>JAFBJR010000040.1:2808777-3030915 GCA_016785285.1 Brachirus orientalis | reverse complement strand
AATATATATATATATATATATATATATATATATAATTTTTTTTTGATAGACTGTTGGTTTGACAAAAAAATAATCTAAAGTCATTACCTTGCAGTCAGGGAATATATAATGTGCACATTTTACAGCTTATGATATTTTACAGACATAGTAATGCATTCAAAATTGGTTACATTATAATTATTGCATTATTATGTTTTATAATAACACCTTCATGTGGATGATAAAGCAGTAGAAAGCAGTAGAAAATAAAATGACAATAAAGGAGCATAATGGCTAATTGCAAAACAGAGCCACTGAATATTATTTTGCTTATTTTTAAAAACCAAATTTGTTGAATTATAAGGTTATTATAGGTGCAGTGTGAACTTTATTTTCATTTGGCAGTGTGAAGATAAAATAATTATTCTTTACATTCTATTACAATCACCTCATTGCATGAATAGATGCTGTTGAATGTTGTTGTCAGGATGAGCCTTTTATATCAGGAGCTGGGTCAGCCTCTATGGAGGCAGCCATTTGGACCATGTTTTTATAATAGCCCACAGTAGACAACCTAAACATCTTTAAGGTCTGAATCTGATGCTAACTGAAGGCACATATGTTCTCCAACACACTTGGAGGGAAAGGTAAGGTGGGGGATCTCCACCTGCCACATGCAACTTCCCTAATTAATATTGCTAAATTATACATACGGTACATTTAATTCCAACAGCAGGGTTGCATTACCAATGAATGAACACCACTATACAGCTTACTTTAAGCACTGTCATTAAGCAGAACTCACTGATCACAAATCAGAGATGAAATCTAGCGACATGATTATAAAATCTAACTGATGCAGTTCTAACCGGGGACAGTCTTGGACTGATATACTCTTTCTTCCCACAGTCTTAGGGCTTCATCATACATGTTTTTGTTGTATGAACGCTCCTTCCTGGTCTGTGTTACAGCACACGCACACACAGAGCAGACTTGCTGTCTAAACGCCAGCTTTCTCAGATGTCAGGAGGCTACCAGCTCTGCTCAGCAGCAGCACGGATCCACAACTCCTGCTGTGAGCCTGTGACAGATCCAACACAAACTCACACTTAAGGATCCTCTTCTGTAGCATCTCACAGACAGAGGAGATGTTCAAAAGGAGTGTCCACTTAGCAGCTCTCACTCAAGCCTTGCTATACTTTTCTCCCACCAGTCTTGGCACCCATCTTGGCGCTCACACCGTTCTACTGAAATGTCCCATCATCACTCGCTCTCTCATGCCGAGCGGCTGGGAGGCTTTTTGCAGGTATTTGTGACACACCCCATCCCAGAATCACACTCTGCAGTGGGGAGATTACAGCCTTTTGTCACCTTGCCTGTCAGAGCCTGGCTCTGGTCGACAGGAGACGGATGTGTCAAACAGATGAGCAGTCCTATTCAGAAAAGACAACAGCGAGCTTGGACACACATAACAGGGTCATATACCTTTTCCAAGGTCAAATTCAAGTACTTTTCAAGCACTTGCAAGGTCGATTTTGAAGCGTTTCAAGCAAATACAGCTGTGGTAAATGACTGTATATAATGTATACTCAAACAAATTATTATTATTAAATACACGGTATGTTATTTCTGCCACTTGCAAACAAAACAATAACAAAAGATCTAGTTTGATGATGTTGTGGGACCTTCAACTCACTTCCTGATTGAGTGATTGATCATCTTTTTCCTAAAATCAGTTTGTATTCCTGTTTTGGCTAATGAAAGTAAGCTTAAAAAAATATATATATATAATCATCATTTTTGTTTTATTTAATATAGAAATGTTACATTTATAAATAATAAAACAAACTATTTAACCATATAGCTGTTGGTTTTAAGGAATTTATCCAAAATCCAAACATTTTTCAAACCTTAAAATCTCCTTTATGAACCCTTGACTGAGTTTTGGCCTGATGTGACATGAGCCATACAATGTATACTCAAACAAATTATTATTATTAAATACACGGTATGTTATTTCTGCCACTTGCAATCAAAACAATAACAAAAGACCAAGTTTGATGATGTTGTTGGACCTTCAACTCACTTCCTGATTGAGTGATTGATCATCTTTTTCCTAAAATCAGTTTGTATTCCTGTTTTGGCTAATGAAAGTAAGCTTAAAAAAATATATATATATATATAATCATCATTTTTGTTTTATTTAATATAGAAATGTTACATTTATAAATAATAAAACAAACTATTTAACCATATAGCTATTTGTTGTGGTTTTAAGGAATTTATCCAAAATCCAAACATTTTTCAAACCTTAAAATCTCCTTTATGAACCCTTGACTGAGTTTTGATGTGACATGAGCCATACCTCAGGTCATCAGATCACATCTGACTGACAGGTACAGGAACTCACTAAAGATGCCAAGCAGGTGAACAGTGAGGATATTTTTACATAGCAGTGAAGAAGAGGACCAGGAGTTTCACCTGCAGAGATCAGTCTCATGTAAAAGCTTGCCGTCATCCATGCTTGATTTGCACTGCTAATCTTCCTCTGTCTATACCTGCTTTCTCTTCCTCCGGTCCGTGACCTCAGTCTTTAGCGTTCTCCCAGAGCAGCCTGTCACCGCACATGTCAATACTTTTGAGTGGCCGCCTAAATAAATGTCCATCTGGCTTAACAGCTTGTAAAGGCTAACGCCCTCATGGTCTCACCCTTACAAAAATCTGCAATAGAAGGAAAGTGGAAGAAAAGGGGCTGAAGATGTTACCTCATTGCTATGAGGAGATATCAGGCGAACCAGGTCAAACAGCAGATAAAGGCTTGTGGGAGCCATGTGTAATAGATTAACCTCCATTCCTGAGGCTATCTGTCTTTATCCAGCCTTGATAAGCTCACTTCACAGACTTTCAGCTTCACTAAATCATAACTGGTGCTGTGTAGTGTCACGTTCAGTTTCCCCTACATTTCTCAAAAAGCTTCTATCTGCCCTGCCAGCCCATCGCTCTACACTGGACTGTATCGCTGGGGTAATTTGTGGGAAGTGGGATGCTATGGCACTTATAGCCTCCTCAGCCTTTATTGCAGCCTCCCACTGTGAACTACTGTTCCCTTTACTGCAGATGTGTTTTTTGTTTGCTTAAGGGGCCTCTGAGGTTTTGATATTTTTATTACCTCTCACGGGTCGTCCGTCAGAACCCGGGACCTGGGTCTGCCACCCAGCATCTCCCCCCATCCGCCTGCTCCCTTCACTGCTGCCACACAAAAATACTTTTGTGGGAAAGAACTGAGGATAGCTGTCTGGACGTCACACTGAGCTGCACTTCAGGATAATTTAAAGGGCCCGAGTTGGATACTTTCCCTCTACTTGTGCTTTTTTCCCTTTCTTCCTTATCCTGGATTATATGCTGTATCAATATTTAGTCTCTTGATCAAAATAAACCAAATAACTACTCACTTCCTGCTATATTGATTAAATTTTGTTGTTTTTTTCTAGATGTGTTTTCAAGATGGATCATTTGTAAAATACTTATACCTTGTATTGATTCATGAGGGTTGGCTGAAAAATGGGAGCATTTGCCTTTTGCTCATAAAATCAAGAGAAAATATTGCTTTAAATGAGGCATTTAGTCTCTGAAGTGTTGGCTGTTATATAAAATGAATTATATTACAAAGTTCTTAAATCTAGAACTGTGGATTTTATTGTGTCCTAATGTGCGATTGTGTGTCAGTGTGTGTATGGGTGGCTACACTCTGGAGTGACAGCTTCAGCCCAGCACTTGGCCCTGGCCCTGCCAACACTGTGTAACCAGCAGCTGATTTATGGCCCCAGGAGCCCCACTGAGCCTCTTCCTCTCTGGCCCCTAATGTTTTCCAAAAGAGTCTAGAGAAAGGCAGCACTCCATCCCTCTAATTTCTAGAATTACTTTCTTTTTTTTTTTTCTTAAAATTTTATGGCATTCAGCAGAATGTCTTGAATAGCTATTACTTGTCAGGTTGAGAAGACAAGACCTTAACTAGGGAAACGTCAGCAGCCCATATCAACAGTGTTGCTATAGCCAGTAGCCCAAACTTTACAAACACATTTTTAAAGTTTTCTGTAACTAACTGAAGTATTATACAGTTCAAAAAATAACAATTAAACATTAGGCCAACTAAAAGTAAGAAATAAATTATATTTATTTGTTTACTAAATAATGAATTCCTAAAATGATCTTAAAACTTTTAGTAAAAAGACTACAGGTGTGTATTAAAGGTAATTAAATAAAAAATAATGAATAAATGGTTTATTAATTGTAATATTTTCTCTCCTTAACACATTTTACATGTTTGCATTTAGAGGACTGGTGCAGTGGAGTATTTTTCTTATCATTGTTGATATGTTGTTCTTATATTACCATTTTGTTTTTATTATTAGCACATCTGTCTAAATGATATGGTGCACTGTACTTCAGTACCTCTCATAGGACTAAGGGAGTTCATCAGACAAAAATGCCCCTCTCATGTGTGTCCACTCTACTGACCTGCAGGTTGTTTTGTCCATCCAGTATCCAGGAGGAGAGCTTCTTTTCAGAGGAGCCAGATATGCCCCTCAGACATTTGGTGTCAAAGGTCAGGCACATGATAGGCCCAGGATGGGCTTTGACCTCACTCAGCTTGGACCTCTGGGTTACATCCCACAGCAACAGGGACCCATCCTCATAACCTGCCAACAGGAGAGGTCCAGGACCCGAGTCAGGCTGCAAGAAAGAGAAAATGATTAGAGAAACCACAGAAATCACTGTGTGACGCTGGAAGCTGAGCAGAGCAGAGGTTATCATGGTGGAAGCTCCAACTGACACTCAGAGATGCTGTGGGCTCCATTCGTCAGCCTGCTGCTCTGTCTTTCCACCACTCCATTACACCACTGCTCACTTTGCTCCTCATCTGTATTACTGAGCCACAGAGCCCACTGCCTGCACCCATAAATACACTGATGTGAAATACTGCAAAAGTAGCACTTCTCCCTGAGTGGAGATTGGATTTTCATGCTTCATGTTTTATATGCTGTCGTTTCTTTTTTAACAGATGTCTACTTCAATTTTTACACATGAAGTTATAAGTGAAAAGGTAAATTATATTTAATATTGTTGCCATAAAATGTATCTCAACAAAACCCCAAAATATTCTATGCTATGAAAACAAAATATACTGTCAAAACATTGCATCAACATAATAAGGTTATTTTCATGTTCAGTTATAAATTATTTTTTTTAATTATTAGATTAATAATTTAGAGTTTGCATTAACATTTTCCAATTGCTTCTTTTGATTAACCAACTCTTAGAGTAAAGAAGCAAATCCTCTCACTGGAGAAATTTGAACCAGGCCAAAGTTTTGGCATTTTAGTTCAATAAATTACGATTACATTAAGATTTTCAGTTGATAAAAATACAAACTTTTTCTAAATTTTCTTGATTCATTCCAATTTAATCCCAGGGCTGCAATGATAAAATATGTATTTATTATATTAAAAATGTCCGACGACAGTAGAATAATCTGACATCTGAAAATGTAATAAATAAATTGCAGCCTCTGTGATTTACAATAGCTATACAGTTTCAAATTGCAATTTCAATTTTAAAAAAAATTGACTGTTCAGTCCTAAAAAGAAATCAGCTCACAAATGGGCACCAGACAAACAAAACAAGCCATATCAATTGTATCTACAGAGGAATGATGAAGTAATTTTTTTTCCCCACCCTTAGGCGTAACAGAAAGCATTATAGTGTCTGCACAACTAGAGGGAAAGAAAGGACAGAAGAAGGTAAAGAAAGGAAAAGGGAAAGAGAAGGAGGCATAATTGGTTGATCCAACCAGTCCATTCTGTCAGTTCTGCCCTTTGAACAAACCTTCTCACATGAAAATATGACCGTTACACCCAATGTTTTTACAATGACCATTTAACAAGTCCTATGAATTCAGAGAAAAGATACAGTGCACTATGTGCCTTCAGGCCGCAGCAAACACACGGTGCCCTGCAGAAGCAAGCAGAGAGAGAAATTTTTTCCATATGTGCAAAGGGGGCCATGTCTGCCAGTTTTTCATCCAACTTCAAATCCTCTTCTCACTTAACACTCCATATTTCTCCTTTCTCAGCTTTAAACAAATTATAGACAGAGCTGTGTACTACTTCCAAACACATCAGCGAGGACGAACACTAAAGAATTGTGAAAACAAATAAAAACAACTGACAATCAGTGGCCCCGGTCGGCCGACAGGGCCTGAGCAGAGTGGTCCAGGCTTGGGGCCCACTGTTCCACTTAAATGGAGGACCTCCTTGATTGATGATGTCATGGGTCAGAGGTCAGGGAACCCTGGGTAGACACCTAATTTATTATATCCTCCACAGGCCTTTCTACAAGAGGACTCTCTGCTGGAGAGGAGCAAGGGCTCAGGGAGGAGATTCATCACCACACAACAGCTGGAAAGACAGATGAATGGGAGCTGGTTGAGGAGAAAGCAGCAGCAGAGAGCACTGGAACTAGCATGGCTGTTAGCAGTCATGTGATCACTGCCATTTTTCATCGAAAGAACGTCACATTATCAAGTAAACAGCTGTATTGTTAATAACAAGTTAACTGTTTCAAGCCTGTAGGTTGTTTAATGAAGCAGCACGTCACTCCACTCATTCAGTCCAGTTATCCAATTGCAAACACAGTATGTAATTTCTGTCACTGGAACTTGTAGAACTGAATATTTCCTTCCTTACTCTGAGATTTACGTCAATAGTTATAGCAGAGGTGAGTAAATGAAATCTGCAATCTGCAACCCAAAAATGTGGATTTCTACATATTTATGGAATGTTGGAAACACTTTGGCGGATTTAAGTACACTACTCAACAGAATACATATGTCATTATTAGAAAGATTAATGGAGAAATTTTACATTTTATATCTTTAATTAGCATGGTTTCAAGAAAACTCAAGACTCCAGGGACATTTCACACTTAGAACGTTAAGGTGATTTTCTACCTTTTCTCATGCTTTCCCCACAACAAAATTAAATGGCTGAAACACAAGATCTAAATGAAATTTTATTCCTTACAGTTTCCAAATTAAGGGAAATCCAGTCAGTCTACAAGAGTTGCAACTGACAATTATTTCCATTTACTCCAGTACGTAATTGATTGTTCAGTAAAATAACTTGCTGAAAATTGCTTGTATTGTCTAAAATATAATTTTTTTTCCGTCAAGCAGGAAATCAACCCATTAGATACTTTCAGTGTGGAAATGTTCAGCATTTTTTCTTAATAATTAAGCATTTATTGATTATCAAAATAATCGCCAATTCATTTTCTATCTAATTAACAATTGTAATTTACTCCTAATGCTAGATTAGTACAAACCCATGTGTACTCATGTCATCTATTTCTGATTCCAAAAAATGTAAAGATGATCTTACCTACATACGTAGTAGATACCAGTGATTATCAGTCTTTCATTCTAAAATCATACATACAATCATACAGTCACACTTGCACCTTTAGTCTGAAAGTCAAAATTGTTCTGTATGAAAAATATTACTGAAGGGACCAAAGTAACCCAAATGAAAGTTTATTATTACATTCAATTCTCCACTTTATGATTTTATTAATTATAGACACTGCGTCACTAATGTTAGTGGCCCTGTAATTATTTAGAGTAGTTATTTGAATTAACCTTTTATTTTTTCATTTGAGTAATTACACAACTGTGTGTTATTTTGGGTGTATTTTATTGCAGATATTAATTTAAAGTTAGTGTCATTTAATTCTGTTTATAGAATGTAATTTAACATTTGCACATGAAACAGTTTAATAGGCTTCAGGCTGATTGTGACTAATTTACACTAAACACATTGCATGTCAAATTGGCTAATACAAAAAAGACTAAATAAATACAGCCTTAATGTAATTCGAGAAAAATGTGTGTGTGACATCGTTCCTCAAACATTCTGAGCAACCAAGAGACCAACAGCTTGTTTGCTGATGTGGCTGCCAAAGGCCCGAAGGCAGGCATCACTCCAACATAAGGAACCAATCGTTTCCTCCGGTTTTTGTCCCACTCCACAATGACGTCATGGCCATGAGGCAGCAAGGTGATGAGCTGAGAGTGATGGATATCTGTATAGGAACATTTCCTTTTCCCCGCCAGCCTCTGTTCACATTAAAAGTCTTGCACATCATACATCAATGCTGTCCCCCTAGCCAAGCACTGCATCCCCACACAAGTCAAACCAACATGTGGAGGTACTTTAGGCTGTATTGTTCTCCACTTTTATGAGAAATCAGATAGTGAGCTCTGTCACCTTTTCAGAAGAAGCCCAGTATTTCAACTAAAGGCTTCCCTGAGCTGAGGAAAAAAACATGAAGTTTAACACCACATTTAATCTTTCCATAAAATCCATCAGAGCTGACTTACATGTCAAAGATAAATCTGTTGGTGAGTCAATCTTGGAAATAATTTCTTCTCTTCTCAGAGGGGAAAAAGGAGGGAAGAATGGTGAGAGGAGAGACTGGGAGAAGAGTTAATTGTCAGTAGCTTCTTCCTGCACCGAGTGTGACAGAGAGAGAGAGACGCTGGATGGAGAGAGGGGATAACCGCGTTGGCTGCTCACTCCAGCTGTGTGAGATTTAGAAAACAGTGGGTAGACTATGTGCAATTTCTTTGAAAGACAAGAGCAGTTTTTTCAGAGGGAGGGTAAGATTATTATTGATGCAATATCACATTATTTCATGGTATGATAATGTACCAACTCTTTGGAGGGGTGTATTGATAATTAAGCCTCTGACCACTAGTCTACCCCCTCTTTACACCCCTAACATGGATATTTTTACCATGAGAATTTCTCTTAAAATAAACAATGTAAGGGAATAAAACTGCAAAGAATCCTAAATTGTATTGTTTTGTCACCTCTGTGTCATGTTATGTATCGTTTGTAAGAATCTTGCTAATGCATAGCCCTACTGACAAAATGTTTTCACAAACTGCTCGTGTTTGTGTGTGCATGTGTGAGTACTTCTGTGTGTGTAGTCATTCAGTCAGTGTAAAAGATGAACATGCCTTAGCCTTGAAAGAAATCAGCCTGAAATGATTTAAAATCACCTGGGCCCTTCAGCTTTGAAGTCAGACAGCTGCCTGTGCTGTATTACAATGATATTATATAATTTATAATGATATAATTGATCATTATGTTTCCTGGCAGTCAACACTGAGGCAGCATTGGTTCATAAATCAGATGATGAAAGGTGGGTGTTACAGTGAAATCAAAGGAAAAGGAAGAAAAACACAAACACAGAGTGAGCAGGCATTGGGAGGCTTACTGGTCTACATGTCTCCATAAAACCACCACAAACACTACGTCACCTTTATGGCTTTTGTATTTTGACTTATAAAATGAACTCTAATTTGTATTACACTAATACAGGTCTAAAGGTGTCTAGAATAACAGTTTCATTAACAATTGCCTGTAAACTACACAGCCCAAAACATTTATCCAAAACATCCAGTGTGTTGTTTATATTTTAAGACCCTGGTGTATCCTTCCCCAAAGCCCCAAATCCCAAGAGTTCATAATTAACCATTAAGATAATTACAGGGTCTTGTTAATGGCTGGAAAATAAAACTTTCGACAACATTTACAAAACAGAATGCAAACTTTTTGCTCAGATCAGATTGAATGTACAGCTGCAGGCTGATATATCGCTGTGAACCCATGGTGCTCCAAATGTCTAATTACAGTGTTGGTACTTGCTGCCAGCTAAGAAAAAAAAGCCTGGAAAAGATGGATCAGGACAAGTTGTTGGGCTGTTAATCATGAGCCACGTTTAACATGTGCATCTTTGTTGACCTTTCTTTTAATGTGTCTAGTTAAGGGCTGTTGAACAATCAGAATACAACAGGGAAGTCTGGAATAAGCACTAAAATGAACTTAAAAGAGAAGGTAGATCCTCTGCTATGGTTTTCTTTTGGTTGTGATGTCAGAATTGTCAGTCAAGCTCCAGGTTAAAATTTACTTTATAAAATGAAATACCATCAAAATAATTGCTGCCGGATATTCTAATACAAGAATGAGAACTTAATTACCATTAATTATTACTTAATTCTGAAAACATTAGCAGACAAGCATAAAGGGGATCCAGTGAGTAATCAGTTATGTAGTTTGAGAGGAAGACAAATATGGTGCAACAATTAATGCTTGATGACTGTCTGGTGCTTACCTGCCAGAGTTTGATACACATGACCATCCCCACCTTAGCATTTGGTACCAGGGTGCAGACTGGAGTCTTACTGGGCAGCTCAATGATCTTGATCTGCAGGGAGTACATGAGAGTTTAAAGTCTTAAAACTCTTAATAACAAACAGAACATCTACTGTATGCTAGCTGCTCTGAGTGGCAGGGAACAGCAATGCTTGAGGGGAAAAATAAGTAGATTTACAAGTATTTTGATCATAACCTACATAGCAACGGATGACACCTCAAAGGATCACCAAAGATACAACATCAAAGAACCATGGATTTTTTGTACAACCTGTGCTATTTAATGTGTTAATGACTTAATATTGAGAGTATCTAATGAAATTAGCTGAGCGAAAACTTCTCTACCATTTGGCACAAGATGATCCACGACTTTAAAACGCCAAATTTCTGTATATTGCATGGCAGTCCACATACTCTAAGTTAAGATATTGCATGAGTAAAAAGAGATATTTGTGTCAACATGTAAAAAACTTGTTTGGTTCTATATTTAAAAAGGTCCAGTCTATGTGCAAGAATTTGTAACACCTAAACAGTGAAACTGCACCCAAGAGAGGATTCCTCTGCTCAACCTTCCCCTTTTTCAAGCACATCAGAGAACTACGGTGGCCTTCACATACCAGAAAGAATGAAAACAATATTCACAACTCTCTCCATTCTTCCACTCTCTCTGCCATTACTTTCTTCTTTGTTGGTTTATGCACATTATGTTGGTGTATACAGTATGTCGCTGTGGAAACATGGCGCTGCAAGATGGCAGCCCCTTTAAAGCAAGGCCTTTGCCTAAAGAACAGACATTTGAAAAGCTTGTTCTAAGTAATTAAACACTTATATAAACATGTAGTGTTTTCAATATCTGCTACTAAACCCTCCTAGATGTTACACACTGAACATTCAAGATAAAGCCAGGTGTAATTCATAGCCTTGCACTCCCAGCCTCACAGCTCAGAAATGGGCTACCCAAAGACATAACTCAATTTTTATTGAGTTCTTCAGTTTTACCCTTTATATTTCAGTGTATTACTGTTCCAGGATGTCTGTTTTCATTATCGGAACCCTTTTACAAACACACAAAATGCAGCTGTTAGTATACAAGTCATCATTAGGTTGTCCTCTGATTATTCAGAACTTCTGCACATCAGAGTGGCTCCAACCAAAACAACAGCACAATTCATTAGTGCAAAGCAGCTGCCACACTGTCTATAATAAATCCTGCTAAAGTCGGACCATGTGACATGAATGGTGTTTTCCTGTACACATTGGCGCTGATTCTGATAAAATACACAGCCTAATGATGGTAGAGAAGTGTGTGTGTGTGTGTACCCACATCACTACTAAAGCTCATTCCTTAGACTTCCTCTGTGCTGATGATCCGCATATTCATCCTCATTAGATGAAACAACACTTTAAGGGAGTGATCTGTATTTTAGCACTGGGCCACATGTGTCCTGCATGTTTACCCCTGCATGTCTGACAAAGAGGGCCTTTAAGGACTTCTCTGTGCCTCAGGTGATCACTGTTCTTGTGTGGCATCTCGCACTGCCCATAAATAAAACACCCACACTATTAATTAATGTTCCCACAATGCCAGCAGCTTGCTGGCAGGAATCTCACTGTGAGCAGTAAATAGTAAAACCACCTGAAACAGTTCAGACGAAAACTGCTGCCTGCCTTCCTGATACACATCTGACTGTTAACCTACGTAAATAGTACTTATACTATTGTTTTTGTGACGTATGTATTGTTTCTTAAGGGAATTTAATTATGTGGGTTTTTGATTTGCAGACACGCGATAAGCATCTGCCTTGGCCAGTTATGTCTGTGGAATGGGGTGGGGAGACAAAATGTCGAAAATTGGCTGTGGCCTGTTTTGGTCTACCTTTTATGGGTGTGTGTTTCTGTCTGTCTGGTGTCTGTTGGGACAATGGCATTATTGAGGTGCTGGGAGTCACAGGCGCCCTGATGCCTGGCTTGCTGGACTGGGGTTAGCAGAGGCACATTTGGCTGGATCAGGTGACTGCTCTGTCCCTTTCAAGTGTGGCTCTTCTGCAGAGGAACAAGTAACATGAATCTAGAGGCAATAAAAGATGGCTAAATCGCTGCCCTCTCCTCATCCTGCTGCACTGTTCACACACTGGCTCCATACAGAGTTGCACAGACTTGTGGGTGATGAACATTAAATAGGAGAGAGCGAAGACGATGTCATCACAGTGCTACAGACACAGATTCATAGAGTAACTATTATGACCATTTCTTTCAAAGATATTTCTGCAGGAAGAACATCCTCATTAAGAAGCCTTTTCAGAGCTTCTTGAGGCCTGGGAAGCCCCGCTCTGACAATCGATTGCGATGTTGCTTCTGTTGGCAAAATAAAGTTGCACTCACTCACACAAGGGCTAGGCAATAATAAAATAACAAGATATATAGCAAATTAATTTTGTTTATATAAATATTAGATTACACTGTGTAAACACACTTTGAGTCACAACACATAAATGTTTTGCCTTGAGTGGAACATGTCTGTATTTCATAAATGTTTCATGTGATTTGTCAAAAAAAAACACAATGAACTGGTTTCAAAATTAGATTTTTAATTATATGTCATTATATTGTTATATGGGCTACATGGCAGAGCAGTGGCTAGCATTGTTGCCTCACAGCAAGAAGGTAACCTGTTTAAATCCCGGTTTGACCGAGGGCCATTGTGTGTTTCTCTAATGTGCATGTAGGTTCTATCTAGGTACCCTGGCTTCTCCCACAGTCCAAAAACATATAATTTAGTGATTAGTTAACTGGACACTAAATTGACTGCAGGTGTGAAGGTTGTTCATGTCTGCATGTTTGTCCTGTATGCTGCCTTTCGCCCAATATCAGCTGGGATTGTCTCCAGTCCCCCGCAGCCCTCATGTGGAGAATAATGAGTAAGTATAAAGGAATATTATTATACTGACTGATTTAAAGGTTTGTATATTATGATTCAGTTTTGGGCCACATAGTCCAGCCTCAACTCATACACACTGCATTGAATACAGCCAACAAACAACCAGCAGTTATGCTCTCTGCCTATGTAAGAGGAAAAAACTTTACTCACCAGCAGTTACAGTCATCATACTTTGAGTATATGTATATCCTCACTGAATATACAATGCAATGTTTTTCACTCAGCCATCACAAACAAGGACTAAAGCCTTTTATTGACTGTACCATGGCTGATTGTCACAGCAGTGTGTCCCAGGTTTTAGACTTACTGTAAGTATTCATTCCATGGCAGCTACAACCAAAATTAAGTGACATTTGGCTGATAGGTGTTAATTAAACCTGGCTTTGTTAAAGATGCCGTTTTGATTGTCTTTTGGCATCTTCTGGCTGCAAAACTGAATGTCCACATGTCCTGATGACTCATGGCCCATTAAACACACAATCTGTAACCCCCGATTAATTTCATCATATTTACATTCATGGATTGGATTTCTTGCAAAAGATCAAAGCAGCGGGACCATGGGGGAAAAACTACTACGCAAAAAGCAACAAACAACAAAAAGCCACAAATGAGTGCAAAGACAATGAAGTAAACTGGCAACAACAAGTCTCGTCAGGTTGTTGCAGGATTGTTTTTTTTAAACACAAGACAGACTTTTACAACAACAAACCTCGCACCTGCCTATATAACCATACATTTATTCAGGTTTACTTCCCACATAGACATCACTTGAAATACTGACTGTAGAACCTATAGTAGAAAAATTATACAAATTGTATAAAAAATATTTACTTTTTCATCAAATATTTATGTATGATAATTTTCATACACCAATTTCAAGACCAAATTAAAAACACTGAAATATTTAAGCTTATTTACATTTTTTACTTATTTGCAATTATCCTTTAAAAGCAAAAGGAGGGTAAGAGCATATCTCAGCATGCACTGGATGGGAGTGGGGTTACAAAACGGGTTTGCCATTAATTTATAAGTTAGTTAAAGTACATTACTCAATTACTCATATTCACACTCTTTAGACAGCTGCAGTGCCTCACCTCCTCAGTCTGCTGTCCAGCAAAGGCCAGCAGGGAGTTTCCAGAGCTCGACTCCAGCAGGGAGCACTGACAGAATCCAACACTGCCGGTCCATATACAGTCCACTACCTCACTGCGACCTTCTCTCAGGTCCCACTGACAGACCTGCATGTCCCGTCCCTGACTGCACCACCAAAAAAAAAAAAAATGTGCATGTGCTAACTAGGATATTACATAAAGTGAGAAAGCTTATCAGAAACCTATGACCAAGACATTAGTTATCCTGACCTGAGGAGGGCTCCTGTGAACTGCAGCGTGTTGACCCAGATGACAGAACTACCAGAATGACCTTCTAAGATCCTCTCGGCTCTCCTGCTGTTCAAGCTCCAGATATGGATGAAACCATGTCCTGACCTGCAGAAACCAACAGCATATGTTACTCACACAACAAATCTAGTAACAACAAATATTTCAACACAAAGTGGTCAAAGTTGCTCTTGTCCTAAATAATAAACACAAAAAAAACATTAAAAACAGGGCTGAACAATTTTAAGAAACAATGTTATATGGATCAACTTTGATGAATCATGTAAAGACAATATGGTTACAACAATAACCATATTGAGGAACCCATGCACTGAGAAAATAAAACTTGTTTTATTGAACAAATTAATGCTAATCAAAACACCCTGTACTATGTGGATTGTTGAAATAAATACATAAAACTTAAAAACAAATTAAATGCCAAATAAATGTGGCACCACCAAAAAAAAAAAAAAATGTGCATGTGCTAACTAGGATATTACATAAAGTGAGAAAGCTTATCAGAAACCTATGACCAAGACATTAGTTATCCTGACCTGAGGAGGGCTCCTGTGAACTGCAGCGTGTTGACCCAGATGACAGAACTACCAGAATGACCTTCTAAGATCCTCTCGGCTCTCCTGCTGTTCAAGCTCCAGATATGGATGAAACCATGTCCTGACCTGCAGAAACCAACAGCATATGTTACTCACACAACAAATGTAGTAACAACAAATCTTTCAACACAAAGTGGTCAAAGCTGCTCTTGTCCTAAATAATAAACACCAAAAAAACATTAAAAACAGGGCTGACCAATTTTAAGAAACAATGTTATATGGATCAACCCTGTACTATGTTGATTGTTGAAATAAATACATAAAACTTAAAAACAAATTAAATGTCAAATAAATGTGGACATAAAAAAATAAATCCAACTGCAATGTCACTTATTGCAATAGTGTTGCAATGTAAGAGGGGAATTTAATGTGTGCTCAGCTGTCATACTGGGAGAAAATTAGGAAATTAAAAAAATAGATCTAATGGTTAGTTCATGGCCAAACAATACTAGCATGAGGAACAATCTACAATTATCACAGCTCAAGCAGTCTCTGCAATATGTATCAATCAATTGCGATGAATTGTTCATGTTGATATTGCAGTGATATACATTTTTTAAATTTTGTGCAGCTCTAATCGAAACCATTTCAACAGCTTATTGCTTCACTCTAACCCAGTAACTTAAGTGTATCCCTGATGACTGGCTTGGCATGAACCTATCAACTGTAATAAAACGAACCTGTTGACATGTACACATCTCTTAATGGTGGATTTAATTGTGCACCAAATTAGACACATTTCCTAAAATACCCAGGCCAGAAAGGAAGAAATTAACAACAAATCCTCTCTGAGGAAGAAAAGGAGTCTCAAATACAAATATATGACTCACCCAGAAAATAAAAGGGGAGTGTCCCCTGTAGGGCAGCTGAAGTGGAGGGTGTTTAGGGGCCCACCAGCTCCCCTCAAGGTGTAGATGGGGGACGGAGCAGGACGAGACATCACTGGTTCATGCAATAAATATGTGGATGCTGGGAGGCCTCTGGGAACAGACAAGAAAAGTGAGTGAAGGTATAAAGAAGTGGATAAGGATTTTTAAGGTGAAGTCAGCATTATCCCCGCAAAAAGCCAGTAAAAGTTACTTCACAGTCAACCTAATGTGGCTCTCTTTCTGAGCAACACAACATGTAAGCCTGGTAACAAATAAAAGAAGAAATCATCTCATCTTGCACAAACACTAAGACAGCAGCCTCATTTTGCCTTGAAGCCTTTCCCTTCCGCTCAGCAGACAGTTGTTTAATGCACTGTCTCTATTTTCTCTATTGTTAGTAGCTACAAACCCTGTGGCTTTCTCTGTCTCTCTCTCTCTCTCTCCCTCTCTGTATGTCTCCCTAGTTTACGTGATAACACCTCTCTTACTCAATACGTCATAAATCACAACCTCTGACAGCTTAATTACAGTAAACAGACGGAGATTCAAGCTTCTCACTCTTCTTGTGATCAACAGCCGTTGTCCCAAAGGCAGAAGTAAGAGCTGAGGCTTTTATGTTGTTTGTAGACCGGGCAGCTAAGGAAACCCAACCAACCGCAGGTATGCCGCAAGGAAATAATGCATCAACATTCAATTGCAGTATAATCACATGAGAGTGTCTGGCTTCAGATAGCGATGATATCCATCTATTCATTCATTTCCTAAGCTTCTTAATCTCCTTGATCATCTGGATGGATGCTTTGGGGAGTTTAATTAATTGTCAGTATGTTTAAATTAGAACATTTCTGTATGCTCAAAATCAACAAAAAAAAAATTTGAATACTGCAGCCCCCTACTCAGTGTTATAGAAAACAATAAACAGCCAAAGATCCTGAAAAAACACATCCAACTTAAATAACAGCAAACAATTAACCTAACCTTTTAAATAAAAGGTGTCTTGATTTAACTGTCAAGAAGTCTGTCCCTGAGGCTAGTGAGTAAATTCTTCTCTTGGCACAGTGAAAAACAATGTCAACACTGTTTTCTGCAATGACATGTTCACCAAGTCTACATAAGAACAAATCCTACATGTGTTTTTTCTTCCAAAAACATCAACAGCAGCCAAACCACAACATTACAGAACTAAAGTAGAAAATCAGACTGTCTGCATTACCTTACAGATACAATGGTGGAGACATAGTGGGCACATGGAGCAATGTTTTTAAACATGAAAAATCAGCTAGTGCTGCAACTAACGATCAGTTTCATAATCAATTCATTAGTCATTTATTTTCTCAATTCCCTAAACTCTAGATGATGATTTTCTCGAATGGTTGTTTGGTCAACAAACCAAAGATAAATCAGTTTTAATGATTCTTTGTTATGTGGAACAAATACATTTAATGTAAGATTGTTCATTAGTAAAAAACACTCAATCAACAAAATAGTCAATCTTTAATTCAGTAAATGATTACTAACTAATTAATTTATCTTAGCAGCCCTAAAAATCATGTTGGTCCATCAATTCGGTTCAGCCTCAAATATCTTTTCTCCTGCTGTTCCTGCAGTAATTGGGTTCTCTAAATGCCTCCACCAACTAGGGTTGAAAAATTAATGTTGAATATAAATCACAATTTGAAACAATTATCAAACTGTATCGGCTGCAGTTTAGTCATTCTACCTTTCATTGTTTTTCATTGTTGTGTGTTCTATTTCATTTCATTTTAATCTTGTTGTAAATCTTTAAGATAATAAATATTTGACTGGAGCCTGACTCACAAAGTTATAACACAAATCAAATCTCAAATGCAATATACCCATCAGAAAAATCATAACTAAAAATTTTACCAAACTCATTGAGCCCTGAACACTAGGTGGCATTCATTATAGGTTAATGTTCGTATTCCTGATTCCCTTTTCACATGATTCAGCTTATTGAAAGGCAGAGAAGGTTCCAAAGACACCTTCTTTTTTAAAATGTAAAAAGGAAGAAAAACTGCAAATATTTAGGGATATAGGAAATGCATTCAGTTCACCCTGTACAGGTCGCCATTCCATCGCAGGGCCATATAGATTCATTCATTCAACATTCACACCTATGGGCAATTTAGAGTGTCCAAATTGCCTAATCCCCAAATCTGCATGTTTTTGGACTGTGGGAGAAAGCTGGTGAACCCAGTAAAAACAGGCAAAAGTGCTAACGACTGCACCAACTGTGTGGCCTGTGTATGATTTCTCTAAACCTCAAACAGAGTACAATACAAAATTCATCATACAAAGTGCTAACATAATTAAAAGGAGAAAAAGTCAGAATGCCAAGAAGTGAAGCTAGTTGTCGCAGCCTCTGAGCTGCACCCTCTCAGCGTGACTTGCAGTCATGATGCTACTGCTTATGTATCATTGTTTTTCAGAAGCATTTAATATTGCTGAAGGAGTTAACAAACTGTCTCCTCTGGATGTTAAGAGGTTGTGAACAACTAATGCAACATGTCTCCCCAGGTTCTCAGGTTAATATCTATGTATCACACTGACATGTGTCACCCGAGAGGGAGTTTCACTGCAGCTTGACTCACGGCAAAGCGACACAAGGAGCTTTTCCAGCGACAGCCCCATTGTAAATTAGGCTCACATAACGTATGTGCTCCCAAGGTTTAAAAAGCAAATAAAGTGCCTCACTATAATTACTGACAATGGTTTATTAACTAATTCACTCAACGGTTAAGGACAATTTGTAACTGTAATACAAAGTGAATTTGAAACACCCACGTAAACAATCAGGTTCAACCATTAAGTCCCACAACTGTGTAAATATATGCAGCAGGGTTACCAAGCACATCCTCAACCCCACACCGCCACCCAACCCAACTTGACTTTTACTTATCATAACCCTTGCTCCTTGCAATCAGCAGAAACTGAAACTGGAGCCTGAGGCATTCAGGAGCAGCTCATTTCAGGAGGTTAGTGGTTAAATTGTCCATGTGAACCTGTGAAGCAGAAAGACAGACCTCTGACCAGCCTGCCTAATTAAGGACACTACACCACACAGTCCATGGGACTCTTAAAAACAGAGTCAAGATGGCAATGACTGGATTCTTTGGGTTCAAATTGTGAAGGAATGGTTCATGGAACATAATTTTCAAACATGGACTGACCACCACAGAGTCCAGACCTTTACCCCAATGACAATATTTGTGATTTGCTGGAGAAGACTAGTGGAAAAACTACTGCAACAGTTGACTGAAATTCATTGTGTGACATTGCATAAGTATACTGAAACAATGCCACAGTAAATGTGTGCTGTAATCATACTAAATGCCATGTCATGGTTAAAGCATGTGCTTCTTTCACACATTTCATTGAACCATACCAACAGAAAGCTTTTCAGTGACCAACTGAACAAACTTGTTTTTGTGTGGTATGAAGAAAATGGTGAAAACCACCGACAGTGTTTTTGTGAGGGTCTATCACTTAAGCTGCTGCTCCTCTGAATGTATGGGTAAGGCTGCATTCCTAAGCCAGTGTCCTGTGCTTGTGTAAGTGTGTGACAGGGAGAAGCTCACCCTGATAACAGGTGGATTAAGTGTTCATTATTGTCCTCTAACAGCAGGTCTGCATAAAGCCATCGGTCACGGACACAGAGGCCTGAAACTGACTGGTTTTAATGGCTCAAAAGCAGGGGTTGGGAATGTTTCCACTGGTAATAACAGCTCACTGTCGACCAAACCCAATACTTGTGGACATTAACAAATATCACTTTGTAGGGCTCAATGTCTTTTTATCTGAAAGACAAGTATACTAGTGGCAACTTTCCCCAGCTGCCACTTCCTCAGCAAACTGCTTCCTTCTCCTCTCTCTCTCTCTCTTCTCTCTCTCTCTCTGCGTCAGAATTTCCAGGCGCTGAATTGCCCCCAACAATGACTCTGTTGTGGTGACTACAAGTGAGTCAGCCACAAACCCAAATACAAACATGAAGGCAGCACAGGAAGGGAGAGACAGATACTGTAAACAAACAACACAGTGGCAGGTTGTCACTCAAATCTATTTGCAAGAACCTTTAAATTGTTCTCTGCTAACAGAGAATAAAGGTGGAACAAATGACCAAACCACTTGTCAGACTCGTATGTTTGACTGAAAAAAATAAATAAATAAAATAATAATAAAACACATCTCAGGTGAATGCAAAGATACCTTTTTGAGAAAAGTGACAGTAAGACTGCTCAATTAATCACAAAACAATCAAAATCTCAGTGCAACCAAGTCCAGTGCCCAAATGGAAAAAAACACTGCACTTATTTATTGAAAATTGATAGAATGCTCAGTAAAACAAAAATTGGTATTGATATCAATATCTTAACTTCAATACCAGTTCCTGAATAATGCCTTGGGAATGAGCTCATTGCTTGGTGGTAACTTCCTGCAAAGACGGCCAATCTCGAGCACAGTAAGAATTTGAGGAAAAAAACTGCATGCTGCAAGCTTACTGGCTCACTACCTCCGATGAGCGTACTAAAATTTGACATTAAATGACAACCTATTTTCATTATGAGGTGACACAAAGCAAGTTTAATACCACAAAAGTAATGAAATTCAATACCCATACATGAATGTATGACAAAACAGCACTATGATAAAATTACAAATCACAATGTGGCGGAGTGGTAGTTAAGAAGTACTTTCTTAGGAGTCATTTTCAAAAGAAGAATCTTGGCATGGGATAGCAAGCTAGACCCAATTAAGCCTCTGTGTCAAGGGTATAATAAATCACACTGACTGATTAATATACCTGAGCTGGATATGAGAGTCAGTGGGAAGAGGCAAGAGAGGAGTATTGAGGCTCCTGCTGGTCCTGTAACAGATAAGACAGCTCTGGGTAATCTGAGTCTAAGTCCGTGGATAAAGGCAGTTTGTCTCTTCTTGGGCTGTCTGTCCACACCTACTGGGTAATTAGGCCTAATTATGAGAGAAAGGTCCGCTTCCCCTTCATGTTATTAAATAAGAGCCAGCCTCGTCCGCCAAGGATCTTTCAACACCAGCAAGGGGCTAGCGACCTTCAGATCAAAAGCAGCCACTATCTTTTTGGCCCCCCTGAAAACAACCAAGCCTCTTCCACTACTGCACCCATTCTCCTCCACATATGAGAGCGTGAGGAGGGAGGGGACAGACGGAGTATTCGTTATGATATGGGGAATCAAAGTTTTTTGGAGTAGAAGTGGGGGGGCTGCTGCCCACATTTCTCTCTTGGCTCTTTGGTGTCATGTGATCGGCAGCTACCCACCTGAGCTGTCCCCTTGTCAAATTCTGCCATTCATAAATAAGAGCAGGCAGGGAGGGATATACTGATCACAGGGCTTTATTATGGAAGCTTTATAAAGCCCCAGCTTCACAGGAGCCATTATGGAGGCATGGGATCCCAAGATCTCTTGCTGATACCAGCCTCGTCAAATATGAGATCTGAGCTGCATGATGAAAACTCAAAGTAGATTGCACATAGCTCAAAAACTGGATTCTAGATAGCCCTCCCAGCAAAAATAAAAAAAAACTTCATAACCTAGTTTTTTTTTTTAGCAAAGTTTAGTCAGTTTGTCAGAGAAAAATGTCTATTCTATGCATTTCTGCTACATCATACCTCAAGTGATACTCATTCTGTTGTTTATCACTGTGGTCTTATCTCTTGTTTCCTTGCTTTCCACTGTCTCGCCAAGGAGGCACTTCCAACTAACTGGCTGTGCAGATGGTGGGAGGCGAGTCCACTCTGCAATTATTAGTCAGCCCTTCTGCCCAAGCTTGCCATCCTTCTGAGGAGGAAACCAACATGCCAAATACAGAGCTAGGTCCATTATAAAAGTCCAGTTAAACAAACAACATGGGAAGTAGCAAGGAAGACACACCCTTTATTGTGTCTTGGAAGGGGTATCTGGACTGGATAAACAGTTCAGTGTCAGACAGAGGCTGAAGTCAGACACAAGTGCACCAACACCCACTGTCAGTCACAGAACCAATGAGCGGGAAGAGGTGGCATTGTTCACTTGAATGGCGTGAATGCTGAGCAGGGGCCACTGCAGATAAGAGCTGAATGCCTTGTGGGTGTCACTGAGGCAGACACTGATGAAGCACTATGTCAGAGGGTCCTAATTCAGGAGGTCCTGACTGTGGTCAACAGGTACCAGAGGGCCTTATCTGTTTGCATTATCACCCATTTCCTCCATCAGGTCATTTGCCTGGACACTAGAGGATAAAGGAGCACAAGAGGGTTGACAGCTCAAGTGTCATCATACATCTCAACACATTTTAGATGTGATGGCATTTTTGACCTATGGGATTTTGCTATCCATACAACAAAGACAGGTAAATGTTACTGTAATCCCAAAGGGGCATTACACAACAGGGGATCTAGAGTTTGTTACGCTTTGTTAAGCAGCACATGGCCTTGAATTAAAAGTGTCAGCATTCATCAGAGGTGTGATGAGTGACTGCCCGAGGCCTAAGCAATGAACAGTGTAAAGGTCAACAGAGTGCTAACTATTCCTACATGGTGAACAGCTTCTGGAAATTCATCTTAAACCTTTTTAACAAATTTAAACAGAAACTAGCATAAATGTAAGCTATGCATTGTTACATAGAACCTCCATGATCCATTTTTGGAGCTAAAGATTTGACATGAAATTAGAGCTCTGCAAAATTCTTTAAATTGGCCATTCCAATATAATAGGTAATATGTATTAATATTAAAGATAACAGACTGTTTACTAATTAATTACTGCCAGATTGCCTATGACAATACTAAACGTTAATTGTAATAACTTAATTGGAAATAACAGCAGAAATGAAAGCAGTGGTAGTGATAGTATTTACTAGATTTCTTTCTAAAAGTAGATCCATCAATGTAAACCATGAACTACTTCAATAAGCTGAAGCGCAAATAATGATTTAGTGGGGGTGCACAAACATTTGCACATGCTGCAATTAGTGCCCATTTATTTGATGACTTTGATTAATCAAAATAATGGTGTAATCGAATTTGAAATTTATCTTCAACCTGTATTTGCTGTTGAGGCCATATTTACTTCTTTTAAATTTATAAAAACAAGAACCAAACAGTATATTTGTCAAGGGGCATCCGTGCATATATTTATCTGCCAATCTGCAAGATTTTGAAAAGAATGTTCATAGATAAGCTATGAAATATATAAGAACAAGGTATGGTAATTTTTGGCAACGTGAGTGGGAAACTGAAAGTACAACAGTAATTTAATGTATTTCATAAGGGTTTGCAAGGTTCACATTTCACTTCATTTAATAATGTTGAATGCCCTCAGATTTGATATACAAGCAGCACAGAATTCTCCCCTCTACTAACATCTTCAAAAACCACTCTCTCTGTGGGTCATAATGCTATACTGACATCAATTTGCATTTCTAGATTTGAGTCATTTTAGGTTTGATCACTGAAAAATGTTTCCGAACTACAAATTGAGTCGAATCTTTTAATTGATCAGAAGTGTGTGGACAATGAGCAGAAACATTAGATCTGTACAGTCGTGTTTTTAATCACGCGACGCACTCTGAGTTAGAGTGCTTTGCATGAAAGGTACTACACAAATAAAGTCTGATTAATTTACTAATTACATTCCCCTGGACGTCATCAGGGCAAATCATTACAACTTCGAAGCCAAAGCATCTCTTATCATATTGGCTAATAAACGTAACTACTCCAGGTGTGTTTCAGGAAGTAATGGGCTCCAGTTAAACTATTATTTGTATGCAATGAAGAGAAACATTTAGCAACATGTCGCTTCTGCAATACACTAACAAAAGAGAAAAGCTACGGTATCATAACATTTTCAGTTTATTACCGCTGGGAAAATAAGTTCACTACATTCAGGCTGGTTTTAAACAAGACTTAACAAAATACCATTTCGATGCGAAACCGCTGCGTTGACAGTTCAGAGTCTCAGTCAGGCAGGGAGCAGGATACAAACAGGGCGCCGGAGAGGAAGGACCTCTATTTACAACAACTGAGCTGTCCATATATATGCCTGAGCAGAAATTCCTTTATATTAATTAATGCTTCGCTGGAATGACAGCATGCATAAATGAATTCATGAATTGATGGATGGATGAATGAATAAATAAATAAATAAATAAATGTACTGTAATACAATTTTTTACTATAACAGAAGGAAATTAGGCTGGTTGGGATGAGATGAAAAATGGGGATAGAACGGGGAAGAGGGAAAAAAAAGAAAAGGAGAAATGAGGGACGGAGACAACAAATCTACATATCAACAACAAATAATACAACAATGTTTAAGTAAAGACAACTGGGGTGGGGATATGAACCAAAAGCAACAAAACAAAACAACAATAAAACACAAAACAACCCAACAATGAAACATATAGCAACATGTCGCTTCTGCAATACACTAACAAAAGAGAAAAGCTACTGTATCATAACATTTTCAGTTTATTACCGCTGGGAAAATAAGGTCACTACATTCAGACTGGTTTTAAACAAGACTTAACAAAATACCATTTCGATGCGAAACCGCTGCGTTGACAGTTCAGAGTCTCAGTCAGGCAGGGAGCAGGATATAAACAGGGCGCCGGAGAGGAAGGACCTCTATTTACAACAACTGAGCTGTCCATATATATGCCTGAGCAGAAATTCCTTTATATTAATTAATGCTTCGCTGGAATGACAGCATGCATAAATGAATTCATGAATTAATGGATGAAATAAATAAATAAATGTACTGTAATGCAATTTTTTACTATAACAGAAGGAAATTATAAACACAATCAACATGGATATTCATATTAATTGTAAACTCCATTTGTGTTACAAAGTGCTTAACAGACCAATGAAGTCTAATTAAGGCAGCGTGCCTGGTAAGGCAAGGAAAAAAGAAGCCCAACAGTTGACACAATGAGCAAACACTAGGCTACAATGGAGAGAAAAAAAAAACAAAGATGTGTGGTATCTGTCTCGGCTGGTTGGGATGAGATGAAAAATGGGGATAGAATGGGGGAAGAGGGAAAAAAAGAAAAGAGTAACAAGGAGAAATGAGGGACGGAGACAACAAATCTACATATCAACAAACAAACAAATAATACAACAATGTTTAAGTAAAGACAACTGGGGTGGGGATATGAACCAAAAGCAACAAAACAAAACAACAATAAAACACAAAACAATGAAACATAAACACTAAGAATAAAACAACAGAACAATAAAAATAGGCAACCTAGAACAGTAACCAAAACCACAAAGGTAAAAATGGGGTGCAGATCAGAGGTTGGGACAAGAGAGAAAGAAAGAAGGAAGAGAGGAGTGAGAGGACAGAGACAGAGGAGAGAGAGACCAGAAACAGGAGTGTATGAGAGAGAGGGAGGCGATGAAATTAGAAAAGTAAATCACAACAGTCTATGACCTAACTAGTGGTAAAAGCCAGCAAGAAGAGATGTCTTCAGAAAACTTTGAAATCGCTCAAGGGTCTGGGCAGCTCTCACATGTAAAAGAAGGCTTTTCCACAGCTTTGGAGCTGCCACAGAAAATATATACATGTAATAATATATATATTTTTAAAAGCAGCTATGACAGCAGTGCCTATTATTAGTGTCAATAATAATAATTATGCTGATTTTATCAAAAATAAAATTCCTGCCATCTGCCGTACTACTCCTAAATACTGAGAGTGAGGTAGCCTTGCACATGCCACTACTGAGTAATTGTCTTGAATTAATACTGAAGTAAAATGTGATAAAGGGCAATAACATGTGTGGTGTAGGTGGGCAGCTTTCAAAGCACAACAGCTGTCTAATATACAGCAGCCATTATTGATAACATTACTAAAGGCTCTGTTCATTTCAAGTAGTCAGGACAGTGTGACATTGAGCAAGAAACAGTCAACTCAGTTTGATTTTTTTAAATTAAAATGTATATTTTAAAAAAAAAAGAGAACACGGGGGGAAAATAGGTTGGAGAGGTGAGGTTACAAAACTAATTTGCTCTTTTAAATTCCAACCACTTGCTACATACCTTCTGACAATACCTATAAGTCATCGGTATCTTTAAGTATTGAACCTGTAATGCCTGATACTGCATGAACAGGAGTATCTTTATTTTGTCCAGACTTTGCAGTCTAAATGAGAAAAAGAGACAAAGAAAACACGGGGCCTTAATCCACAGAGCACACAGACTTCTTTCATGGAGTGCTGGGAGAAACCTTTATTTGCCCATTCCTACCACGGAGAAAGCAGGTCTCAAGCTCGGCTAGGTCTGAGCTGGAAGATTAGATGAAACCAGAGTGTTTTAAACCTCCTCTGTGACTGTGGATTAGAGTCAGACAGTCCCGCTGCTGCCCTCAGAAATGAAACAATAAGGAGCACAGGTGGCTCAGGGGAGGGAGCACAGTGGATTTGAAACCCGAAAAAGAAAGAGATTTGTTCAATCAACCAATAGCTAAACAATATTTTGTCTACATAGTGGAAATATTAAAAGGAAAAAAAAGCCTTTTCATGTTATGTTGAACGAAACAAACAGCAGCCTTAAGCAGGTCACAGTAGGAAAATCGCAGGATAATAATCACATCGATAATGGTTGAGTTCTAATTAGCATCCTCACTTTTATGGTGCGTGCTGGTTCGTTGTCACACTGCCCTGACTAACATTAGAACTGAACAGAGCCATCGTTGATGTGATCAGTAACACCTGTGCTTTTCCTGCTAATCATGTCAAAATTGCTGCTGTCCAAAGGGACCATTATATTATAATGGGACAAATATTTTAATTGGGGGTTTTTGTATTTAATTCACTAATCATGAGCTGACATACAGTATATAAAAAAGGTATGTCAGCAGTGAGTTCAAACCAATTAGTGCAAATAGAGGTGGCAGGAAGATTGCCTTCCCTCAGCAGGAGGTGGGAGGGAGTGTGCAGATACCATGGACAGATACCATGGCCTGAACTGTCATCAATTATTCCTGGTATCTCAGCTTACCCAAGGGCAGAGAGGGCGCGGGGGACAATGCCCTGGTGCACTTCAGAGAGTCAGTGCCTTCGTCTTCCTGTGGGTCCCTGGAGGAGAGAGTGAGAGGGTGTGACATAGCCACTGTGTGTGTATGTGTGTGTGTGTGTTTACAGTATCGTTCATACCCAAGAGACTGCCCAGTAAGGAAATCCCTGGAATCCCACTCTCCCTGAAGCCGCCTGTCTGTGGGGGCAGGCAGGTCACTTTACTGCTCATCACCAAATTAGAAAGGCTGCTGGTCAGACTGAGCAGCGTCCAGACCACAGAGAGATAGAAATAGATGTGAACGCTGCGATTCAGTCTGCTGACACTCATGCACCAGGCTCACAACTTTGTTGTCCACAGTAGAGGAAAGATGCCACGGAAGAATACTAGAGTTGGCCAAAAGTTCATAAAGTAATAGATGTATACAGTGGACACAGGGAGGTCAATAGGCAGGGGGACTTTTTAAAGTGCAAAACAGATCTGCAGATCTATTCAGTATTAAACTGTATGTAACCTCTATTCTAAAAGGTCTATAAAGTTCTTTAAAGGAAATGTTTGACAGTTTTTAGCCACATGATTCATTACTTTAGTGGGTTTGTGGACAAGGTCCTATGGCAGCCTCATGAACAAAGCAGATCATAAAGGTGGGTTCTCACAAAACTGTTGCTGCTCTGGACTGCTCTGTGGCTGATCACATTTGTCCAGAGCAGTAACAGTTGTGCGTCCCATCTCGGCTTGGGGCCCTAAGGCAAATGGCTTCCTTGCCTACTATTTTGCAACACTCCTGCTGGTAACAGGTGCTTGAGCGAGCACACTTCAAAATAAAGATAAAAAAAGAACCACCCCTTTAACTGATCTGCTTTGTTTCAGAGTCTTACTGTTGTGAATGCAGACTCACTGTCACATTGCAGTGATCAGAATACCATTCAACACAGCCTCCAAGTTGTAATTCCAAGTGAGATACAGTATATGAAAACCTGAAAGTCACAGTATCTTTCACTTATAATGGTAAGAACTGAAGAAATGTCAGCAAAATGTCAGCAAGACAGGCAGCAGTAGGTTAAGGCACAGATACAACCACTCAATGTGAACTGTATGTCCTAAAAAAAAAAACATATCTTGTATTACGTTCCCTTTGAAACATTTTGTTGGTAATTGATGCCTATTTTAAGTTATGAGCATGGGTTACAATAACAACCCACAATGGCAGAAAAACAAAACTGCATGAACTGGCCTTTTCACTGCTGGCTGCACACAAGCACGAAACTGTGTTGGTGCGTGTCTGTGTGTGTCAGTGGATGAGTATGCATTAAGATATCAGAACAGAGGGAGAAGATACACAGCGAAAGGGAGTGTGCACTGGAGGAGCAGGTATCATTAAAAGTGATGGTGAGGCCTCCCTGGCTGGCTGGCTGATGTTTTCCTTGGGCATCTGAGCTGGTGTGAATGGACAGAGCTCAGGGAGGCTGAGGAGTGACCTGACTGTCTGTCACTTTGAGCAATAGAACAAAACACAGCTTTAATGAATCAGCATGAAGCAGGAAAGAGTAAAAAAAAGGCACTATCTGCACCACTGGACTATCCTCCCTCGCAGTGGTAAAGAATGGGAGGCACTCAACTTTTAAATTTAATATTCTTATCTGTTCTTTTTGAAACTCCTATTTAATGACGAAGATGTTTCCCATGGCCACATCCAGAGCAGCATGCAAGGAAAACCATAATCTGTGAAGCTTTATCAGGTCAGCTGTGTCAGTGATGCATTTTATGCAAACATACTTTTACCAGATGGCCTCCTCTGATTTCTGCTTTTTCACACATGGTTGATTTAATTTTTTTGCATCAAATTCTATTCACCTGTCAGGTCTGTTTCATTTTATGTTGCTGATCGAGAGTAATTTTGATTTGTCACATTTATATCTTATTTTTATTACTCTTGGGATTATTGTGAGGTCCTATTGTTTTCAGCCATAGTGCTGCTGTGTAACACACGGCTGATATAAATGTTTGATTCTAGAAGAAGCTCAACTGTGCATCTCCAAATCTTCCTCCTGTGTTCTTCTGTTTCAGACCTCATGCCCCCAGAGCTCCTTGATCAGTGCCACACTCTCCACAAAAGCCCCAGCACAATAAATCTTGCTTTAACTTTTCTCCTGTATTTGGGTCCAGTCTACCAAACATCTGAAAAACATAAGAGTAGTAAAGCACTTTGCCTCAACACAACATAGTCCCTGTTTAATAATTTTACATAGAGCCATTAACTTTTAAACCAAAAACTTTATACCCATCTTCCAAAACATATATCTATTTACTACCAGGAAGCTGTAAAGAATTAAACTTTACTAATGTTTCTTAATTGTCCAATGATGATTATTTGATTTTTTAGTGAAATTATTTGTCTATACATATTTTATAGAAATAATCTCTTGAATTTTATGACAAAAATATCAACATTTTGTGCAGTGGTTAGGCATTATCATCCGGAGACTGGGGCCATCTTTGTCCCAGTGCAAAGCAAAAGAGACAAAGATAGTGATGCTCTAAAATGCCTTTGGGTGGACAGAACCCAGGTCAGTGAAGCGAGACGCATGCATGCCATGTGTGTCCTCGTCAACACACAGTAATGACCACTTTTCATGTTGATGCTGCTACTTCATTTATCATACAGGATGACATCAGGGCCAAAGGCTGCTCCATGAAGGCTAATTACTGAGCTGCTTATATATATATACATACACTGTACATGGTCCTGTGTGTGTGTTTGTACCATAGTTTGGCTGTGACACTGACACTCCAAAATTAGTATTTGAAAATGTTGAATTTGTTTTGGAAACACGGAGCAGACGTAGAGTGTCCGCAGCACAGCTACAAATACTTAATGCAGTGAAGTGTGGCCACTCCAATGCAGGTCACACACATGAGAGCTCACGTTACTGACACACATCCACACCTGCCCACTCCAACACACACACACACGTGCGTTTGCACTTCTATCAGAGTGAAAACCCTCATAGACATAATACCTTCCCTAGCCCCTTACCCTAACCATCACAACTAGATGCCTAACCCTAACCCTAACCCTAACCTAAACCCAATTCTAACCCTAATGGAAAACCAGGTCTTAACCAAAAAGCCCTTTTAAGGGGTGAAAACAAGTGAGGACCAGCCAAACTGTCCTCACTTTGTCAAAATGTCCTCATTTTGTAGGGTTTATACGATTTTTGGTCCTCACTCTGCAGCAAGTACAAGAACACACACTGGTTTCCATGACTTCAGAGGACATTACATTCATTTCCTGGAGACATACTCTAATCTTAACTCGAACCCTGACCCTAACCTTAACCTAACCCTAACCTAAGCCTAATTTTAAAACATGTCTGCACCTTAAAATGTTGTGATTTACGTTATGGAGACTTGATTTTTGTCCTCATAAGGAAGACAAGTCCCCATAATGTGACTGTGTTAAGGTTCCCACAACATGAGGAATACCAGGTACACACACACACAACAACATGCCATGCAAGTCATCTCTCATCAGATCAGTGACCAACAAATAAACACCGGCCGGCAAAACTAACAGATACCCACTCCATGCAGAATTCGTGTCCGTGTGCCTGTCTGTGTCCGCGTACTTATTTTTGTTACCTCTCCAGAAACTTTTCTGACACAAACGCTGGCCATTCAGTCAGGAAGGCTTGTCACTTTGTCATAATTAAACTATTTATTACAATAAATAAAAATGAAGTTAGACTTGGCACTGAAAGCTCCGCTCTTTAGATGCTCCCTGGATTGGCCAACCAGCATACTAAACCAAACAGGGAGAGCAATGCAGGACACCCCCCCCCCGCAACAGCAAGTATGCAAGACACTGAATAACATTTTAAACTTTTGAGCCTGTTGGACTCTGATGTAGAAAGTTTGAGCCTGTGTGAGAAAGAAGTCTTATTGTAACAGATCAATTTGGAGGAGAATGGCTGTGATTGGAGCATGACTGATGATCATCTGGTCTGCTGGCTGTCAGCTGATCACAGCTGTCCTCATGGCCCAAGCTGAGCCCTAAAGATATAAAACACAATTTCTGAGGCTCTGACAGAAGTTTAATAAATGAAAAGTAGTTAGGTGAACGGTCCAGTGTTTGCGAACTAGATCTACATCTAATGGTGAGATTGCAGACTGCAACAAATGGAGGACTCCTCCACTCGCCTTTCCCATGTCCAGGAACGTCAGGTGCGTCAGGGAACGACAGTGGCCGTCACAGACCAGAGAGCATGTTATTCTTCTTCACTTGCAAAATGAAACGCATGCTTTGGCAGGTTTGTTCATTCGGGCTGCTGTAGAAACATGGTGGTGCAAGATGGCGGTTTCCATAAAGCAGGGCCCTTCCCTAAAGTACAAAAAGAAAGGCTTATACTAAAGCTACAAAAACCAAAGAGTTTTTATTTCAAAGCAATTATACATTTATGCAACCATGGTTATTGTTCATATATTCAATTTGTGCCAATAAACCATTGAAAATGTGACTTTTTTTTTTTTGGTCTTTGTGAACAGAAAGAATGTTTCATTATTTGTATGCTGCATCCTCCTTCTGAAACAGGCTCTGTTATGCAATACTATCAGACCTGACTGAGGGAGCCTTTATGTGTATACAGCAGTAGTGAAGGGGCAAAGGAGTGTTTATGCCATCAAACTGCTGAATGGCACTGACTTCTGAAAGCTTTCCTGGGCTGATTTTTTCTTTTTTTGTAATTTTAGTCACTTTAACCAAATGTTACTGATGCCTCCATTTGTACTAAAAACAAACTACTTCTCTTTGTTCTTATTTCATAGGTATCCCTTATTCCAGAGCTTCAACACCACAGCTCAAATATTATAACTATAACCATTATCATATATTATATAGCTAATCATTACTGCTTTGGTAATTATCCTCATCCACCCTTCAACAATGGCTTGTCACCAGGTGACAAAAGATTTTAACACCACTGTACTGGCAAACACAGAGAGAGTTGTGTGGATAGGCTTAATCAGTATTGTGCGAACACATTTGTCAGTGGTTTTAATATAATGCATTTGTTGTTATTTAAAAGTTAGGCACAACAGTTTTAAGGTTAGGTTAATCTTTAAACAGTAATGTTAGGGTTGGCTTAAAGCTTTGGTTAGGTTGTCCAAACGAAATGAGTTGATACAGAGTAATAATAAGCAGAATAACCACACCAGACTGTGTGTGGACGTGAGAGAGATTCATTCACAAATTGCAGATCCCACCATGCAGAGCTTGAATTGGCGAAACAGGCCAGACAGCATAAATCAAAGTGGCATCGACAGCAGCCGGAGGGTGCGGCGCAGCATGCAGTCCCTGTGCAACACATAACATGTCCGTCTCTGCAGCTCACCCTCTGAGTGCGTTATGAACGGAACCATCGGCAGGAATTACAGCCGCTTCCAGATATTCTCAGATCCCCAGCCAGACATGCTGTCTGCAGGGTGGGAAGCCATCTTGGCATTGGAAGGTACTTTGATTTATGTGATGTGAATCACAAAAATAACACCAGTGCCCCAGAGCAGACACATTCAAGTTGGTTTTGATGCTCTCTCTCCTTCTAGATCAGTGTTTGGGAAAACTTTAAGTATAATGAAGTTGATGTCCTGTTCGTAAGTTGATTATCTCCATTGATGCTGAGGTTTGAATGTCAAGGTCATATTTTTCACCTTGACTGTCATTTGGCTATGCTGCTATAGACCTAGACTGCTGGGGGATTTCCTGTGCTACACTCACACTCACTCTTTCACACTCACTCTCTCACACTCAGGATATGAATGTGACTTAATTATGTGTCATTAACCTTATTTTTTTTCCCTCTCCCAAGTCTGTCTGCTTCCTTCCATCCTCCTTCTCTCCCTCCGTCCTCATTTTGCAGGCTGCAGGATCCAGATCCAATTTTGATGATATTATTATTATTGTTGTTGTTATTATTATTATCCCTAACGATAATGCTGCTGTCATTATTATTATGCTTTGATTAAAAGTTCCTAAGTATAATTTCTTATCAATAATCTCTGCTGCTGCTTGTATAAATGACACTGTAGTTCTACAAACATGACATAACTGATTCTAAACTTGATACAACTGTTGTATATTTGCTCCTGGTCTCTCTCTTCTTTCTGTCCCCCACTTTCCTCTCACCCCAACCGGTCGAGGCAGATGACCGCACATCTTTGAGTCTGGTTCTGCCAGAGATTTCTTCCTGTTAAAAGGGAGTTTTCTTTCTCTCCACTGATGCCTAGTGTTTGCTCATTGTGTGAACTGTTGGGTTTCTTTTCTCTCTGTAATATTGTAAAGGTTTTGGCGTTACTATGTACAGTGCCTTGAGATAATGTATGTTGTGATTTAGCGCTATACAAATAAAATTGAATTGAATTGAATGTATTATTTTAATGGTTTAACCATAAATCATTTAAACTTCTGCATGCTAGAAAGCCTTTTTATATATATTCTTCCGGTATGAACCCATATCTAATTCATTACAGGTTGACACATTGTCTGTGCTGTTAAAAGGTAATTCTAAGGACTTTATCACCCTCAAGTATTTGCACCTTCTTCTTGTCGTTTATATATGGGATTTCATATATAGATGTATCTTTTTTTAATAAAGATTAAAATCATCCATCACACTTTGATATGACTTGAATGTGAAATTTTCATTTACACTCAAGATTTACCTGTGCCCAAACAGAACAGACTGACAGATATATATGAGTCCTAAATTGAATGCAGCCAAGTAGCTGTCATGTTGTAGTAATGCACAGTGGTGACATCATCAGCATGCACACAAAGATCACGTGCTGGCATGGGCAGGTAATGTTTACCATCCTAACTGTCTTAATTTAGGTCATGGCATGCTACCTACACTTGCCAATTTGCACTGAATACAGAACAGAGAGAGAATATATTGTTCAAGTGTCACAATGTAGGATTTCAACCTATAAAGATTATTTTAGCCACCTCTGTCAAAGCCTGAGCAGGTCTGTATCGCCGGCATTGGCACTATGTAACTTCTGGTTTTGGATCCATGCCACAAAAAGAACTACAACATTCTGCTTTACAGCATACGTCGGCATATGGGTGTTAATGAGAGTCACATGAATGTGTACATACGACACCTGCTCCAAATCTTCCTACAGTTTGGAGCAGGGAGCAGCCACTGAGCGGCACAGAGGGAGCAGTGCAGCCCTTGACCTGCCAGGATTTGAACCGGCAACCCTCTGGAAACAAGCCAGCTCTTTAAACTCCAGATGACCAGATAACATGGACCAATGATTGGGATATGTGGATGTTTTAAAAATATGCATAAAATAAAGTGATTGGGCGCATGTCCTGCTTCAGTGTTGCCTGAAACATCCAGAGATTCACTTGTTGTGAATATGTCTCAGCTAGAAATCCCACTGCGCTCGTCATATGCAGACTACAAACCTTGGACAATGTCCAGACTAAATCTCTAGACATACATACTGTATAGACCGAGGATTCCAGGTTAGGAGTGAAGTTAGTTGCATACAATTTTAGAGCTGAATGTGTTATAAATAAACTAACATCAAACAAACATAACTATTACATACAGTTTACACTGAGTAAATTCGACATAATACATCAACAGGTCCAGTTATGTAAACAAGTTTATAAAAGGGGCAAGAAGTTTTTTCCCCTTTTTTAATATGCTGCACATCGGTCCAGAAGACTGGAGCTAACTGTGTTCCTGGTGCCACATGGTGCAGTAGTGGCTAGCATTGTTGGCCCACAGTAAGAAGGTTGTCGGTTTGAACCACGGTTAGGCTGAGGACCTTTCTTGTGTGGAGTTTTCATATTCTCCCCATGTGCACATGGGCTCTCTTTGGGTACTCTGGGACTGTAGGTGCGAGTGTGAGAGTGAACAAGTCGGTAAATTAAGAAAGCTCTGCCACGGAGCTGTTTCAATTCAGTGCTACTGATTACAACAACAAAGCAATGCAGCGATGAATTACTGTGAAATTAATTGAGTATTTAATCTATGTCATGATCTGTGTGGATGACAGAGGTGTATTTCATCAGACAAATGGCAATTAAAAGCTTGTTCAAGATGAAACAACTTCCTCATAACTTCTTAATGTCAGACTATGGAGTGCCAGACATGTCCTGTTTAGATTAAACACGAGTGTGTTGCTCTTTGCAAGCGGAGTGCTCGTGTCCTTATTTACGTGGTTTCGGCATTGATGCGCACACAGTCTCCCTTTGTTGTGCACTGTCATCAAACATCAGCTCAATTAATCTCAGCTTCCATAAGGTAATAAGGCAACTTCCTTTGTGGTTTAAGGCCTGACTGAATGATTTAGGAGTTGAGGCTGCTGATGGTAATTGCTCTCTTCGTGATGTCTGCCGGTCCAAACCACAAACTATGACACTGGAGCTCACGCTTTTTTCACTCTTAGCCACGGGGCTAGTGTTCTGTGCAAGGCTGTGGTCTGCTGGACACTTAGATAAGACAAAACCAACCGCAGTGCTACATCTAGCTCCTTTTCAAACACCCACATCCTTTCAGATAAAGGCAGCTGCGGAAGCCATGTGTATTGAATTTAGTTGATTCCTGGGGGTACCCTGCTCTTATCAGAGGTCAGATAAGCTCATTTCACAGGCCCTCACCTCCACTGGGCTACCAACAGTACCCAAGTGTGACAACATCTGACCTCATCTACTGTTTCTCTGTGACTGCGGTTGAACGAGAAGTCAAGGACACAGATAAATCAACTGACTCTTATGGAAGTTACAGCTGTAGCAAAATCAAATATGCAGTCTTTAGATGTGTGGAAAGAAAACAAGGCAACCTTGACTTTGCTGATGGGGAGTACTGTATTTTCAAACTGTGTACTCACTCGCAATCAAAACTGAAATTTAAAAAGCCTTTGTTCTGATTGGACAAAATTAACAAAGTGTTACATTGGAAGTGGAAAGCCCATGGTAGGCTTTGTATAAAAATTGTAAAAAAAAAATGTAGTTTTCTGTTTTGAAAAGTGAAGCCTAGGATGTAGGAGGGAAGTTACCCACCAGGGATTGACTCCAACCTGATTTATAATGCTAGTAAACATTTTTCTGAAGAGTTAATGACTGTTAACACCAGCTTCAGTTCTTTAATTGAACACAATGTCAATTTTGAGTTATGTTCCCATGTATTGTAAATTAGATGACAAAAAACCCAGCAAATTAAGTGGAAACCAGTGTGAATGGTATTGTCCACTAGGTGCATGATAGTGACTTCTGTGAATTCCTGGTTCAAAAAACAGCTTGCTTTTGCAACCAGAAGACTAAGTCCATTTTTATACACATTCTGTGGCACAGCCTCATCTCAGCACCTCCATTACCACACTGGCTTGTGTGGCTTCTGTGGGCAATTTTATCTTTTTTGAACTTGGGAGGCCAAAAGAGGGAAAAACAAAAAACAGAAATCCCTCAGAGAAGTTTGGGAACTTACTTTAGCTTATCAGTCGGAGTGAAGGTCCTTACTACAACATACACTAACTTCCAAAGGATCTCCTCCTCAGCCACCACACCCTGTCCAGACCCTGCAGGCATCTCAGACTGACAGCTATTGAGCCAGATACTGGCAGTACAACACAACAGTCATAATTGGCCTCATTCATTTCTCAAGGATAATCCTCACTCAGGTTGAGCCTTTTCTGTTGCTAGTCTCATTTTTTTTTTTTTCGACTAATGTTTACACAAGGTATGTATTGATTTCTCCTCCCGAGGCTTTTGCTCTGGCTGAAGAACTGTGTACCCAGTATATGTGTTTTAACGTGTGTCTGACGGTTCTGCTCTTCCTTTTACTACTGGAGCTCAATACCTGAAGTGACAAAGGCCTAGTGAATGTCTGACTCACAGACAACTGTCAGCGTTCAATGGGCTGGATTAAGACTGAACATAGAACCGAGCGCACCCTGACATGTTGACATGTTCTACTAAGTGCATTTCAAGGTGGATTTAGCCTGTTTGCTTCATTGTGGAGGGACAGAAGAAACACACTTGTTAAATGGGGCCGGGGATTCTTGAGGAGGAGGGTGAACTTTACTCCCACTGTCTGGGTCAGGACAGACACCGGCTTCACTCTCTGGGTGAGAGAGGCTGCTGTGCATCCTAAGGAGGTTCAGGGGTTTCAGAGAGCTCTGTCCTTAACCAAACAAACACAGGGGAATTTCTGCCATTGTTGGTACAGAGGGTTGAGTGACAGGGCTGCATAGCGGAGCTGCCTGTCAGCATAGATGACTCAGGGTCAGCATGTGACCACCCTCTTCTGACACTGTTTAATATTAAGACTGAGCCGTGTCCTCTGGATCTGTGCAAAAAAAACTTAGTTTAGCATATAACCCGAGGTTTCTCCAGTTTCCTGCATATTCTCCCAAATAAAAAACAAACCATGTTATACGTGCTCATGTATGTTTGTACACATTTACAGACACACATTAATCCACAAAAAAGCAAGGAACTGTGGAATCATTTATGCAAAACACTGAACACTCAATCAGTGGGCATCATTACTTTAATGGTGACACTGTGCACTCTAACATGTCAGCACTTTACATATAAATAATGTATAACAATGCATTAATAGAAAATTGCACTTCTCTATTTACAACTAAAGTTGTCAGCCAGGTGACATCAGGCCTGCACCACCTAAGTTTTAGGTTTTAATGCAGGTCATCATTAACTGGCTGACCTGGAAGTTGAACCCTGGCCGCTTAACGCAGGACACAGGTGAGGTTAACTGGTGTTTTAGTCAGAGGCATGGAGGAACTGATCCATAACCATTAAAAGAAATGATTCACAGTGGAGATCTGAAATGAAATATTAACATTTCCTTTTTTAGTAAGTGGTCTGCTGGAAGTGGTCGCACCGTGTGTAAGATACTGGATGAAACTAAGCTGGAGGGTAAAAAGCAAACAGACATTACAGTTGAACTGATGACCACAATGACTTCCCTCACGTTGCCTTGGGCATGGCCTGGGGTCTCTGAAGTGGCTCGTTAAGCTCAGGAACATAGACTTGATTACCATGGGCAAACATGCCACTGCCGCTCCGAGTTGTGTTGGTTCCGTCCGTCCATCCCATGGCCATCCTCCCCCCAAACCTGAGACCCCCAGGCCCCTGCTGTGCAGCACCGCAGTATGTGAGCCCTCTGCGCTCTGAGTGATAGAGTCAAGCTGTTCCTGCTGAGCGGAGGTCAGGGTCCTTCAGTCAGCACCTCGGCCCTGAATAGAGCACACAGGAATCCCCCTTCCCTCCCTAAACATGGCTGAAACTCAGCTCTCGGTCCAAATAAACCTGGTATTCGCTCTCTTTTTTCCTTTCTCCATCTCCTGGCATGCTGTCACTCCCCTTATCAAAATCATTAATCAGACGGGGCAGATTAAACTTCAAATAAAACTACTCTTAGCTCCCCGGATTTCTGTAGCAGACAGCCACATTGACAGTTCTTCTCCTCTACTTAATAGACACAATATGTCCAGTGGAGGCACCTGGTTGAACATTTGAGCATGTTGGCAAACAGTGAGTGTCTATTACAGCTTTACTGACATAAACAATTCACCTTATCTTTGTTAGTGATGACTCTTAAGGCCTAACCTTTCACCAATGTAAATACACAACAGATAACCCTTATCAGTTTGGCACCAATAAAGCCAGTGTGCTTTCCAGCTTCACCCAGAAAATACATCTTTAATAGGGATTAAATGTGTGACCTGAATGTATTCAGGCTTATATTTTTATCCAGTGATTACTGGATTACATCTCCTGCCTTCAGAAAAAAAAGGGGAGAAATGGAGGGTGACAGTGCCACCTTTGGGTGAGGCTGAGTAGTACAGCTGTAGTAGAGGTATCATTACTGATGTCAGTAGATAGTGCTGCCTTGTGCCTGGGCTGTAGCATCCATACAGCTTTTGACAGCAAATGTTTGCAGTCCATCTATATACCTTCATTAGGACTGATGAGGGCATGGGAGGAGGAGAAACAGTTTAGGGGTCTGCTGGACTCTGTTGGACCCTAAACAAGCTGGGTTTCCCTGGCCAGGGTCCTCACTGGCTGACAGACAGGCCGCTTACCGACTGTTTGTGTGTGTCCATGGGAAATGGGGCGGTGTCATTGCAGCGACGGCTCTGGGGCCATTCATCAGTGTCATGGGGGATAAGGAGGGGGGGTGGGGGTGTGTGGTATGTGTCACCTCCAAGACTAATGGACAGGAAGTACAGCCAGAGAAACAACAATATTTGCAGGATATATATTCAGAAAAACGTTAGAGATCATTCTAGGTTTCTTGTATGGTTTCAACAAAAACTCGGGCACAGGCCTTAATCCTGATTGATGAGCCTGTTTATTTAAAATAAGCTCACTCTGCAGCTTCAGCTCTCACTAACCTGATGTGTAGTGGTGTGCTTTTAAATCATACACACAACATGTACTGTACATATGTATGAATTTGACATACACAGTCTTGAACAACCAGGGAGGACTTTCTATGACTCTCACTCCATTGCACAGGAGGTACATCATAAATCTGATAAGGCACTGTGAAACTGGGGGCCATTTTGAGGCCATGTTAGTGCATGAGAGGGAGAAGGAGAAAGTGTGAAAAGCCCAGGCTAACTTTTTTCTACTGCCATTGAGGGAGCCTGTGTGCTCACTGGTGGTCAGAGGCCAAGGAGCTTAACCTCAGCAACCGGTGACAGTAGCATCCAAACCAGAGCGCTTGGTGATGTGGACCTTGACCACCTCCTCAGCACATGTAGGGTGGATGCCTACTGTCTGCAACAGATGGGAATATGTAGCCCCACACCTGAGACACATAAACACACAGAGTTCATTCATGTTGATGTTACTCATGACTGACAACTGTTAAAGTTGTTAAACTGTTAAAGTTATCTATTGCTCTTCAGTAAGTCCTGCAGTTTTCTGCTTTCAAACTGTTTTGTAAGAGCATGATTTTTCTCCATATGGTGAGTGAAATTACAAAGAAACAAAAGCCCTTGTCTGCCAAGAACATGAGTAACAATTTGGCAATTCATTTTATTATGTGTCTCATAGAGTTTCATTAGGACATTTAATCGTTTTTATCTTGTTGGTAAATAACCTAACCTTACTTGTTTAAAAAACTCAAATCAACATCATGACTATTTTGATAGTCATTCCATTGGACTAAGGTAAACAGAAAACATTTTGTCTTGAGTGTATTCTGGGGAATTCATTTCTTGCACTTACTGAAAGCCCAGAGCAAATCCCTGTGTGACTTCTCCAGCATTTGGACCAGTGAAGTGCAGACCCAGGATCTTCTGACTTCCACCACGTTCACACACCACCTGAGGAGGCAAAAGCACACGTGTAGGACACGGCTATTTGGCATTTTTGGATTGCAAAGGGGAGGTCAGACACTGTGTCAGTTTAAATATCATCAGTGTGAAGCAACACATTTTACTGCCTCTGTCCTTCCAGTAAATGCTTGTACTGTATATGAATGGATGTCTCATAAATATAAGTATAATTAGACACTTTAAAATAACTCTCAGTGAGTTTGCTCTGCAGGTCAAACCCACCTTTATGTAACACTGACTGGCATTACGCTCGGAGACAGTGAATTCCAGAGGCTTGTAGAAAGCATGGTAGACCTACACAGACATACAACACAGGGCATATCACTAGAAGAGAAGTTATTGCATCTTGCAGATTTTAGTAGCCACTACGTATGCCATTACTTAAACCAGCAGAGCTTATTAAAATGCAAACAAAAAGTATCTCATTACATTTTGTACAGTGACTAACAGGAGGGCAGGCTTGGACAATACATCCAAAAATGTCATCAAAATTCAAAAATTTCAAATCATTCAGTATTTGATAATTATCATGATAAATGTCAGCCAAATGATAGTTACTGGACTGTTCCCCAGTCCTATGGGGTAAGCCTGAAACAAGCAAGAAAATTATGAAAACAGTAGTGTTCTTAATACAATCAAGCAAGCAAGGTAAACTGGATGTGCCATCAGGTCATACAGTTTTTGGTGTTAATTGTCACCACCTGCTGAGAGTGAGGACTGTAATTAAGTAAAAATGCCACTGTACTGATTCTTGCACACAATTACAGTCTTTTCAAGAGTTACATCGAAATCTCAGCGATTATGATGCTGAGAGATTTCAAAGTCCTTCCTGAGACGTGCGTCTGGTGCATTTTATTCTATGGGGCTAACGTGCTGACACAAGTTGATGGCCAAGCAGCTGTTGGGGGGCCTAGTGCTGCAGCTCATCCTCAGATCTCGGCGCTCCTGTCATCACCCCATACACACCTCAATCAGACCTGCTCGACTGTCAGTCACAGCCGTGAGCCCCACCTCACTGGCTAAACCGTTTATCTACGGCCTCGTGCAGGTGTTGGCAGGCATCTGGCACATCATGCACATGCACAAGCAGGTAAGACACAGTGCTGTTATTTTTTGCATTGTGTGTGTGGGTGTGCGTGCACGCACCTCAGTGAGTGTTTAGGGCTTATAGTACATTTATTTTTCATGCATGAAGACAGCAGATGAAGCCACCAACATTGACTGTGCAACTTTGTACTTTTGTGCATGTGTGGCATGCAGCCAATCATTTAACTTCAAGAATGTGCAGACGTATTAGAAACATGCCAAATTTGTTATTTTTATAGAAACGTTTACACACAAGGTACAATTTTATTAAAAAAAAATGTGTAAAATATGGTGACAAATTCCTTCACTCAGTTTTGGAGCAACAAGTTTGTGTTGCTACATGAACCTAACACAACAAAGTTTTTGTCTTACTGTGGTCTCCTTTAATCCTGGTTCATAATTTAAGACATAAACAATGTATTTCTCTTGTGTTTCCTTTTATTTGTCTGTAACTATATGTGTCATCTTCTGTGACATCTGGGTCATATGAAACACCACTTTCATTCTGATGTACATGTGGATGTATGAAAGGCTTTTATTCTAAATAATACAATATTCACAGTTGGTTATGTTTGGTGTGTAACCCTTTTTGATACCTCTACGCTGTCTTTCCCAAGCCTCCTCTCTGCCTCCTCCTCTGACAAACCTACACAGCCATATTCCAGGGGTGTGAATACTGTGGTAGGCACCTGACACAAAAATACAAAGAAATATTAACCCAGAAACAGAATAGAACAAAGGAAGACAGAAAGCATTATTTTCATTTTACAAATAAAAGAATTGACAGTGGATCTTCTGACAACAAGTGTGATAAAAGAAGAATCAAATAAAAAGTGGGACACAAATAATAATCATGAACCTTACTAATAAAACATCATCACTCCATTCCATCATTCCTAATTCCACAAGCTCTTAATATGTACAAGAGTGCTTAAGAGACCCCAGCCATAAAATACCATAAAATTATAATATTATTTACCTCTAATAGAAGCAGCATAAAATAAGAAACTCAAAGGGCCACAAAGAAACACCAGTGTATATGTGGGTCTTACATTGTCATAGTTCATGAGTTCAGTGCTCTGACCAACCAGTCTGTGGGCAAGAAGCTTTCCTGCTTTTATGGCTGTCGGAGTCAATTCAGGACGACCCTAAAATGGACAAATGTATTTTTTTACATTTGCAACTCAGTAAACAATACAACCCCAATTCTAAAAAAGTTGGGACGCTGTGTAAAATGTAAATAAAAACAGACTGCAATACTTACCAAATCGCATAAACCCATATTTTATTCCCAATATAATATAAACAACATATCAGATGCTGAAACTGAGACAGTTTCATGAAAATTATTCAGGCTCATTCTGAATTTGTGGAACATTTTTTTTCCCCAAAACTCTCCTCACTTCCCAGACATTTACAGACAGTTGTTAAAAAAAGAGGGGAAGCTACACAATGGTAAACATCACCGTGTTCCAACTTTTATGAGATGTGTTGCTGACACCAAATTCAAAATAAACAAATATTTTTCATGAAGTGGTTAAATGACTCAGTTGCAACATCTGAAATGTTGTTTATGTTCTATTGGGGATAAAATATGGGTATGAGATTTGCATTCTGTTTTAATTTACATTTAATACAGCATGCCAACTTTTTTGGATCTAGGTTCATAAAACCCAACCCTTTAAAAGATTTAAACACAACTCTTAAAGCAACTTTTTTTTTTTTTTACAGAAGTGCAGTAATTTAGAAATATGTGACCTATTTCATGCTTTTTCCAGGGTACACAGTGGAAAAAGTGTAAATATAAACAATTAGTGAACCATGAATGAGTGATTGACAGGGGTGAGAGTTAAATATTTAAACCACCTAGCACTTAAAAAAAAAGTATTCTTCTGTATTTTTCACTTTACTGATTTGGAAGTATGCCAAAAGAGACAAACACATAGTCATGGACACATGGACACACAGACACACAGAAAGGTGAGTGGTTCAGGAAACAGTAGGGCTGCAGGGCAATTCTAAAGGCATGACATAAACCTGTTAAATTACCACTGCACATCCTGTTGTCCAAAACATCTCCTGCACTTCTGTGTGTGTGAATGTGTGCTCTAGTAATCCAGTAACTTTTTATACACCAGACGACAGCATGAGTCATTATAATGCAGTTATTGGCTGCACTCTTTCCTGGGAAAAGAAAAAAAAAAGAAATGGAGGCACTGAGAGAAAGATAAACCATCTTGGTTTTTACAAAGAAAAAAAGCTATTGGAACAGCTGACAGACAGATTGTGGTGAATCACCACTCATCAAACTGGCTGTCAATCATAAGGATGCTCTTTAAGTGTGTGTGTGTTATAAGGCCTAGGAGGCAGGCAGGAAGAACACAGCTGGCTGTGATGAAAAAAAAAAACAATGACATTACCTTCAGCAGGTATAACTAGTATTAACATGGCCAGTTCAACGTCAGTGTTTGTGTGATGATTAATTAGTCTTCTGTCAAGTAACTACTATGGAAAAATATGTTTAGTTCGTGATCAGAAATAAATGTTTTAGCTTTGAGGTAATCTCATCTTTTGTTTGCACATTAGGCAAAGGTACTGTAGATAAATTCACAGACATACTAGAAATCGGAATAGCTGCCATTTATAGTATAGACTTTTATCTTACAGTCAATCCATTTTAAGGTATTTGATTTCACAAAAATTAAGTAGGCCAACATCACATCAGAGACAAAAATCGGAAAAACCTCTTGCTCACAACACTGCTGTTATTCTGTAAGTGTTTTTACATTGACAAATGTTAGATGGTCTGTTACTGCTGAGGGAGTTGGCAAAACTTACCTCACCAATGTCACCAAAAGCGTAGAGATTTGGCACAGATGTGGATTCATCAGGACCTAAAACTATTTTCCCTGTCTCCTTGGTGACTTGCACACCAAGCTTGTCAAGGCCCAGGGCTTTGGTTTCAGGGGCTCTACCTGAGTTCAGTGAAAAGAAGAAGAAGAAGAATAAAGAATAATATTTTGTTACAATTCAGAGGAAAGGTGAAGAGATGCTGTCACACTACTTAAAGCCTAGATGCAACAAATAGGGAGGTTATCTCTAGTGTTCACAGCCAAGAAAAAAACTGCTGAAATGAAATTGAAGCTGTATATCAGTATTTCGGTACAGTAGCTCTCTCTAAGCTTATGGCTGATGATCTCCCACTTAGAGGGTTTGTATTGCCAACATCATTATGAGCACAACATGTTCTTCCTCATGAAGCTGACATCAACATGATAATGCCAAATTATTTTTATAAATACTATAATATTCACAGTTGCTATTTTACTGGATGGTGCCAGATGAAAAATCGAGGATCACAAACCCATTAGAATACGTCATCTGGGAAACATGAATGACACAGAATTTTGCACCAATCCATCAAGCACAGCCCAATCTATCTTACAAATTAAAGTGAAGAATTTAAAATTAAATAAAAAAAAAAAAACTTTAAAAAACTCTCAGATGGACAAAACAGCAAGAATCACTGTTGACCAACAAAAGCAGAGACATTAATTAATTTTCCAGTCAAGAACATCTGGTCAGCTGGAGATGAGGAGAACTGATGAGCAGCTGGGAATTGGTAATCCTATCAACCCCACGGGACAAACTAAGGTGCGATTTCTGACACTTCCTGGGAGACGGTTGACTGACACTGTCGACACCGAGTCTCCATGGTGATGGAGCATGAACCACTCATACCTCAGCCCTCCCCATAGCTCCTCATAACCTGCCTGGGTAACATAATAAACACCCGGCACGGAGGTACCAATGTAGATGCTATCGGACAGCAAAAATAACAAACCCCTGAGACCCTTTTTCCTGACTGGAGCCAAAGAACAACGTGCTCCCCCTCTTCTCAGACCAGGGGGTTACAGGGACCTGTCTACTGCTCCACAGCATGGGTGGTTGACTGAGATAGAGAGCACAGAAGAGGGAAGTTAGACAGGCATGAGTACTACCCAAAAGCAGGACTTGTAAATATTTTCTCATATTAGATTGCTACATTACTGGAATAGTCCAAGTATACATGTTTTTTCTACTTGATATTTTATATTCTGTTTAACACTTATTCTTTAATTCAGTAAAGGAATATTTCCCAGACATATTGAACAGTGGTTGGAGATACTGGAAACATGTGGAAAACTTCAACCCTTCATTTGTAGTTAAGGATATGTAAAGAAGGTAATCATATTCACATATAAACTGAGGTTTTTCAGTAGGATAAAATGTCTGTAACTAGGATATTAAAAATAGAAATCAGTGAATGGCTGATAACGTTATTGCCAAGTAGCACAGGTGACCAACAGATGAACTATATCAGAGAGTGAGTAGCAGGATTATCATTTATAAACCCATTTGTACATGTGATGTAATCATAATCATATTTAACCAAATAAGATTACAGCAATCAGTTATTCATTGAATGTTTATACATATACAAATATATTAATCAACATTTGTTCTTTTCTCTGCTGACAACTACAGTGTGGTATATATGTTTATAGCATATAACCTATAAATCTTGACAGAGAGTAGAGGATTTGCGTCCATAACGGTTGACCTGTCAAGATGTTGCCTCAACAACAGCTGCTACAGTTAAAATGTTACACATTTTCATATAGCTTCCTGCTGTAAAAATATCAAGTTTCAACATCAATAACTCCAAAAGTACCAGTATAGGCCATCAAATCTCTGTATCAGTGGAATCTGACTGGTGAGTATAAACTTTCTCTGTACACTTGAAACATGAAGCATGAAGCATGCCTGTCTGTAATTCCAATCAGTGCTGCTCTGTGGCAGTGACCATGGCTCCATTGTAAGGTGATGATGCAACAACAGTGAGTTGACTCTGATAAGGAACATAGAGACATACACACACACACAGGCACAGACACACTGGTCAATTTGAACAAAGCCTGTTGTGACATTTAAAGGAAGCCTCTAGATGGCTAGACTAATTAGCCACAACAAACCTCCACAAACTGAAATAAGAGCTGGATGCTTATCTGATCAATCAAATGAACAAAGACAAAAGGGAGAGCAAAATATGTGAAGACTGTTATTCTAAGGAGCATAGATTTTATAGGATGCCATAGACTGATTAGGTGGATTTATGATGCAATTTGATAGAGGGCTCACAGGAAAAAATTTTCTCAGTGTCTGTTTAGAATAACTAAAAATGTTGCTATAGTGTCCACAAGGTTTAGGTTATTTTTTGATGATTACAAACATTGTTTGAAAATTTAAATTCCTTAGATTAGCCTCTTCCTCTTAAACACATAGACCGGTGATTTTTCCAGAGGAAATATTTCTGTACTTGTGTTTCACTGTGGATAGCATAAAATCATCAATTACAACAATCTTGAACCAGAGTTTTTTTTTTGTCTTTATTTCTACCATGAAATTCTTTATCTATGATTTGATTTCACAAATGTATTTAAATTTAGAATAAAGAAATGAGAGGCATTAGAACAACTTAGAAGTTGTTGATTTTAGTGTAAGAGTCAAATGATCACCACAGAACTTAACACAAAGTTGAAATTTATGTTGATGTAATTTGAAAAAGGACAAGAGTTCCTTAAAAGAAGACAGTTATATTCTGTTTCCTTTTCTATGTCATTGTCTCACGTATGAATGTAAGAATTTTTTTTATTGTACATATTTTGGCCAGTATCTGATTTTGAACTGATATTCAATGACACACAGGGCAACAGTAAGATTCTTAACCATATTTGGTTTCAAACTTGAACAAATGCTGTTTTCTTAACTGCTCTTTGCAAATTTTGCAAATCCAAAGGGAAATGCAAAAAAAAAAATTAGACAGAGGAGCTGTTTTAACTGAACTAAGAGAGTCTAACCAGGGAAAGCTTTCAAATAAGGTCCTTACATACAGCAGAGCAAAGTGAGGAGGAAGACTAATGTGTCCACTGTCTGGATGCAGACAGGAAATGTGGAAATGTTCTGTTTCCTGGTGTGTTTCTGTGGGCACACCTGGACAGGGGAGCGGCCATGAGGCCAGGAAGGAGCAGGGGAAAGGTGGAGGCAGGCAGGGCCGGCGAGAAGGATGTAGCAGACTGTGGTGATACTGTCCCCGGTCCCCTCTGGCCTTTAATAACTCCACAGAGGCCTGGGACACTGCCTGGCCCCTAGTGTAAGGTCACATAAAGGGAAGTGGCTTTGCACTCATAACTCCTGCCTGCACACATCAAAGAGCAGAGGCCACCATGTTACTGGTTCTCACTAAACTATATGGGAACAAAAGCTGTTATGGATATACAGTGAATATAGTGAGCGGAGTCCTTACAAAGGTTTGGGTAGCAGCACTGACAGAGGAAATTACTGGTGTTTTATTTTTATTTTTTATTTGTTTTTTTTTTGGTTTAAAAATATCAAGTGTTTGACTGAGTTTCAGTGACACTGAATTCTCACTCTAATGAAGATCGGAAACATAAGGGATGCAACATCTCACACATGTCATGACAAATACCTACTGATACATGCACTCTATGCAGATTTCATTCTCACCATCAGTCTCCTGCTGAGATGATGTGGGAAAGAAAGAACGTCATTTGAGCTGCAGGGTCACGCACATCCTTGTCCCTGTCACACGCATGGAGCAAAAAGGACCTTGTTTCCCTCACAAACACACAAAGTCTCATAAAGAAAAATCCTGGAAGTCAGAGTTTCGGAAACACAGCGTCGTCTTTGAAAAGACCCAACACAAATAAAGTGACGGCTGTGACTCTGACGGATGTTCCCTTCATTGTTACTCATACTGCTGGTGGAAAAGCAGAAGTGAAATGAGGGAATGGAGAATGTATAGATGAGAAAGAGGAGGCAGGGAGCTGGTAGTAGAGGCAGGCAGAGGGCCATGGGCAGGGATGCCAGAGACAGATGCAGGGTTGGTTTCCGCACGGCTGGCATGGGCAGGAAAGCGCAAAGAAGGAGAACAAAGGGGAATACAGTGACCCTGTGCCTGGGTGCATCCTGCCCCATCCTGCCCTTCTCCTACCAGAGAACCAGCAGTGGGTGATTAACACTTCCCCTGGCTATTCCCATCACTCAGGCTTTATTACTTTGTTTTCAGCCTTGATTCTTCTTTATCTGCTGACACCGCACAATATTGAGGATGACAATGAAATTGATGGTGGCAGGGAAAACTCATAGTCATAGCACTGTTTTATTTCGGGGGCTTTTTATTATTAAAGGGGACAATACAGGTGCTGATTTACATGTAATCCTGACACAGGTTTTAAAAATAGGGAAAATAGGGAAGACATTGTGGCCAATAATTAAAACTAATAAACATAAATAACTTCAAATGTCAAATGCAATTGAATATGCTTCCTTTGAGTATGCTTGTATCAGTTTATAATTTTAAAATATAATTTGTTTACGTGGCTACAGAAAAGCCATTTATTAATACTTTAGGGCAAAGGCCTTGTAAAAACATCTTTTCCCATCGTATTTCCACAGCAGTCTGAGCAGACAAATCAATGATATAGCAGATTGTAGTTATGCAAACAAAGGGACAACATCCATTCTTGTGTGCAAAAAGCACCATTCTTCAGTAATTCTTATGTATAAAAACCAGTTCCACCCAATTAATTGAATCAAAAGAAACTAAGATTCAAGTCTTAACTCAAATGAAACAAGTTCAAGGTGACAACTGGTAGAGAAAAAATTTGATCCACTTTTTCAACTGCAACTAAAGGGAAAACTGTACTGTAGACATGTCAGATTGGCAGATAAGTACAAATCAAGTTTCAAATCAAAATAAAAAAAAGCTGCAAGTTTTATTATCCTTTAAAATGTTTTGAGAGAAATGAAACCATTAAGCTAGAACATGACACAGATGTCCACAGTTGCCTGTAACCACTACATACAATATAAGCCACTGCCACTTCAGGGTGTTGATCCTCCCTTTTTTCTCCATGTGACAAACACAAAAGATGACACACAGACTCACCAACTGCCCATAACACGGTGTCGTAGGTGTCCTTGTGCTCGCTGCCTGTCTGGGTGTCAATCCAAGAAACCTGCAGGGCTCCTGAGGAGAGTTTATCCACTCTTTTTGGGACACATTTCCATGCAAACTTGGTACCATATGTCTCCATGTAGTCTGTCACAAGACCTGCCATTTGCTGCATAAGAAAAACAAATATCTACCTTCAAAAACATAATCGTAACATTTAGACAATCCAGACTGGGGCCCAGGGAGCAATACCTGATCAAATCCCCGGAGCGCGATACTGCGAACCATCACTGTGGTGTCCAAACCAATGCCTGTGAGAAACCCTGCACACTCCAAAGCCACATCTGGGGCAATAGCACGTTAAGATTAATGTAGTTGGTCTACATGTACTGTACACACCTGGTGTGTGGTCATAATACACAACAATAACTGATATTACACCAGAAATAAACAGGTAAAAATAGAAGTTGCACAGTAAATTAACAAGATAGATTAACTGGATGTGAAGAAATTTCACTGCTATTTAATCTTGGCTCACTAAATGAACAGTACATACAGTATTACATCTTACACTGTAAAAATTCGAAACAGTTATTCTCAAGGTTGAAAATTCTGATATAACACCATAATTTAAAACAAATGGTTAGTGTCATGAAGAAGTATACCTTCTGAATAACTAAACAATAATAATAAGAAGAAGAATAATAATAAGCAATCTGGTATCAAAAGTATGCTCTATTGAGTCACTAATAAACATTTTCTCAACTAATCACCAGAAGACTTGTGCAGTGGTTCCACTCACAAGCTCTCTGCAGACAAAGGATACAGCTGGCTCCAACCACAAGTCTGTGAAAAACAAATAAAAGACAAGCTCTCAGTTGAACCCATACTACAATAAAAATACATGCCATCAGTTGTACAGAACATACTGGCCAAATGAAACAAAAGCAAGCCCAAAGTTGAAAAGGTTTACTTAAATACAAGAATTAGAGAGGTGATGAATTACAAAACTTAATAACCTGAGAGGGGGAAGTGAAGAGGTGCGAAGAAAATGTTCCAAAAGGGGCACAGTAAAAGCAGTGTGTGTGTTTGTGTGAGTGTGTGGTCCAGGTGAAACCCAAGTCTAATCCAGCATTGACATTGGAGTGTTGAGGAAGGCTAATTTCTAGCATTTAGGCTAATCCCTGCGGATGGGGTGTGCCATGTTCAGGTCTCAAGTCCACACATCAGTCCGTTGAGTGAAGCTCATCACCCGCATGGATGAGGCCCCTTTTTGCCTCGTTTTTAACCACTTCAGCTCAGTCCTCCTCGTCTTTGGGTCTACTCCACCTGACAGCTCTGGGTGCCTGCAGCAATTCCTGCAGTTGTCCATGCTAACACCAACCACTAAAAGCCCCAGTACCCATTTTGCCCAAATCTGTGTAACACACAGCTGCTCTTAGCACATATTGTGAGGTGGCTTAAAGAAGATTAGGCAAAGAGCTTTAGTTTGATTCTACACTTTCATCACTGAGAAACTGTGTCCTTTCCCCTAACCCTGCTTTTTTTTCCTGAAGCCTGCACTGGTATACTATATACCATTTGTTAACTAATGGTTAATCTTTACAACCATTTCTGGCCTTTTTCTTAGTCTTTATTTTTTTTAATAAATCAAATCATTTTTTCAAACCATTTAGAATGAAAGTAAATGCAAACTGTCATACCATAATGACTCTTAACTCTAAGGCTTTGCAAAACTATTGTTTTCCATTTTATGAATTTCATGGACCAATTCAGACACTTCAGGGACATACTGGCCAGTAGTTCCTTAAACTTTGAGTGGAACACTAACAGATGTTGATAACATCTGTGTTTGCCCTACTATTTCATGTCCAAGATGGCTGCTGTAAAAAAGGCCTATTAACCCAGGTTTAAGCATTACATACACATTTAAGTCACTTTGTATCAGCAAGGCCTTAAACAAAGCTAAAGGTGGTCTAGGACTTTTGTACAGTGCTGCAAATGATTATATTTTCCTATTTTTTATTTCGCACTATACCTAAAGTGTAGTCAGTACATATTATCAGCATATGTTACAGATTCCACACATGATGAAATTGCTCCATATTATTCAAGTACCGGCCTATACCTGGACCAGTATCGGTCTCCTGTTGGCACGCGCGTAGCACATTTTCCCAGTTACATGATGGCGGTTGTCAGCTCTGGTCTTCATCCTTGAGGCAAAATCTGTCATTTAGCTCTATGTGAACTCCAAGGCCCATTAGACACATATCATTCGTTAGGACCTTCTCCCACATACCTTTTGGTCTTCACCTGCAAAGCTGACAACTCTGTAGCAGCAAAACCTGGTGCCCCTATAAATGTAGCTAATGCTAACCCACAGGTAACTACTTATAGCCTGCAGGGAGGCAGAGGACCCCTCTAACCGCTGCACTCTTACATGAAAGGACTTCCTGAACACAAGTGCTTTCTCTGAGTGGATAATTCTGCTTCCTATACAAAAGGTGTTTTGCTGAATGGATGGGTGAATGCTACAGTGGTAACTGTAAGTTCACATTGGTTCACATTGATTTGTGGACTGTACCTGATTCTGTGTTGCCACCAAGTGGTTAAATAGCAGAGCAACACACTTCATTGACATACAACATGCAGTATATTAGAATAAAAATAATAGAGAAAGAACAAGAAAAAAAAAGAAATTACGTGCTACACGTTGACTACACAAAATACATAAGCAAAACTTATCTACATTCAAAAAGATTCATAATTAAAAACAATTAAAATCTCCCTTCCAAAGGTATGGACAGCCAAGATACACACAAAGCTTAAATATGTAAATTATTATTTCCGTTTATCTGTCCCTACCAAACATATCACTGCAACCCAGGTAAACCACAAACTCTTGTCACCGTGCGCATATTGTGCCAAGAGGAAACATCAGGGAAAGACCAATTAACCATGTGATGACAGGAGCTAAATGGTTGGATTAAAGGGCTTGTTCTGTAAAGGTCAGGATGCACGCCGCTAATCTGAATCATGAGGCGAGGACAGGCAGACAGGAAAGGAGAAAAACAAACTGCATGTCACCGATGAGTGATTACAGTACGTGACAGTAGGACATGTTGTGTCAGCAAGCAAGGTGGAACCTGGTAGAGCAAGACATTAATACTGCAAAGGTCAGAGGCTCTGTTTCCCTTGTACCTCTTTGTAAAGAGAATGTACATGTTAATGAGGGATATCAGTATTTTAGATTTAGAAAAAGTAGTAACATATTCTGATTGTCTTCATAATATTAAGATCTAAAACTTACTATTACAGTTTAGACTGTTTAGTAAATAGTACAGAAAAAATCTCACGTTTTTCCGGGTGATTTTTTCAGCCAGAATATGTCATCACTGGTAATGCCATGCTCCATCGCTCCAGGGATCTATAATAAAAGTTAAAGCAGCGAACATCAACAGCGAACAACCATCAACCTATCAATGATCTATCACCATATCTATCAATAACAGTCTGCTATAAAACCTACCATTTTGGTGTGTTGAGACTTGTGTAATCTGTATGTGCCATAATGGAATGTTTCCAAAACTCACTTCAGCTATTTTGACTGTTGCTGTGGGGTTTCTGTCTCTCTCTCACACAATCATGTCTACAATGTATACAACCCACCAAACAGCCCACACTAGTAAAGACAGAGACAAATAATAATTTTGATGCTTACATGTGTGGGGTACTTAGGACGTCCACCTGTAGCGATGACAATGTTCTTGGCAGTGAGGACCATCTGTATGACAGAGGAGGGAAATGAGTGGAAAAAGGCTTTGTTCATATCCTTTTCAAAACAAGGAAATGTTCAATGAAAGCAAATGGTCTCCACAGTATTGTGTATTCAGGTGTTGATGGAACCACTCTGTGAAATCACTGAAACAAGTATCAGCACTGAGCTGGTACACTGTCGTCCATATACAATAAGTTATGATCCCAGAGTTGAATAAATTTAGATTTGGTTGTTTAATTTTAAGCAAAAGTAAGCATAACGTGCTATGCTGATGTCAAAATGTGAGTGTGAATGTTCACTTTACAAGGGGGAAAAAATGTATAAAGCTTTCAATAAAAAGTTTATAGGTGAAGATGAATTAAGATTGATCAATACGACTAAGTAATTTCAAACAATATAATTAATAATGCCTTTATTTATGGAGCACTTTTCAAAGTTATGTTAAAAACTGTTTTACAGTAAAACCAATAATGCATGTTAAATTAATGCAAATGTTTCAAAACATAAAAAAAATTATCAAGATATAAGTTTCAAACACCAAATATTTATTGATTAATTAATTTCAGAGGAAATTTATTGGATGATACTGATTAATTGTAGTAGTAATCAAAGTAAATGTGAATAAGCAGATTACCTCTTTTCCTGCTTTGGTTAATCCTTTAACAGTGTGTTCATCTACCAGACTTCCTTTCACGTTAAGATATTTCACTTTCCTGTAAAACAGAAAATAAAGACATTACTTCCACTGATGCATTAACCTGCAGTAGAACAAACCACTAAGTGTTGCAGATTTACCCATAACCCTGTCATTATTTATACATTAAACTCAGTAAGCTGTACTGTCGCCAGCTAAAGCCTGTAAATTCAAAGTTATGTTAAAAACTGTTTTACAGTAAAACCAATAATGCATGTTAAATTAATGCAAATGTTTCAAAACATAAAAAAAATTATCAAGATAAAAGTTTCAAACACCAAATATTTATTGATTAATTAATTTCAGAGGAAATTTACTAGATGATACTGATTAATTGTAGTAGTAATCAAAGTAAATGTGAATAAGCAGATTACCTCTTTTCCTGCTTTGGTTAATCCTTTAACAGTGTGTTCATCTACCAGACTTCCTTTCACGTTAAGATATTTCACTTTCCTGTAAAACAGAAAATAAAGACATTACTTCCACTGATGCATTAACCTGCAGTAGAACAAACCACTAAGTGTTGCAGATTTACCCATAACCCTGTCATTATTTATACATTAAACTCAGTAAGCTGTACTGTCGCCAGCTAAAGCCTGTAAATTATGCTGACAAACAGCCATTTTTTATTTCTACTTAATATAATTTTAACTGTGAATTTTGCATTTTATTTTTAAACATCCCATTTTAAATAAATCAGTAAAAATAAATCAAATAAATGAGGTACTTCTTTTGTAAAACTCATAACAAGAGACTTTAATTGCAGGACAATATAACAATAAAATATGATGCTTCTCCCTCTCTAAGGGTCACCACAGAGATATAATTACATATAACTATACAATATACTTCTGAGAACAGACGTTACTGATGTTCACTACTGGTTAATAAACTGGTCAGAAAACACAGCTTAGAGCTAATTGTTGAAAAGTAAATGTGATGTTGAAGGCACGTTGAAGGCATTATTAACATTCTTGATTCTGGGAAGAAATATCTCATTGGACAGAAAATATATAACATTAGGAGCTTTCACAGTGAGGTTAACACCTGCTTGCCCTCTGGGCAGTCACTCAGTCAACATGTAGTCACTGAGTAGGAGTCCTTCAACTGTGGACGTATCATACATCATATCTTTTTAACAGCTGAGAAAAAAAACCTCTGAAACCTTTCAATTAAACAGGACAGTGAAACTCTGTCATGAAACTGTAAGATCAGCTGTGCCTACCTACATATAAATTTCATTTAACTTACTAAATACTATTCATCTCTTACTACCACCTTTAAATCAATGAATTCATTCATTAAGATATAATCCCAGAAATAAACAAGCTTATGTGAAGTCACTTACTTGTCCTGAAGCTGAACTCTGTGACCCCAGTTCAGTGACCTGACATGGTTTTGAACAGCCTCTGCCATGGTAGACCTGGTGAACACAGCACAGATAATATAAACACACCAGACACCCTGCAGTCTGGAACTAAGTGACAGTACAAAGAAGAAGCTCTTCAAAATATGTGATGTGAAGTTGTGTGAAGTTGTGCATGCGAGTACTCATGAGTGCAGTTAAAAGATATTAAAAAGGAAAAGAAACCCAAACAAAGCTAAGACAGCAAAAACCGACCCACTAACCACAGAAACACTTCTCATCTCATCTTTTTTGAAAGTCATTTTAACTCGTAGAATAAAGACATCCAAGCTTATAATTGTAATAATTCTGAATGGTCAGACATAGATAAAACTCTAATCCAGCAGGATAAGTTATTCACACTATCATTCTGAGTTAACGTTACAACCTTGATGCTGTCATGCTGTGAATACATCACTAGATGGTGCTGTTCACCTACTAATTCTCAGCATGATGAAACATAAACTTGATTTCAACTCACCAGTCATGGCAGACTGGCCCTGGGATCTGCCAGCCAAACTTCTTAGCATCCTTGACTGCAGTGCCAAGTAGAGCAGCCTGGTGCATGAGCTTCTTAGGAATGCAGCCGACATTAACACACGTACCGCCAAGCCCCCACTTGGTGCCTGTGTGGAAAGAGATTTTAGGAGAGGTTAACAATGGCATGTTTAAATCTCCAAATGACAAACTGTATATTATTTGATAATCAAATGCAATCACTAAGCTCTATTTTACCTTTGACAGATGGCTCCACATAATCTAAAACAGCAACCTTCTGTCCCAACTGTGCCGCTGTAGACAGTGGATATCATGGTAATGTTACCTTGAGATTACTGCACATATGAACACACTGAAAAGCATTTAGATGGCTAAAAACATTACCATCTCACCTTCTTTGGAGCAGGCAAGCCCTCCTGAACCACCACCAATAACCACCAGGTCATAATCGTACTTCCCTGCACAAGAATGCTGCATGATTAGTAACATAGCCAATTCAAGCTAAATCTTCCTCTTTGGTATTTAACAGCAGTTTATTTGTAAAGTTGCATTACTAGCTCCTTAAAATGAATCAGCTGAGAAAGATGTTGACAATTGTCATTTATTTTTAAAAGAGAATGATGCCAGTGGCCGTGAACATCAGTTTTTTTTTTTTTTTTTTTTTTGTTTTGTACACTGCAACAACCTCTCACATCTAATGGGAATGAGCACTTGACACCACCTAGTGGAGTAAAACGTCAATTGATTTTTTTTTTTTATGCTATTCCAGTTAGTTAAGTCCATAAAGTTAGTTTATTTATAACATTAGTAAAACAATTATATGCCAAAACAATAAAAAAATATAATCGCCACGTAAAATATTATAATATAATATTTCACTGTGTCGACTTTTCCCCCACCCCTAGAAAGAGCACAGGTGCTAGTGCGGGGGTCTAACATAAACCTGTTTACATTTTTATCCAATCAAACTCAGAGGTAAACGAAATGATTAACTACTCAAGAGGCCAAAAAACAGAATATCACAAAACATTATCACAACAAATGGGAAACAGAGTTTTGTTTCACTATTGTAAACGCCAGGTGTGTGTATGTCAAGTACAGGACAAGACTGTCAGATGAACATTTAAGTTACTCCATAAGAGTGAACCTAAATGGACACATAAAACATATGTGTCCTCTTGCTGACTCGATGCAGCACAAGTCATCTCACTTAATGAAAATACCCAGTATACATCATACAGTACACCTGTACACATGAATTCTCTTGTGAAGTGATACAGTGGTATCTGGACAGATAACAACATAAAAAGTGAATAAGCCATAATATCCGACTATTGATAAATGCACTGTTTTGTGTTGACAAGGATGAATATTTCAATTTAATAGTGTGAGATATACTAGAAAAAATGCACATGGAGGAGAAAACAGTATTTTTGTTATGTATACTGCGAAATGTGAGTTGTGGACACCAACACTTTGTAAATGTAGCTCTAAATACAGTAAATAAATGTGATATTCCTATTCGAGCTGTCACTGTCAATGAAATACTGACGGGAATTACATGAACGAATGACATTTGCGCCGACAACAGTACCTTCAACTGTAACACCAGTCTGTCATTTTCTTCCTATAAATACAATACTTGTAAGACAAGATAGTTTTACCTGACAGGTTTCTTGTTAAAACATGTAAACTATTAATCCTTTTCCACCGGTGCCTGCCTTGGCACAAGGCAGCCATGTTGTAGTTATGAAAGGACCCTGACCGGGTTTGTGGTGGCAAGAGAATTGCCTGAAAAGAAATTGCCCTTTCAGGCACAATTGCCAGTTGACTTCACACATATACGGCGAGGTTGGTGTACATCTTTAATTTAAAGGATGGAAATTGTCATGTATAGTTAAAACAATCACTTATAAAACAATTCGTAACTGAGCACTGCAACAGCCACTCCACTGGTATTATCTGGGTGGAACTTAAATATTATACAAATTGTTCTCTTGAATAACCTTAAACTTGAGAAATCACTCAGAGATTGCAATCGTATCCCAAGACCACTTTGTTTTCCAGAGTGTCAATACTATAAACAAAATGTAATGAATTTTTTCCATGGAGCATGACTTCCATTCCTGCTAAAATACTTGTTTTATGCTGACAAACAGACATTCAAACATGGCCAAAAACCTCCTAGCAGCAAAGCAACAGACAATTATTTTGATATTTTCTCAATCAAATAATTATTTGGCCAATAAAATGTCAGGAAAAGATGATCAAACCTGGAAATGATGATGTTTGTTTAGTCACAAGTCTAAATTAATCCGTTTTATCTTCTTTGTTATATGGAACTGGAAATAAGAAGCTGAAAACTTCTTAAACTTGTTTTAATTCCTTAAAAAATACATAAATCGATTAACATTCATCTAGTTCATTTAGTAATCAATGAATAATCCATCAGTTGAGTAACCTCCATGAGACACAAAGACAGGCAACAGTTTATTACCAGGCATGATTTATTGAAAACACACCAAATGATACTCTACAAACCAGTATTTTTCCGTTATGTTTAACAAGCGTAATATTTGCCTCTGGGTATTAGTAAAATTAACATATTACATTCTGTCACTGGCATAGCTTCGGCTCGCTACGAAAGCATTAACAACTTCACTCCTCTACAAAATCGAAACCATTTTCTCAAATGACTCTATCTCCTTTCAATGTTTATCATACAATGTAACACAAGGCTGAAGTCTAAACTGCTCACTTCAGGGTAGGGTGGGGGTGCAGGACTAATGAATGGATGAATGAATGATTTGAGTGGAGGAAAGAGGGCCAGGGGTTGACACAGGTGGAGAAGGAGGAGAGGTTAACAAACGGGATGGAGAGATGACAGTTGAAAGGGAGGGACAACATTATATAAAACACACTTATCTTTATATATCATGGAAAAGGTTAAGGCACGTGATAGGTACAAACACATCTGCTACTGAATAGTACAGTTACTTTATTTTGACGGTCTTAAATTTACACAGGTAGGTTTGTTTGATTCAATGTGTGTCCGTGTCCTGCATTTGTTTTACAGCACAATTAGTTGCTGGGCATTTTATGTTGTCAATGTCCAAATGTGCTGCACATCCACAAAAAAAAAACAAAAAAACAATACAAAACATCTTTTATTACATGCAAATACACCTCCAAATCCTTTGGCTGAGCTGTTGCACAGTGCAGCCAGGAAAAGACAGTCGATGGGTCTATGTATTTTGTTGTGAGGGTTCAGCATCGTCCAATGACAGCACAGAGGTCTGAGGGCACACAGTAGGGACGCTGGGTCTTGTGATAACTATATTAAACTCTGAAATTAAAATTTATACATTGAGTTTTTTTTTGTTTTTTTTAATTTATTGATTTTTACCACAACATACATTTTTGTAAACACTTTGTAAAATATGCAAGCTTTATAAAGTCACATACGTTACAAAGAAAAATCAGACTTCAATGCAGGCACATGCCATTCGACTTGATGGTGCGTGAGTGTTACTAACTGGGATTGGACTCTCTGTTTCTGTCTCCTACTCAAGCTGGATTAAGAGACAGGAAGCAGACTGTACACTGATTTTGATTGGAGTCTCAAGAAGCAAGAGCCAATAAGATTCTTCTCTGGTTTTCTACACCTCAAACTGCTCACCCTATAACTTTGTAAAAATATATACTATATGACCAAACTCGATGTTTTGATTTCATATCCAGAATATCCAGATCCACTCGTACACATATACTCTATTCCTGCACACGAATGAATTAGTTAATATCCAAATAACACCACAAACAAACTGGCACTTGGAAAGAAAAAAAAATATAAACATCTGTACAGATTATCCTCATGCTTACAACTGAATGTTACTCTTTAAGATGCACCTGTGAAAGAGGATTCGGGTTAATTGGTCTGAATGCATCTGAGAGAAAAATGAAGGGACTTTTATTAACACTGCCATCTCCTGTCCATCCCGTTATCTGCTCTATCCGCTCCCTTGATCCCTCCACTGTGTCTGTTCTGACAATACATTTTTTCTGTAACCTTTTTTTCGACAAATACAAAATATAAATAGGTGATCTTCAGCATAACTCGACAATATTTGACACACACTTAAGTTACGTGGTTATTTCTTGCTTTTTTTAACATGGTGACCCTTTATTTAATGAGATGTGCTTTCCAAATAATGTGGTTTTAATATACAACTAAGAAGTTGTGGGTTTTTTGTTTGTTTTTTCCTTCCTTTTGTTTTTTTTCCCTTTTTTTTTTAATTTTGAACCTAATATACATTTATACAAAACCAACAAAAATTAAAAAAAAGTTTTTAGATCTATCCTTTTAACAGGAGAACAATCCACTGCCTCTCTTTTCAACAACACAAATTATTGATAAACAAAAAAAAAAAAAAGCCTTATATCCTCTTTCATACACATTGACAAAAAGCAACAAACCAGAAAATTCAAGGACCATGTTGCAACACAACCAGGGTGGTTGCACAGGTAACCACAGTTCTTTGACTGAAACTCAACATGCTTATTGGCTCATATGTTGACCACCAATGAAACAAAGTCCTTCCATTTTAGCTTACATTTGCAATGCAGTGTTGACAGAAATTGTTTTTCCACCAGTTGCCCCTTTCACTTTTGACTCTGTTTTTCTATATTAAAAGAAATGGATCACTCACCAGTTAATTACATTTGATTTCAAAGCATCTCAGTGCACTTTCAATGTTGTTTGTTGATAAAAAAGCACAGTGAACCAAATGGACTGTAAATCTACGCGAGCAGGTTTATCCACTATGCTACATCTCTTTTTAGGCTCGGTTTCTCTCCTTTCACTTTCTTGTGTCCATCCCACTAATCTGAAAACATTCAGTGACCTTCAAATGCCCAAATCAAAACTTTACTCAAACCATCCAAAACATCTAAGAAACAATCTTCTTTCACATTGAAAAACTGAAATCAATTGCAATGATTTCCCCGTTCTTATTGGTTTCAAACATTTGATTTCACTTCACTTTCTTATTTTCTTCAATTTTCCAACCTGCCACGTTTCCATCCCGTCAACACCGGCCTCTGTCCATCCCTTCACCGGTAGAGCTCAACAAGAGTCAACACTGTAAAAAAAAATCACAAGATGTCCAGTGGGAATGTAGATATGAGTAAGTAGTAGAAGTAGTAGAAGTGGTCACTTCTTATTCTTTTTAAAATATTCTCTGAAAAGCATGAGAATGCTGGCTGCTGCTGGGTAGTCGCTGTTGTGATTGTTACATTTTTTTATTTTCTAAATCCTCTTTTCTGTACAAAGTCCAACTTCAAAGGTAAGCTCCGTGTGAAATGGCAGTGGTGATATGAGAGATCCTCCTCGAGCTGGGATGTCGCACTGTTCTTATTTTAAGCCTGAAGCACATGGACAAGAGAGGACAGTGTTAGAAGAAGCATCACCTGAGTTTGCAGTAACAGCTGTTAAATAGTTTACGCCTAAAATCTACATTTCTCTAAATATGACCTTGTGATGACCCATTTTAACCAAAACCCTTTTACCGAACGTTCAAATATAGTATTATCAGCAATTTCATTAAAGATCAATATAAGAAAAATGTTAATGTGATTCTCTTAACCTTCACAACTTCCCTTACTGTGGCATTGAGCCTCAACAGCCCATTTGACAATAAAACCTATTGTTAAATCTGCACAAATGATGCATAAGTGAAACAATGACGTATTGAGTGAAACCGGTCAGTGAGCAAACCCAGGAAATTATAATCAAAATCAGCTCTCTGCAGTGCATTTAAAGATCAGTTAAGCATCTTTTATTGTTTTTTTGGTCTATGCCAGATGTTTTCTATTTTGGTCCGATAGATAGATAGATTATAAGCCTATATTATGACAGTTTTAAGAGATTAATCTGGAAATATTTAACTGGCAACACATTGTGCTGAGGATCAAATATGAGAACCACTGCTATTTGCTTGCTGAAGAGGTGCACTCATGATGAGTTAGTTAAATGAGCTAAATTCTGTCTTTATATTTGTATGCTGTAATCATTTCCTAAAGCAGCATGTGAGTCATATAGTGTTGTTATTTCCTGGCTACAGTTGGCTCAGGTAGTCAACACTTTTCAAATCTTTTAATAAAACACCCTTTAGAAGATGGCGTATAACTACTGTCACTTGTAACACATCATTTTAGTGTAAATTTGTGTCATTTTCTTTTGTATTTCATTAGAATTCCATAGCTATTACACTATTTTTAGTAGCTTTGTTTTAATACAAGCCTCCATACTTATTTTAAACTGATATTTTCCATCTTATTTTTAGTCTTTATTTTAAAATTTAAATAATTAATTTTCATTTTGACACTGTGTTCGTTTCTTTGTTAAAGTTATTATTCTTAAATTATTATTTATTTTAATTGACACCGACTAAATACCTGTTAGAATATGGGCTCAGTGCGTGTCCCTTTTTTGTTCCTCATGATTTTAATCTGCGATCCCATTTTTTTTTTAGATTAGGAGAGCATGTGCTTGTGTTTGAAAAGTGCTACACAAACAAAATGACTGTTATTATGCTTGATATTTTCATAACTGTTAGACTTCTCCTGCAAGTAACATGCAAACTCTTCTCTTGCAAGTAACCTTTCAAACTGCCACACTTCAAACTCACTTAACATGCAGTCAACAGTTGGAAAATATTTTCAATTCAGCACTAACACACAAGTGGTATAATTGAGAGTGAAGTTATGCAGACTTCAACCACATTACTTGTTTTTGATTAGTCTTTTCTGTTGTAGTGTCAAACAAAACTTGGGTCTTTCAGAGTTCAAACCACATTTTGCCGTGACTAGATTTGGAATGAAATGCTCCAGTTTTAATCCCACTTGTTTTAGACAGTTTGACAGTCACTTGGCGTGATCACAGTACTTCACAAATCTCATCACTGTCAGCAAATGTTTCAATCATGACAGTCCAGATGGCAAATGGTGGCAAGAGACTGCAAAACAGATGCTTAATGTGCGAGATGAAATCCTGCATGTGTGCAGTTCGGTGAAATTGACTTACCTGCTGATTCGCTCTCATTTTTACCTGTACCTGGCTTTTACTGAAGCGGCAACAATTACAATAAACACCAAAGATCATCTTATTTTTCAAGAGTCATCCTGTGAGGCCGTGTACAATGATAATGTAGTAGATGGAGAAGAGGTGAACAGATGGCTACTGACAAAGATGACTGAGATAGAAGGAAGACACAAAGCCTCTGGCACAGGAGAGGACAACAGCAGTGAGGAGGAGGATGCAGGAAGAGACAGAAATTCTGTGGTACAACAGTGACAACTACTGAAGCTCACCCAGATCATTTGGCAGCCTTGCAAAAGCAATTTAGTTGGCGTTAAAGAGTTGGCCTGTTTTTACTTTCAAGCACTAAAAGCCACACACATGTTGCTGCAATGTGAATAATTTGCAGTGTGTACATTAGTAGTTTTATACATTTTAACTTAGAGTGACCAGTTAAACTACTCTGCAATCTTGGAAGAATATGCAAACTTCACACAGCAAGGCCGTCGGTCGAACCAGGATCCAAACTGTTGACCAGCGACAATGCCAACAACTGCACAACAATGCTACTTTTCCTTTTTTCTGTGGCTTCATTTGAAAAATCTAATATAGACATCTAAGTTTCATAAGAAAGCACTTAGTAATCATTTATACCATGAATTCAAATATAAAATATTCAAATCAACTACTTCAGACCTCAAAATGCATGTAAATTTAATTCACGTGTGCACTTCCTCACATGGATTCACATTACATCTCTGCCTTCCACCATGTGTGAGTTGGCTTCCATCATTAACTTATCAGCCTACATGAATTATTTATTCAAGATCATCTCACTTTGACCCGAGGAGTTTCTACAACAGTAGAGAGACAAGAAGCATAGTAGACTGTGTTAGTGCGTGTGGATGTGTGTGCGCGTGTGCACACGTGTCCTGTTCTTCCTTTCCAGTGCGGCTTTTCATTAAGGGATAACTGAGTCTCTGCAGGATCTATCTCGAGTGCAGCAGAATGATTCCCCTTCATCATTTCCCAACAGATTCGGCAAAGGCTGTCAGCAGAAGCAGAGCGAGGCTCGGTGTACATTTTAATCAGACAGGTGGTGGCAAGTTGTAAACAGACCAAAGTACTTTGCTCTTGTATTACGAAGAAGATAGAAGAGACGAGAAGAGACACATGGATTCACTTTTTTAAAATGGCATGTTGATAATTTAGTGGCAAAAATGTAATCTGACTCTTTCAGTCAGTTACTGTTGCTATGCCTTCCATGTATTCCATTCTCGTACAGACAGATGTGCAGTTTAGGTACTGATTTATAATTCATAATGTTTTGAAGTACAAAAAAGCTCTTTAATTTTAGGCTTTTTCTAGGATGTTTTATCACCTGTTGATAACTAGCTAATGAATGTCAACTCCTGGAGTTGTTTCTTTGCTGGAAATTCTGCCTCTTGTGTTATTCATGACCCCAGACCATATATAAGAAATGGATGTTGCCTTCTAGTTTGAAAAGTGAAGTTTAGCAAGGATAGAAGCAGCAGATCGCTAGATTCAGGTCTTCTTTAATACAACCAATATGCCAGTTTTGTAAATTCTGTTCCCATTTAGAGGAAAATAGACAATAAAGCACAGCACATATGGCATACACAGTATGAGGGGACATGAATGCAATTGACAGCTGATGTTGTCCAATAGGAGCCTGGTTGCAGGTGATGACTATGAATTTCCAATTTCAACTAGATTTCAACAGATTTCGAGGCTTCCCTAAAAAAGGGGTTTGTTTTACAAGTGGAAGACTCCGTCCATTTCATGTGTACGGTCTATGTTCTGGAACATAGAGTTTCACAAACTGTGACATCTTTGATCACATTTGAAGAAATAACGCTAAATAAATAAATTGTCTTGTATTTGTCCTTCTCTAGTAATGTTTCATTTCATATGTGGAAAGACATTCTGTTTATGTTTCCAAGGGCCACAACTATTCCTTCGGACATTATGCCTCTCTATATGTTTCATTTGACCCACCTGTTAGCTTGTTAAATAATCAGCCTCTGCAGCATCCATGTTCTTGTTGCCTAGCAGCACCAAACATGCTGCATAAAATTATCAGAAATTATCTGATAATAAAGGCAGCATCATTGAATGTGCTAATGACTACAGCAACAGGTTGCGCTGGTAATTTTTTTTAATTTATGTTCTTATTTATTTTTATGTTATTTTTTTTAACTCTAGGCTTTGGATACTTTACTTAATGTCAAACCTGCATAAATACACTCTACTGACACACACACTGGTTTCCATGACTTTAGAGGACACAGCATTGACTTGCATTAATTTCCTGGGGACCCTGACCTTAACCTAACCCTAACCTCAGTCTAACTGAAAAACCTGTCTTTATCATCAACATGTAGTAATTTACATAATGACTTGATTTTTTTTGTCCCCATAAGGAAGACAAGTCCCCATAATCTGACTGTGTAAACAGATTTAGGTCCCAGGAAGGAATACCAGACACACACCCAGGTTGGTGCAGCTATTCTTCTGAAGACACTGCAATGACCATTTCTTTTGACAGCCTAAACAAAGCATTATCCCTAACCTTAATCATAACCAGTTAATGCCTAACCCTAACTTTGACCACCACAATTCAAATCTTTGGAACTTAACCAGTTCCTCAGAAATGAGGTTCTGCCTCATTTGAATCTCTTCATCAGTATAGAGAAGACTAACGCATGACCAGCCCTCAGTGCCTAGTTATGGTTGCTAAGCTACAGCTGAACAGTTTGACTGAGGGCTTTGGAAAATGTTGAACTTTAACAAAAGAAACACCAGGTTGCTACAATAGATGCTCTTGAAGTGTTTTTTTCTTTTCTTTTGTGATTCATCAAAACTTATTTTTTTCTGCAGCACCACCTTTCCTTCATGCAAATGTGTGCAACATGATTGAGGGTTAGAATGTGCATGAGTTTGAATACACTGCAAACATGAAGGTCTTCAAAACTAAAAAAACCCCTTTCATTTGAAGCCGCAATGAATGGTTTGAATTTGAAAAGCCTGACTGCTCTGGGTGCAGGGTGACGACAGGTCTACATGACACAGAGTGAGGATGAAAGAAAAACAGGCGGAAAGGATGACCATACAAGGAATGAAAGAGGGTGGTACGATCCAACTCAGAAGGCAGTTGTTATTTTTGCTGTGCTTTTTTTTAAAAACGTTCAGACCTACCATGCATGCATTTAGACCCAGGAGTCAACAGGCTGGGGCTTAACATCACAAGCGTCCACCAGACTGACCGCAGGCCTGTTACTCCTGATATAGTGTTTCCTATTTGTGTCATTCTGTGACCAACAGGAGGATGGGTTAAAAAACAAAACACAAAGAGCAAAACAAAAAAGAGGTCAATACATTTCAGAGAAACACTCTCTCTCACACGCACACACGCAATGAGTCAACCAGGATCAGAGAAGCCAGTGTTAGTTCCCTGCCTTCAGTTAAGCTGGGAAAGAAGTCAAAGTGATTACAAAACAGCAGAACAAAACATGCAAATGAAAGAGGAAGAGAGCAGTTTTACGGCCAAGTTGCATTCAAAGCAGGAGGAAAACCTCGGGGAAGAACAGACGGTAGATTTAAAAGACACCTTTGGACGACCGCTACACGCCCTGTTCACTCTGAGGTCAAACATGCTGTGAGTATTCCTGTTAGTGGCTTCGCTGCTGATAAATAACTCTGGCCCCTGAAGATGGGATTTAATAAATAATTCTAAATAACTAAGATGATAACTGTAACTAAGAGTAAAACGTAGTACATTTAAAGGGTTGAGTTGCTATGCAATATACAATATGAATTTTTATCTTTTGCTAAACATAAACACCTAAACTGACAGAGGAAAAAACATCAGCTAAAATCAAAATCAACAATGAAACCCACAAAGAGCAACTTTCATTTTTCTACAGACCTCCTGTGATTTAACCTGTTTTCTTAATGCAGTAGTGCAGAAGTGTAGTACTGAACTTTTTATTTGGAGACCCACTTTTTTTTTAAAGATGACAAATGATTGTGACCCAATTCACAACATGAGCAAATATTATGTGCAAAAAAGTCATTTCTCTAACACTTCAAGTCATTTTTCATCCACAAACCAGCCATTTTAAAGCAATATCCTGTATGCAAATCAACTCCATAACTTCGCTTTACGCAATGCATCATTAAAACTTGTTAAATACTTTAAAAATGAAACCATTTTGGTGGAGTTAACAGGATTTCGGATTGTTTACATTGCATATGATTATTGCTCATACCTTGTTAATTTGAGAATTTGGGTGGGATACCTTTGAGACCTTGCAATTTTTTGATTCCCACTTTGCACTTGTATGCATCATCTCACAGGAAGTAGTCTGACAGTCTTTTCTTTAGTTTGGAAGTAACTGTGCGTATATGACTGTCTAATGAATCGTGGATTATTACGGCTGAAAAACTTGAATGTGCTCTCTCTTATAGCTTGGAGGTGTACTGCAGACATAAATCTCAGACATCCAGCGTGTAACACTTAGCATAGTTAATTAACAGAAATGGGATAAACCACCCAGATTATGTTTCTACAGCAGCCTGAACATACTCAGGTTTTGCATTTTGAAGTGGGGACTTACTATGCAAGATCAGTTTCACTCATATGAGGCTGATGCATAAACAAATAAAGAAGGGGGAAACAAGACAGTGAAAAATTAGAGAGAGTTGTGAAAGGGTGTTTACATCCTTTGTGAGCAGAGGAGTCCTCTGTTTGTTGCACTCTGCAGTCTCACCATTAGATGTCACTAATGCTTTTACTGACTGAACCTTTAGGCAAAAGACTGGCGGAAATATAATCTAAAAATGAATTTGATGTCCATTAAAAAAAATCTCCCCCAAACCAACCAGTGTGTCCCAGTGTTTGGGAATGACTGCTGAATATCATCATATACATTATCTAAAGAGATATGTGCCAGTTTAACTGCAATTATGTATTTAGTGTAGTTAGTTTTCAATTACCTTATCTAGAATTTAATCAGATCAAATAAAAATAACAAAGAGTAGAGTAGTTAAGAGTCATCTGTCATGTCAGACATCCTCCTCTGACTGCACTTAGCTTAAAAATAAGCAAAATTTGGCTGCTATGTGATTAGAGGGCAACACCTGATAATGCAGCAGTCAGTTCATTGCCAAAACAAAGGTCATCTCCACGAGGAGTGCTTGTTGGTAGTTCTTTTAATCAGTCCCTGATTAACTACTTTACAGATACTGAAAGCTCCATTAACTGGTGGCTCACAGAGGCTGTCCACAGAGCTGTGCTGCTGGAAGCAACATTAACAGAGAAGGGCGACTTCCAGCTTATTTGAAGAATCCATAGGATTAACATCCTATAATGAGGACCACCACAGGGGTTGGACATGATAAAATTTCAGTGAGACATCATTATTTCTTTCCCTTTTCCCTCAGAAGATTAAATGAGCTTTGTCTGTACCTTTAATGGCTCCCGTTCAGTCAGGTCCACTGAGCCATCACCTGTCTTGTATTTGCAGTCCTTGTCCCTCTGGTCGATGGTGGTGTAACCATCTAATGAGGTCGAAGAATAAAGGTCACTTAATTCCTCCACATCCTCCCCTATGCACATCTGGTATTAACATCATCTCATGACTGGGCAGCACCAGTATGTGTTCAGGTGTAAACACATCGAAACAGGCTGAGGGTAACTTTGGACTCTTCTGGCCCACTAAAGATTATCTAGGAGTTTTAGCCTATTTTATACATTCATTTCTTTGTTTTAGTGTTGGTCAAAAAACCAAAAAGCTTATCACCCTGTCAAATCAATAATCATCAAGATAAATGTCAGTTTATTAAAGACTGCTGTTCAGTAAAAGTTGAAAAAAAAACCCAGTACACTGTGGTTTTAAAGGTTTTTATGGAGAGAACAAAACATTCAAAGTGAGTGCATATGAAGAGTATAAGTGAAGAACAACCTACAGTACATTTTTTGGTGTGGAGGCCCAGCTTTGTACAAACATCTTGTCAAGAGAGGGGTCTTGCACACACTACATCAAAGTGTGTCATGTGTTAAGCTCGGTCCAAAGCCATCATACCAAGATTAGAATGTTGAGTGGTTTGAATTTTCAGATTTAAACACGTGGAGGTGTAGAATCACATCAGACACTATGGGACAGATAAGAGAAGCACTAGCTCTTGTTTGGCTGAGGACAAATTATGCAGTCTGGCTCTTACCTGGACCCAGCTCATCCATAGGTATCATATCACCACTGCCACAATTCCTGGTGCCTGAAAAGCATTCATATACCATTTGTACAAAAGCAGCACACACTGAGTCACTGAGCCAAAAGTGCTGCTGCTTCTCAGGATAATGGTTATCAACCAGTGATTGCATAATGCAAACTGAGAGCGGGCAGGCATGATCGCCGTGCGCATGTATGGATGCAAACAAAAAAATGGCAGCCAAAAAAATATGTGAAATTTTTTGCTATGTGACTGACTCCTCTGTCAATGAGATGTTTGTTGTTGGGCCAAAGTAGTCCCTCCCTCCCACACACATATTGCTGCTGTTACAGAAAACCTTTTTTTGGCTTGGTCAGAACACACGGCTGGTGGAATTTTCATGATCAACCCAAAGCTCAGCATTAAAAAAAACACTACATTTACTTTATGTTTCTAATAACAAAACCTTTGAGTGTCTTCTGAGGTTTCAGTTCAACAGCAGCAATATGTTGTTCAAAGCTCCACCATCCATTTTGAATCATACAGTTGTAACATAAGGCACACCACAGCTTTCCCAGGCAGGGGGTGACAATTATAATGTGGTAAGCATGGTGCGTCAATGTAATCATGACAAAAACACACATGTACCCAGCAAGTGGACTCACACTAACTGACATTTACTCTGTTTTGTTTAAACCTGTCTAAAGGACAATATAGGAGGGATATTCCGTGTCAGAAATGCAGGTACTTCAAATTTTGTATTAATCTGTAATCTGTAAATATATACAGTATATATAATCTGTAAATATATACAGTATATTTTTTAAAATCCAATGAATTGGCCAAAACCAAAAACAGATCAATTCTACACATTAAAGTATTGCGTGTGTAGCAGTCTCTTATTATATATTATTGGTCTCTGTTAGCTGCATGAAGCTGCACCACTGATCCATTATTAATGTAATGAGAACATAGACGCTGTAATTAAATGTTAATCAGTTGTGCAAACTGAGTAACACCACACTCCTGCATAAATAACAACTTGAGCACTAATTAATGAAATAATCCTACAAAGCTTTAATTTGAGTAACTCTGGCTATGATCTCAAGTGCCCACCTACTTACACTTCAGAAAATTATAGATTTTTAGGGGAAAAAAAGTTGTTTTTTTGTCCTCTAAACAGGCCAAAAAGGCTACACATACAGCACACTTGAACTGACCTTGGTTCTTTTCCATCAGGGGCAGAGTGGTGTCATCATAACCGGGCTTGCCATTCTTGGTTGATTTAGGGGTGACAGTCACCGTGGGCTAAACACAGCACAGTACACAGAATGTTACTGTTTATTTTTTTAAAATAATACTAGAATAAAAAAGTTGTAAACAAAGTTTCACTGATTAAAGCAGTTAATTTTACATGTGGTATATATATGTACACACACAAGTATATACTTGTATACTTATAACTATATACTTGTCATAAAAAATGCTGTCTGAGACTTTATTGATAGAACAGTGGTTCTTTGCAAATCTGGAAATCTCCATGTTTAAATAATACTTTCAGGGGGTGAAATCACAATAGGTCACTCAAGATCCACAGATTTGTCAAAATAAATAAAAAAAAAAAATCTTCAACATGAGCACAGCTGTACCTGGAAGTGGCTCTTGTTCCAGCCGTCCTTGGTCAAAGCGTTTCTCAGCTCCTTATAACCCCACACTGACTGCAGCACGTGAGATGCTGCCTTGGTTTCGCGTCCTGATTGGCTGAAAGAACCGCAAGAAAGTAAACATGTTACTGGAACAATTAAAATCTGAAATCTAATTCTTCGAAACACTGATGGCTGGGTGTGTGATAGTAGCCCGTTGCTCCTGCTGCTATCAGTCCCTTTATTCAAAGACTTCAATTCCCTCGGGTGGCTCCAGGGTCTAGTTTTTAATTCGTCGCCTGATGAGCGCACATTTCCTTTTATTAGCTTCCTCTGAGCCACCAGCATTAATTACACGGGGGATGGGGGCTCACTTCAAAGAAAGCTTTCCTCATAGACTTGAGTGCAATCTTAGCAACTTGGTCTCTGAGTGTATATATGGTGTAAATTCTGACTCTGTATGACCAAAGCGTGACCACAGATTGACGAGCATCTGAAACGTGCTCTTCATCTTGAACTCATCCTGTGATGTTGAGAAAACCAACTTGAATTTGGAAGGGCTGACATTTTTGTCATATAAAACACCTCTTCAAATACTACTGGCCATAATTTCTGTTAGCTTTCATTATGTTGAGGAGAACTTTGAGAAATGACTAATCACTTACTTGTATAAGCAGCTGCTTCAGAGGCACTGCTGCATAACAATGCCCTCCAGTCCTGAAAGCCTGTTAATTAATGTGTAGTGGGATGAGTGGTGTGTGTGTGCGTGTGTGTGTGTGTGTGTGTGTGTGGGCTTGGCTTGTTAGAGTATAGTATTGTGGTAGCCAAGCTCAGGCCATTAGAGACACATTACATTATCCTCTATGAATACTAATTTAGTCTTGCATGCATATAGCACTCAAGGTCACGCTGTAGTAATCTGTACTGTATATACGTATGATATATTGACGGTATACTTACACTTGGCTATGGTTTACATGAATATGGACATTTAGTTTCTCTTTGACTCACTGGCTGCTATATAAACTGTATGGCCTGCACTGTACATGACTGAAAACTGTACAGCCATACATGAAAGAAAAGAGGTCTGGAAACCAGGCCAGTTATCCCAGGTTCATTCCTCTTTCTAATAACTCTCCTTCATTCCGCCTGACTTTAAATCATTCTGAACTGATCGATTCAATCACAGCCGTCTAAATGGGTTGGATTCTGACGAAAAAAATCAGCCAGAACATTTTGTGTACAACCATGGTGGCTTACAGGATAAGAACAAACATTTGCAGGTCTAGCCATTAGTCCAGCCAGATATTTTTTTTCTGTGACACACATTCGAGACATGCCATGCTACAAGAAAAGTGCGATTAACCTCAAATTGCAGGGCACAATGAGTGTGTGGCTGATTTGATCAGCAGCTTGTTTTGTGTTAAAAAAGCTGTCTTTTCTAAAGATAAAGACACTTTATTAAAAAAAAAGGTTTTTGCACAAGAAAATCCAAGTTGAGACACAAGGAGATGGTTTTCTATTGTTTTAGGGGTTAAGACATTAAAAACACACACACACCAATGCCTTTTGCCTCGTGCATTCAAATGGTTGTGGAGACTTAAAGGTCAATCAGTGATCAGAGTGTGGGTGCCTAACCAGCAGTTTTGTGTGCATCCAGTATTTAACTGGGTCTATTCATGGCTAAAAATGTGCTTAATTAACAGTTAACAGTTAATTAACAAATGTGCTTAATTGAATTAGTATTCAATTAATTCAATTAATATTGAACTAATTCAATAATGATTGTTCATCTCTATATGTCCAGGGTGTACCCCTTGCCTTTTGCCCTACTTCAGCTGGGATTGGCACCAGCAAACCTGCGACCCTCATGTGTAGGATAAAACAGTAGACAGTGGATGGATTGACCTAAAACAATTTACATGTCTACTTTAAAACCACAAAAGACATTACACTGCTTTAGAAGCATTCTAAAAAAATTCATGAAGCAATATTAATTGTATTTATGAAACAACATGTGATGTGCTGAGGACATGTAGTCCTACCTGGTCCTGTTGATGGCGACCAGCTTCTCGATGGCTTGGGCCTGGATGAGTGAGCGGGCATTTTCAGAGCTGTCAGTGACGATCTCATGGATGGTGTTGAGGATGGCGACCACAGTGTCCTCCTCCAAGTTCTTAGCTGGTCGCTGCTGACCGCTGGGCAGGTTGCTCACCAAGTCCCGCATGGCATAACTTCCTATAAGGTGAAGAAGGGTTGTTAAATAAATTGTATTATAGTATAAAAATTGGATGCAGTCACTTACCAGGTGGCGGCCCACTGGTTGCAAAAACAGTTTGAATGAAAGTCTATGGGAAAATTAGCCTATCACAGTTTCAGCCGTGGTGTCATGTTATGTAAATTATGGTCCCATTTAGTAATAAACGGGTGAAGGTGAAAGCTGTTGTGTGACCGACAGCTGGTATCATCCAAACCTGATATGGCACCAGTGAAATTGTGAGTCTTGAAGCTACAAAATGGAAGTTTGTTTTGAGACCAAGAGGCTACATCCATTTTTATATACTAAGACTATGCATAATTCCTCAGTCAAAAACATTTTACTATTTAGACAGTAATTTGCTGCTTGTAATGTGTGCATTGTTGAAACATCTACAGACAAGTATTGCAAATTAGCATCTGCTAGAAAAAAATATGGTGCATGTATTGGATAACTGTTAGCAGTACTGTCTATGTTATTGAATCTATCCCTATTAAAAATAAACCATAAATAATAAACAAAGTGACACAGTGCTAGTATTGTGCAAGAATGCTGTTTGCTGTTCGTCCAAGTGCATAAGCTTCACATTAGCTTTGGCTGACTCTTTGAGTAGACGTTGCTCACATTTCTGCACACTTCTGTTCAAAACAGCATATGTAAAGACTGAGCCTGTGAATATTGTTTTATAATATAGACTTGGAAATGGTTGAACTGATGGTTTATGAAACTTTACTTTGGACACACTGACCCGTGCTTTTGCTTATTTGTCTATGCAAAAAGGAAAAGTTAGGATATCAGCGAGAAACTATGCGTGTCGGAAATAAAAATGCTGTCTGACTATGTTGTGTGGTGTTCATGGCTGATGGTTTGTACCGATCAGGTCCTTGTTGCGGCGGTCGATGGACAGGTTGCGCAGGGCGATGGCCACAGCTCGGACCACCTTGTCAGAGTCGGAGCGCAGCAGCTCCACCAGGATGGGAAGGCCTTTCTCCTTACGCACTGTGGCTCGGATATAGTTGGACCACTGGAAAACAGATGTATACACTGTTACCACTTTCTCACAACATTAACTTTTGATCTGTAGAGTAGGCATGCAGTTCGCATGCAGCATCCTCTCTGACGTCTCACATAAGAGCTGCAAGGAGGATTTTTATTCTTTTTAATCATTCACTCAGGAGCTACAGACAGCTCAGCACTGCTCCTTAGTCGTGGCAAATTTGAAACATTCCACAGTGGAGCTCTAAATTAAAATTCCATATAATTTTTTCTTAATTTAAACATCAGTACAATTTTACACAAAAAGTTACATAAAAGGGTCTCTTTTCTCACTTGTACTGATGCCCCCAGAGAGGTAATTAAGCAGAGGGGAGGCACAATTGAACCACCAGGTGGCAGTAGTGAGCCTCTCAAAACCGGTCAATCCACTGATAGAAGTGACAGCAAAATAAGAGGGGCGTTAAATGAAGACACTCCTCTCAAGGAGCAAGGACATCCTTTGTCCAGCTTCCACATGTGAGAGTGTGATGGGTCTGCAGCTCTGCAGGACCCAGAGTCTGGCTGATTCTGATCAGCTTTGAACTGGAAAGAAAAAGAAACACCAAAGGAAAGAAGGATTTCTCCTCAAAGTGCTCAGTTTAGCTGAAAATCACTATTCCTGAATTATTCAGATCACTAAATATGACACTCAGGGCTGGATTGTAACTCATGAAATTCCACTACTGGCTGAATCAGAGGAAAGAGAGATGTGTTTACAGTCTGACACATGGGTGTTAAGTGAAACACTGCTGTGATAATGCTTCCGTGGGCTGAATACAATCAGCCTGCTGAAAAACATAAGTGACTGCTCTCTCCTAATGTGCCGCGAGTCAACTTGCATCTGACAACTGACTTTCCCTGCTGATAATTCACTGTCGCACCGACTCACAGGGGCTCCACAGACTCTCTAATTGGAATAAATGCTTGAACCTGGCTGTAGAGGCTCACACATCATCCATCATACGAGGCAAACATCAACCAGAAATGAAAGGCATGCTGTTTCTTAGTTATCAAGCCCTATTTTAGTTACAGAAATCCACAATCAGGAAAGCTCCTAAAAAAGAAACAGAATGTATCGACTACACACATATCTAACTGCTTTAATACAAAAAAATGCTCTAAGTGTGATATATTGCAGATATTTTGCTGTTATGATTTTTTAGCATTGGCTTTACAGTGCTCATTTTTCTTGTTTTCAGTCTCATACTAGCAATCAATTTTTGATAGATGTTACTGTGTGAGCAACTGGCTGCCAGGTTCAATTGTGTCTCTACTTGTAGTCACACAATAACCCTATGGCTTGAGGAGAGACAGTGGATTTACACCTTGTTAATGTGACTCTGGGCATCTCTATAGGCGGTTCATGTCCTTGTAATTCACTTTGTTTAGTTTTATTTATTTATTTTTTTCACCAATCACATACTGAAATAGCTGCTCCTCAAGGGACATTGATGAAGGGAGAAGCTTCAAAAAGACAGACAGACTGTGTATTTGTTTTTTGTACGTTCGCCAACCCTGGACTTACAGTCCACTGTCCAGCGCTGAGGTTTTGCAGAGCACCGGCTGCAGCCTCCAAGGTGTTGTAGTTCTGGCTCTCTGTCAGCAGAGACAGGTAGAGCCTCACCACTTCGGGCTGATACAGCAGCTCAAAGCCTGCAGGGAAACACGCAGAAACACATACTGGTTAGACTCGCTGTACAAAGGTACAGGCAGTACAGTGCTGAGGATTTTCTCAGACCATGGGAGAAATCTTCAGCACAAGGAAACAGGAAGATGAAGAAGGTCTGATAACCACAGACAATCTCAACTAACACCTTTAATTATAAACTGAGGAAATACATAGAGTTTCATGGCATATAGTATGGTAAACAGGCGTTGTCCGCCATTAACAGGAAATGCTGGAAAAGTACCTAGTACATTTCTATAAACGGGGGAGGCACTTTAAAAGGAGAAAAACAGTGTTTGATCTGTCAGCCCTGACCAGAATATTTTAATATCTTACTGGCACATGGAAAAATCTACTACAGCCAATCATTAGGCATCTCTCGAATGGAAACATAATTGCATTATCAGGTGCTGTATTACACAGAGCAGACACAGGCACAGACAGAAGTGTCAAATCACATCAGGTCAAAATCATTCAGTTGCTTTTTCTTTATTATTTTTAACTTTTGCTTTTACAGTTTTAACAAAATAATCCAATTAAAAGATCATAATACCATGGACATTTTCTTTGTCACGGTCATTTTCAGCTGGTCACCTCTCAAGAGCTGGTCATACATTTTTTTATGGCAGGAGCTTCCACAGCAAGGAATAGTATTAAGTTGAAAGCAACTCTGATAGGTAAATGTATTTTGAGTCAATGGGTCTCATTCATTAGTAACTTCTGAAGCTTTGCTTTTTTTAAATTTTTTCTTCACACATGATCTCAATAAGAAAGAAACTGTACGTTGTGCAACGTAATGAAAATTATTATTTCGAAACATCTTACTTATAATCTTACAATATTGTAGAAATTAAGAATGCACAATAATTGACTATTTAATGCAGGCATGTCAGTAGTCAAATGTGCTTTAAAATTATTCTTGTTACATTATTCTTAGCAAACATTGGTGGATTTCAGAATCACTGTAAAAACCGGGTTTTGAGAAGAAATTTCTTCTCAATAACAGTTGGTGAATGAGGCCCATTGAGCTTGTTATAATAATAATAATGATATAATAATCGTATGGACCCTCTCAGACAATCACATGCTCATAAATGTGTGGGTTTAAATATCAAATCAAAATCAGATGTAGGGCTTCCATGGGGGGCAACTACTTTACTTCTCACAGACTCTTTAACAGACTTGTGCTGCCTGGATTAAAACATACCTGATGCTTTTTGAATCTTGTAGCTAAAATTCACCAGCAGTTTTCAACAGGACACAAGGAATTTCAAATCCCTTTTCCATCCATCCAAGCTTAAATAAAAGAAAATGTAACCCACTGTCTCTTCTCTTATCGTCTGTGGCCTGTATTTCCAAAATGATGTTTGAAATCTACAGTATTAAGAGGGAACTGGGATGTAAAGTAACCTTAGTTCATTGTTGTTCACTTGGGCCCTGACATAAAACTTTGTACTCTGAGGTTATCCTAAGGTTAGCCTTCTTTTTTATTGACTCCATTTTTTCAGTAAAAGAAAACAGTGAAAGAGGGAAGAGTGCCATTTTAGCGCTTGAGAAACACAACTGACTCACAAAAAGTGACAGTTGTGTGTCGCTAAATCCACAACTCACACCCATAATTTGCAGAGAGTGGAAACTTCAGCACACTCTCCGATTGCCAGATTCAGACACAGCAGCAACATAGTTGTTAACCCTCCAAAGGAAGTGTTTTTCATCCCTGTGGCGTCTCCCCTCAGGACCATGCCAAGTCTGCACCAGAATGTGTGTGGGAGGAGCTGCCAGGTCAGGAGGATGTTGCTGCTTCAAAAGTCTTCCATATCCAAAGAAGCAGCAGAGGCAGCATCCGTCACACACACACAGTGAGATTGTACTTGTAACCATGTGCTAAAACACGAAGCACATCAGTGGGTTTTCTCAGAGGTGATGCAAGGGGGCTAGTTTTCAAACCAGGCATTCAGCAACATTCTGCACGCTCCTCATATTTCGGAGTCTGCTGGGTGCAGACTCAGCAAAATGGAAACCATCTTGCAGACAGTCCTGTTGACATACACTTCATCTCCAAGGCAGATTCTCTTTGCACACAATGTCAGCCATGTTGAACCTTATAGTTGCCAAGTTTGTCTGCACACCAAGATGGTGCCTGTTCTCATAATTTCTTTTTGCATTCGCGGTTTTGGTCTAGTAACCACATGCACCTGCAAGCTATGAAACTGTAATTTTTTCAAATAAAGAACTAAGGACAAAAAAGAAAACAAATACTCCCTGACAAAGGGGGAGATGGTAATGGAAATGAATTCATTGAGTCTTAAAGCTTATTCCTTTATCTCATAGGAAATTCTCAGTGGAAAGCCAGAGAATGAAAAGCTTTTGCTCAGCATCCACAGCTGAGGCTTATGTTCGGCACCGAGCTTAAGTCAAACAGCACCAGGGAGGTAAAGCTCTATAAGCATCCATAAACTGTAGAATTGTTGTCATTATCATCATCTACTGCTAGAATTTTGAACCATCCATTTCTGGTTTTCATTTTGTTTGGCAGAATTACGATTCAGAGGGGGGAGATGAGTTCTCAGTGTATCATGACCTCTGCTTTGTGTTGTTACACTCAAAAAAAGATGTGATTATACTAATACTCATGCAACTCAGTGGTGTGGTGGCAAGACAAGAGCAGAGCACTCATGGATTCCAACAGCTAGTCAAAGTCTCAAAATGTAAAAAGTCTAAATTATTAGTAAAAAGTCTGCTTCAAATGTTACTATAGTTAATATACTGCACATTAGCAACATTCACTCTCACTGCTTTGATCACTGCTATTTCCAGCACGAGGATGTTTTTATAAATATTCTAATTAGACGGACAGATAGATACTTTATTCATCCCCTGGTGGAAATTCCAGTATCCAGAAGCATCACTCAAATTAATAAATCAAATAATGATAATTAAAACACCACTTAAATCTTGGATCATTTACAATTTAGACACTAAAAGTATGATAACGGATGCTTAGGGTTTGTTTTATCAGCCACTAAACGGCCAAAATAATCAAAACTAAAAATACTTATTATATTATAAATTAGTAGTATGGATGACGCATTCAAATGCAAGCCAGATTTCAATATTGTTTTTGAATTTAATCATTATTCTGTAGTACCGTATAATTTAATGATCATTTGTGTGGTACACGTCACTCCTTTTTTTATACAAAAAAACTATACATACACATTTAGAACTGGAATCACCACAGAGTCATGTCCAAGCACCAAAAAAAGACACAAAGAACAACATCAGAGCCAACTCCCACTGAGCTCAGCCCAGTGTGTCATTTTCCCTGACTAAATGTTGGTGTGGCTCTGGCACACGTCGCACACAACTGTGGCCTCCTTCCAAGACTCCTGCTGCGTTCTGCTTCATAACTCATACAGAAGAGGAGACAAACAAACACACACAGACAAGCAGCTTTGCCTTAACACACGCAGTAACATATGCAGAAAATTCTCGAGAGATCTAAGTTCATCTCTAAATGAGGTGAGCAGGGGCTTATTTTTCAAAGCAAAAGGCAACTCCTGAAATTGAGGTGCAGTTCAATTAGTGGCTGGGCACTGAAGAGGAGAGGCTTTGTCGTGCTGCGGTGCATGAAAACTGGGGTAGAAACAAAGTCAAGCTGAAGTGATTGAGCAAAGCTCGGCACAGAACAACAGCATTACTACGCTTGAAGCAGTTTCCATTATATTGACCACAATTAAAGCCAATGTGTGGCAGTGTGACAGGCTGATAAATGATAGTGGATTAACTGATAGGTGAGGTAGGGACACACACACGCGCACATGCACGCTCACTGATTCATTTCCCTTCAGTCACCTGCCTCGCTTTAGGATAGTTGGCTACAATTGTGCAGAAGTGGAAGTACACTCCTATAAACACCTCCGTACACACAAACTTAGACATATTTGGAAACATGCCACCCGAGCAAAAAGTCAAAAACAAAAGGTGTTCATCGATCCAGTGTCCCCATATCACAAACTGGGTCTCTTTCTGTTTGTTATCAACAGATCAATAGCGTGAGATGAGGCAACATACCGTCTTAGATTATGGATATGATCATACTGTGACACAGCATCCGTGATGTCTTTTCCTGATTTACATGTGAATGCATCCTTCATGCCATTTTACTATTTCACTATTTTTATGTTGAATGTCTTGTTGCTGTGCCTTTAACTCTGTAATGCACTTTGGTCAACCATGGTTGTTGACTTGACTTGGTTTAAAGGTTGTCACAGTACTGATATTGTGGTGTTTAATCAAATATCATATTAAAATACTGATAGCAAATACATGGAATGAAGACTAAATTATATAAGAAAACCTGATTGGTTTACAGCAGAATTTGACCATATTTATAGTCGCTGCTTCTCCAGCCCATTGTCATTCCAAGAACATCATATACTGCCACTATTTCACATCCCTTGGTGTCACCTTACAAACACAAAAGGTTATCCGTCTGCATCCATAAGAGATGTACTAGGTGGCACGTCCACAAGTGTCCATCCACACTTTAACATTACTGTGAGCATCAAGCCATTAAAATACTGATGAGCCATCAGTAAATATTCACTAAGCCTGGTTTAAGATTTGAGTAAATTAAAAGCCTAGTGTTTCTCTTTCAGATGTGGAATGTTACCTTGTGACGTGACAGAGTGGCGTTTTAGAGTATGGCATTCCCGGGATGAGAACAGACTGGTTTCTCACACATGTACTGTAAATAGCCATCCAAAAGCACAGTATGTGATTTCTGCTGCAATAAGTGTCTGTCAATAAAATCAATAGCAGCAGGCCTAGTTAGATGACAATATGAAGCAGGCGTGGAATCATGGCAATTACTGGTCAGGAAATGCCAGTGCATTTAGCAGCAAATGCACTGATCCACGAGTGACGAATACACACAATAAAATGAAAAACAAGACAACACATTGGTTAACTACTAGTTAGTGAATAATTCCTTCCTTTGGTGTTTCATGAGGGGTTTGTCCTAAAATTTATATCTGTCATATGGTAGTGTATAAATGTAGTTGTGTATTTGCTATAAGCTTCACAGTAGACATAGAGGTAAACAGTAACTACTGTCTTAAAGGTGAAGTGTGTGATTTCTGGTAATATTCTCGGTTGGGCCCTGCCCTGACCGCACCCACTAACTCAGGATTTAGACGTGACATTGACCAAATTTACTCCTGAAAATGCTGTCCTTGTCTACAGGGTGCAAGCTCCCTCTGAAATAAGTTTCTTCCCTTAACTGTAACCTATATAACATACATTAAAGTATGTGATACCAAGACAGATCAGCACTGCCCCCAACTGAACTTAAAAAAAATAATAATAAAGCGTGTTGATGGAGGATTAAAGAGTAGCTCAGTATAGAGTATTATAAAACCAGTATACAAGATTATTACAATTTGTGAGGATTCCTGCTCATATAGCTTCAGAAATAATACACAGGAGAGTGAAAGAATAGTACAGTACAATACTTGAAAACTTTTCTGTAATTAAATAACAGAAAAGTTATATGCTAAATCTGTAAAAAAGCATATTACTAAATGGTCATTAGAAAAAAAAATTGCATGCAGGTAAGTGGGTTGGATTGTGAAAGAACTGAGGAAATAAGGTAACTGGAAAGTGCACGTCACAACAAAAAGACTATGATAGAACAACAAACCAAGGCAATGTATAACTGCCAGTGTATTCACCTCAATGCCACATTAAGAATCTGTGCTTAGAATGTATGAGCAAAGTGCTACATGGCAAGCTGCACTTAGACATCAAGCCTTTACAGTGTTTGGAATGGATTTAATAAAGGATTTAATACATTTTCTGGATTTTTTCATTTGGTTACTGAAGTGAGTATCTAATTTTAGTTTCAGTATTGTTACTGTTCTGCGAGAAACACAAAACGCTATGTAGAAAACTTTCCTTGAGCTCAGAGAAACAGCCTGTGTCCAGCCCCATGTTGAGATAGACCTGATGTATGTGATCGAACTTATCGAGATCGATCACATACATCAGGACCTAAAAATAATCTGATATCCATCACCCATCTTGCCCAGACCCACTTACATGACATAGCACTTTTCATCAAATCAAGGCTACCCAATGATGTATCACTAGCCACAACTCAATGAGGACTTGAAGAGCACAATACAAAGACTGCTGAAAACATGACAACATATTTGGTATGATCATGTGTATTCTGTTTGGACAATTCAAATGAAGTATTCTCTTGAGATACAATATAGACCAAAAATAAGTGTGAAGTGGGATTTTTACATTTATTTTGCGACATATAGCCTCAGGTGTCAGAGATGTAAGGCTGTGGAAGTTGTGACTTTCTGCAGGGACACAGGTTCAATTCTGGCTTGTGGACCTGCATGTCTAACAGCCTTTATCTCTATCTTTCACACTTAGTTTATTCAATCAATTAAGACAAAATGCTCTATTTTTGAAGTATGCATGACTAAACATAAACAGGATTATCCCCTTTGCCACATTAAGAGCTTTGTGGAAGTATTGTCTTTCTCGAAATATGGGGAAAAACTATTACAGCAAGTATGTGATGCCGCGACTCGATGTCGCGTCATCACGGGGCTATCACGTAAGCCCCGACTCATGGGGAAACATTTGTTGCGGAGGGGAGGAATGTGCCATAGTGTTATACCGGACAATACTATCGTGTCTGCCTACCGTCGGGCTGCGTGTCTATATTTCTGCTAGCAGCGCGGAACACATTGCTGACGGAGTTTGGTGAGTGCACGCGCTGAACCGCAGCAATGTGTTTAAGTTGTAACGCAGCTAAACAACGAACTCAGGTCGCCGGTCAGGTATAATTTCTGTGCAACATTCTCTCCCGACAACATAAAACATGGTTTAGAGTCATAATCACAAGTTTAGAAATAACTTACGTCTTCCACCGGCAGCATTTCAGGGAGCGAAAGGGAGCGCGCACCTTCACTGTCTGCTATTTATGCTGTGTCTCTGTGGGTCAGGCGCGTGAGCGTTCTCGGAGCGGTGCGCGTCCCACCCAAGGGTATCATCTCCATCATACGATTTTCCGTCCCGTGTTTAAGTATAGTATGGGTTGGTGCTCCATATGGGCGGTTTTGTCCCCGGTACCAGGGGAATATATTTATACATTGTTATAAAGGAGTATTCGGTTATTCTTTGATATTTTGGAGTTTCAGGTTAGGTATTGCCCCGTCTCACCTGAGTAGGTGGTATGGTCCACTGGAGGCGCGGGAGTGGGTTCCCTATAAAAGGGTACAGTTTTCAGCGTGAAGGAGGCTTTTGTGGTGAAAAGACCTGTGCAAGTAGGTGTTGATACCAGTGCATGTCATATTGTTCAACAAGCTATTGCTGCTCTAGCTAGCTATTTTTTTTTCTCATTGACCATTGTGGTCATTAGCATTTAATTGCCTTTCGCATTTTTCTTTTTTTTGGTTCCTTACTTTACCATTGTGTTGTTTATTTATTTTCTTTTTTGAAGAAGAGGAGGAGAAATAAGGAGAATCAGCACTGTAAATATTGTACAGAATAAACTATATCCTTAACTAAGTTCCTGCCTCACGTCCTCTGTCTCAGAAAGACCTCCGGTCACGGATACCCTACGACAAAGGAAAAATAATGATTGTTTTTTTTTCTTCACTAGTAAGTTTCACACAGACATGGACAACAGATGATAAGAATAAACAGGAGACAAACTTGCAGAGGCCACAGGGTCACTAAATAAAAGTTAACCCTACCAGCACCATTTTAATGCTAAGATTGTCATGACACAAGTACACACATTCACACAGGAGAGTGCTACAGTGCTAATGAAGATTTTTGCAGGATACAGCCACAGCAGGGCTGATGACAAAAAAGACCATTTAAAGTAGTCTGCTACCAGTGAAGTAATGGTGGTGACTCTTTCAGGTTCATTAAAAACCAAAAGGTGAGCAGTGGAGCCACATCAACAAAACACGTGAATTGGCAGGGGTTAGTGTGGGCCTTGTGTGTGTGGGAGTTAATGTTGCATGGAAGAGATGATGATGAAGTCCACACTCTGTGGATGGAGTTCACAATGTGCCCTACACTCTGGAGGAGCGTTTTGGGTCACATTATGTTTCTAAAGCCAAAGAGTGAGTGTTCTGATGAAGACGGTATTTCTCAACATAAAATAGCCACATGTGTGCAAAACACATTTGAACTAGGGTCTGGTTGGTATAGTATGGACTGGTTCAATTGATTTAAAATGTCCTCATCCTGAGCCAGAGGGAGAACACGTGATGGAGGCTCACCCGCTTCCTCTCCACGGCTCTCCTCATAGGTTTGGAGCTGAGCAGAGCTGAAGCAGAAAAAACTGCCAGGCTGCAAAGACTGTTCACCCCTGGCTCACCCTGTCAAACTGACAGGGTTCAGCTTCATTTTCTCCTCTATACTCAGTTGGGCCCTGCTTCAAATTGGCATCACTATGGGCAGAACACATTAGCATACCCTTGTGGTGGATTGGCAGTAGTTTGTTGGATAGTAACAAAGAGAAGCAGAAGGTAGCAACTGTGCAGCTCTTCTTTTGGACAGCACACCCATCACCTTTGTGCCACAGAGATGTCCTAGTGTGATGAGTTGGAATAGGGTGGCAGGGTGGCAGACAAAGATGGTGAAAGAGACAGAGTGGATGGAAAGGAAAGACACCACAGAAGGCACAGAGTGAATATGCAGCCTGCTTCAGTCCTGCTTCAGTCCATCCATCCTTCCATCTTTGCCATGTCACAACAGGGGTCCTGCTCCAGCAATAGCAAAATCTGTTCCGAGAATCTTTGTTGCCTACTGTTGAGCACAATAGGGCCCTTTTTATCAAGCTGCTTCTGCAGTGACACGAGTGAACTTCCTCTTTCCTGTGCGGACAAGCCAGCAAAGTCCTGCTGCGAGCTTTTAGTCCACATAGGACAAATCAACACTGGCTGCAATAACACCGAGAAAAAAATGACACCAAGTTGTCTGAAACATCCAAGAACTCCTTTAATAAAGTGTGCTGGACAAAAACATGGAGCCAGGAGGTCTCTCACTCTTGAGCCACACTTGTATCATATTTTCTGTGGCTCACAAAAAAATGTGCCTCACAGCTGTGTAGCCTCTCAGCGGATGAACAGTGATAATGTTCTGGTTGTTTGTTTCCAATGTTCCTCCTGCTAATGTAATAGTGGTCCAGGGCCTGAGGTGGAGGTGTTTATATTCGGGTCTCTGCCAGGTCAAGATTTTATTTCCCTTTGGATGAAAAACATATTGACAAGATATGTCACTTTCTGAGTTGCAGAATTGTGCCTTTCATATTTGCCACTATTCAACAAGGCTTTCAAGGTTAATGTCAGTTCATGTTCAGACACTGTAGTCAGACAGAGTCCCTTCCAACCTTCTGTGCATGAAGCCACACAGGAGACTTGTGATGTTCTCTGTCTCAGTTTATACTGTAACCAGGTGCCGCCACTTTCATGGCTGACAGGTAAAAGCCAAATCTCATAAATCCAATTGCTCTTAGATGACAATATAAACAACTTTGACAGCAGCAAGGGAGTAAACCATGTTCATGTCATGTGTTCTCAACTCAGAATGATACCTGTGACAGCACTTACTCATCATTGCTACTGAAGCATTGTGTTGTTAAGTAGTTTGATGGCTCGATGCTAAGGTGGTCTGATAAGGGTGAACATTTTCAAATTGAAATTGGAATTTCAAACAACACAAACATAGCAATGGCTTCAATTTAATTATTCTATATTTCATGTGTTCTATGTGCTCGGTAAATCAAAAAAACATAATACATACGTTGGAAACAATTAATCTCCCCAACCTTGCATTGGGAAATACTGTAGCAACAATAAAGTCCTGTATCCAGACTTTATTGGGGATCTATGAACAGATAGATAACCACTTATGTGCAAACTTGGATGTCAAGAGTCAAGCAACACTGTGCACTGGGGTCAATACTGCAAGCCAAACCATGAAGAAACCACAGTTGCAGCTCAGTAACAAGTATATGCTGCATATCAGAAAGAAAGCTCTTTCCATTGTAATTGTAATTTATGTTGTGTTTTTTATGTGAAGCCAAAGATGCTTTTCTACATCATGGAAAATAAAGTTTAGGCTAAATCTAATTTAATCAAATAAACAAAACTAAAAAAAAATAGAATTTTTTTTCTATGGAGATAGAAAAAAATAAGGCAGAGACTTTTATGTAATTCTGTGTAATTCTCTGCTTTATCGGTCTTGTGTATGAGACGACACTGCAGATGACACTCTCTGCTCTTAGTGACAGTTACAGACAAGTCCTGTGAGGGTTGTCTGATGTGAATGGGCTTGAGACTGGCAGCTGTCATCTACAGCTGTCTGGTGACGTGAACCCCACGAGTCATAAACATGGGAATCTTTCCTTTGCTCCCCCCCCCCCAACACAATTGACAGCAAACTAGTCAACTGTTTCCACGCACTCAGCCATGAAGCAGATGCATGTCTGAATTTTGCTATTAATTTGACTGCAGAGGGAGACTGCTGCTCTATAGATAACATCTATGTTCCTATTCCTGATTCACTTTCTTGCTCTCCTTTACAATCTTACTCTCCTCTGTCCCTCTCACATCCTCCCATATTCCATCTAAAACAGCTCTGCCTACTGATGTAGACAATATAAAGAGATGAAAGAGTACATGATGGTGGTACTAGGGGTTGCTATGGAAACCCACTCTCCATCACTTCTCATTCAATGTTCATATGAGATGGTTAGGCCAACAAACAACCAAATAAGCACAAGGAAAAGATTTTTTGATCTGCTTATGTAACATTTTTTATTTGGATAACCATCAGTGTGAATAGTAGCCTTTGTATCTTTGTAGACCCATTATCCTTTAATTCCACAGCAGCTGGTCAAAATACTGGTGTGAAGGCTAATATGAGTGGTCAAGCTTCATTTGTGCTTACATTTGTATTCAGCAGCAGCTTTCATGGACACTCAAGTACTTTAGAGTGGAAAGATGTGTGTGACTATGTTTGCGCATGTGTGCGCAAGAGAGAGAGATACACACACAGTGTTTCGGCATCACCTTGAGTGCGTGTTCTCTTTACCCAAACGAGTCACGTCCTCACCCAGACAGAAACAGAACTAAAAACTCGAGCATCAGCACAAGGGTGCCAGAGAGAAACATACAGGAGCGAGCAGAGAGAGACTGAGATAAAGATAAAAATGGGGGGGTGGGGGCAGAGAAAAGCAGTGGTGTGCAGTGGACAATGTTTCCCATTTCCTGTTTGGTAGTTTATTTCCCCACCTGGGCCTAAAAGAATGAAATAACACGCTATAGTTGCCAGTATGGTGTCATGCCCCACAAATTCCAATGCACAAGTTATTCCCAAAACACTAAATGTCCACTTGTCTCACAGGGTGGAGAGGAGAGGAAAACATGACATGGAGAGATAAAAAAAAAAGAAAGATGGTGATCGGATGGTAGGTGGAGGAATAAAATGAAGACAAAAAATTGGAGGAAAAACAACAGTGACAGAGGAAAGGAAAGCAAGTGATCAGGCTTGGATAAAATGAGGGCATAAATAGAGAGGGGGGAGGATGGATAGAGTGAAAGAGGAAGTTGTGACTGAGTGGATGTGAGCTATAAATGCTGCATGGAGGATGAGACACCTCTCTGCTAAAGAATCCACAGAGATGCAGGATCACGTGAGGGAACAAAATCAGAACAAACATAATACATAACATATGATGCACTGCATAACAAGCGACATGGCTGCACTATTTGACTTAGTTCTAAAAGCCTTTGTATTGAAGATAAAGACAAAGAGTTTGAAAATACTAGAGATGGACAGATTCATCATTTTTATCAATTAATCTGCTCCCTCAGCACATCTGACAACCTACTGGCATCGCAGACACCAGCTCTGATGGCCCAATGGTTGTGCTGTCTCTTCCCATAATATGGAGACACAGATCATGGAGGCTCCACAGCCTTGCACAAATTATGTCTATAATTGCATATTTAAGGGCCATCTTTGCTGTGTATATATGTGAATTTCTCTTAATTATAACTTAGAAAAACAAGATTTTCATTTAAAATACTGTAAAAAAAAAAAAAAAGGTGGGGAGTAGCAATACTACCAGTGTTTTGGCCACAGAAATTGCACCCTGGCGCTTTAAATTATGTTTTTATTGCCAGATGGAAACTCTCCACTCCTAACAAAAACAAACTCCAGTGCAGGAGAGCTAGTGAAAGTAATGTGTGCACCATACTGCGCTTAAAGGTGCGTTCAATGAACTACATAATCTTCATCACCTCAAACACACATGCAATCCACGAATGAAACACTTGCTGTTGCTGCAACCTTGTGATGCCGCTACTCCCTGGGTTGTCATTAGGTCATCAGAGAAGCATGACAATACACACCATAACGTCATGATGTATCACTGGAATCTCATGACACTGACTGACATTTTTCTTTTCATTTAATTGGCCAATTAATTGGCTATTAGGTTTCAAACCATACTTCAAACTATCATTATTCTACCAGCCTTTAAACATCCTTTAAAAATCTTCATGGATCGACCTCTAGAAAACGAGCAGTAAGTTTAGCTAAGTAGCAAAACGAACGAAAAACCCTTACTGAGAGTTCCTGATGAAAAATGAGAAGCTTGTCATTGTCCAGCTCTTCTACCATTACAGGCCTAATGAAATACTGTAAAACAGCTTACTAAAGCAGCATGGTTGTGGATGACCATGTCTGGTTTAGTTGTTTAATAATCTGCCTCTAGAGAATGTGAGTCTGTTCTAAAGGCAATAACGTCTGTAATCCAGCAGCAATGGTTCAATACATCAATGCCCTTAAAAGATAAACCGAGGAAGAGGTGGGAAGATGCCAAGAGTGGATTTTCTGGCCTACAATAAAATAAAATCAAATATGAGGAAATGTGTATGGCTCCTGGATTTGTTGTTGCCTGTATTTCACCTTTATTTCAGTCCAGTGGAAGAGAGGAAGGTGGTGCAGCAGTGGCCCTACAACAAGTGCACACTCTGTCTCGGGCTCGGCTCTTCATCAGGAATGCAGGATGTCGACTGTGATGGTGTTCGACAGTGGAGGGATTTCCTGTGTCTCTGTCGGTGTCAGCAGCCATTTCTCATTTAGCATTTCCTCCGGCCTCACCCGCCCTCCCCTGTGTGGAATGGCATGCTGAAGTGTGATGGATACTCTGGATTAAGTCTCACCCTGGAGGATGGCAATCTGTGCTTTTCTCCTCATACAACAGACACACACATGTACACCACACACACACACACACACACACACACACACCTAGACACGTAGCTGTGGTGAAGGTAATATTCTCACTTTCTTAGCGTCACCCTGACAAACAACACTGCTGCTAATAGCCACATAATACCACCCTCATGGTCAAGAGCACAGTGCACTGTCCTTTATGCCTGTGTGTGTGGTTTAGGGATTGCTCATGCTGTGAGGACCTACATTTGTTTACGTAGTCACATTATGGGGACTTGTCTTCCTTATGGGGACAAAAAGCAAGATCTCATAATGTAAATTATTACATTTAAGGTTAGGGTTAGGCCAGTAGCAGTTATGGTTCAGATCAAGGTAAGCCTCCAGGAAATGCATGTAAGTCAATGTAATGTCCTCTGAAATCATGGAAACCTGTGTGTGTTTTGTGTTTGAGAAAGAGTATTTCTATGTGTGAATGAGCTTGTAAGAGAGAGACTAGTCTGTTTATGGACAGCTGTATGAATTAGGATTCAAACACTTGTGTGTGTGTTTGTGTGCTTATAATAGTCAGGCAATGAGGATGAGATGAGCTGCCCCGCTGGCTTAAATGAACCCAGTGTCGAATGAAATGCACATTAAACTCTAAAATACTTCTCATTATAGACCAATCAAAAAGACTGGCTGAAAATCTCACCGTCAAAGAGTGTTTCATGTCAGCCTCTTTCCACTCACTCCTCTCACTCTCTGACATAAATTGATGTCTACATCTTCCTCCTCATACACTGCTGATATTTTATACTGCACTGAGACCTTGTATTTTGTACTCTTCCACTTGTTTGTTCGCCTGCAGTGCTTACATTTTCTGTAGCGGAGACAAAAAAATTTTTTTGTTAAGACAGCATAATATACAGTGCAGCTCTGCTGGGTTTTATGCTCAGAGTAAAACCTGAAAGGAGGGACAGTTTGATTGGATGCCAGTGTTCACACTGCCAGTGTTCAACTCCTCTCTGCCCCATCTGACCCTCTCCTTTGATTGTATGCAAGGACAACAGCCCTAAGGGTGCATTTAGGTGCTCCTGTTTACAACAGTCTAGACTGTTTACGACCAATATTTCACTTACTGTTTAGCATTAACAGGACAGTGGAAAAATTCACCGGTGGGGGGTTGTCTTGTGTCTACAGCAGTGCCAGTAAGACTAACGTTAGTCTGCATTTAATTAGATTAAAACATTTGTTGCAGAAACAGGAAAGAGTGCTCTTGTGTCTCAAAAGGGGCCAAACAAAGGTTTCAACTGGTGAGTAAATCTCACAGTGCTTCCTCCTACTTTCCTAGAATCATTCTTGGCCATAACTATCACTTTACTCATGACTGGGGAGATGGGGGAAGCAAAAGCAAAAGACATGGTTAATCATCTGAAGAGCCCGATGCTGACAGCTAATGTGGTTTTCTAGCACCAGCACTTTTTAAGAATCCCACATAGCATCATAGAACGAGGAATACTGACCAAGGGCAGCGAGTTCTTTGGTGGGGTAAGAAAAGTTTACAAAACTTGAGAAAATGTTGATTGCTGTTGCGGTATTGGGTGCAGATGCTGTCGAGTTTATGCACCATCAAAAAGGAAGTGCTGGGAGTTAGAGATGCCCCACTGTCTTTCACCAAATACAGGTGGATAAATACTGACATGCATCAATGCTGGTGTACACACAAGGAAATCTGTGAGGACTTCATTCTGCTAATGATGTGTGGAACAGACCTCCTGGGAATAAAATAATTATGCAAACCTCTTATGCATTTCCAAGAAAACACAAGGAGGTCCCATTTCAGTAAACCTATCCTCGGTTCATTTTTTCCTTCACTGATATCACAGCTTTTCATCACTATCTGTGTGAAATCATTCCAGAGGAGAGTTCAATGGGGGTACAGTAGTCAAAATTTCAACTGCAAGCCTCCAATTTTCCCATTATTAATTGTTTGTTTTTCAGTGCAGTGCTTAGTTCATGTTTTCAACAAAACAGGAGGTAAGTGAGGAGTACTGGTTTAGCATCAGCCAGCTGAGTTAATAAACAGTCAGTATAGTTCACCCAGCAGCTGGTGTGGCAGATCACGATTCTGTTTAAATCTCAGGTGAGGAAGGGGCAGAGGGGTGATTGGAACAGTTCGCATCTGGACTAAGCTTTTAGACTATAGTATGAGACATGACATCATACACTGCACTGCTGTGAATCTGCAGCATGTCATTCTTTGTCTGGGGAGGAATTATCACAATACTAGAATTTCATGCTAGTATCAATTATAAGCTTTCCTGTTGCCTTAACATAAATCTGAATCAACATACATAAAAACTATTGGAACAACATCAATGTTACACTTTGTCTTCTCTACCTCCCAGTCCAGATTACTGGACAGTCAGCACAGCACCAGACTTCAGTATCATTAGTTTTATAATAACAGTGCTATATCCAGGTTTTGTGGCACAGTTCCAACATGGTTTATGTTTCATAACATAAACCATTTATGCCATCAGTGGGTGTATTAATGTAAGCTATAGACAAGAGAAAGAAGGTACAACAATATACCAATATATGGTCGACAAAAAAAAAGACAAAATATTTGGTGGCAATTTGGCCAAAGTTCATTGTGATCTGTCATGTTGCCACTGTCATGTTCATCTTTCACTTTGTGCATGAGTAACCCCAGCCCTGATGACCTAGGGCGAATGAACATTGGTTATGCTCAACTGATGTGAACATGGGCTGATTCACTGAGAGCAACAAGGTTCTGAAAAGCACCAGAGCCCAAACAGGAAATGTGCCAGTGCTTGCCAGTGTGAAAGCACTATTTGAGAACAGTTCAAATAACATTTGATTAACTTTCACTTTTCATAATATGCACCAACTAATTGCAAGTTCATGCACTTTTTTTCCCCTCACACTTATCCTTGTGTGTCTCCAATAATCAGATTTAATTGTCTCCAACTTATCTCACCCACTTGCTGCAAATATGGGTTGGCCCAAAGAGTGGTAGCACTAGAAGTGGCCAAAAAATGCCAAAAAAAGAAAAAAATACTAAAACAGACTAGCTAGCTAACTAACAGGTAACCAGTAGTTTCATTATTGTGTGACCAATGACTGTCTGATTCAGTATCATTACCACTGTGACAAGACCCTGAAAATACAGACTGCTTACTGCCATAGCAACAGTTGGACGTGTCTCAGTCTCAAAATGCTTTTGGCTGTTTCCAATTGGCTTATTTAATATCAGATAACATCCACTCCATCCAAGATGCATACAGGGTGAAGTAAAAATGAGAGAATACAACATTTTCACTCACAGACAACACTTTTAGAGCAGAAAAATTATAATAGAAAAGCTTTTGGTTTTGGTGCAGTGAAGAATTCATATGTCTGAAGTTCAGTTCTATGTTTTTGTTTAAACATGTTTTTCTATCCTTTATATTATTAAGAATATATTTTCTGAGGTTCTACTCAACTATCTTTCCATATTAAAAGGTTTTGACTATAAGGTCTATTCAGTTATTCCTCGTTACACCTTATGAAACACTGACCTCATTTAAGAGGTGGGGAATTGCTTTGCTCTAACGTGACTGCATCCAGTATAATAAGAGCTACTGATGAAAAGTACCACTCTGAATATTTGGCATAAGGACGGTGTACTGCCAAGGGAAATGTAATGAGGCTACAAAGACTTAGAGTGCTATATAAGGTGCCAGACAGTCTGAATCCATCCTTGTGTGTGGACTGGACCCTATGTGTCAAGACAGCAGAGGAGCTGAGAGTGAGACAGTACATGTGAATATGTGTAAACATGCGTCTGTGCTATTGTGACATGTTTATTTTTGTTGCTTTGTATCCTACTATGTGACAGGGGTGTGCCAAGGCACTGAAACTCTCTCTCACACCATTACTGTCCTCATGGATTATGTACCTGTCTGATGCGTCTCCTGAGGCTGAGCACTGTCTCATTCACTCTGTGCTCTCCATGTTTCAGGCTGAATCATCATTTTTTATATCTCTCACTGCAAAAGAGCATCAAAGCAAATGAAAAATTTAGTGCTCATGAACGTGATGCTGTCGGTGACTTGACTATGATTCCACAAAAATTACAAAAATGGCTGTATATAAAATACATACTAGAATACAGAACTATTGTAAAATATCACCTGGGATTTCTTGTAAACAGTTGTCGGCCATTAGTCTTATCATCTACACTGTAAAACTATTATTAATATTGTTATTATTGTAATTTAAAGTAAAAAAAAAATGGAAAAACTCTTCAAAGTTATAAATTAACAGGAGTATATGATGTCAAATTGTTTTTGCCACCATGAAGTATGAAGGGATTTAACATATCAACAATCTGAACAGTTAAAAACACAACTTTATTCTAAAACAAAAATCTTTCTTTAATAACAGTTAAAAAATGTGCAGCTGTGGTTGCCAGAATTTCTAATATCACCATTTTCAACTACTACAGTAAATGAGTACTAGAACTACTGATTTTATGCTTAAGAGTGGTGTTTATTTGTTCAGGAGGCTTCACTGCTGTCAGAATTGCACCTTTTAGAGTTACAGTTAAAAAAAGATTAAATTAATTCACAATACTATGCGCAGAGAATACTGTTTAATGTGTTTTATGTGTACAAATATGTAATATTAGTTATTAGCCCATTTAAATCATTAAACATGCGTTTGTGAATATGGGTGTTGTTCATTAAAACAATTATTTAGGTAAAGATTGGCTGACATTTCACTATGCTTCACTTGTTGTTCTTCGTTGAGGTCTCCTTCTTTTGGAAAGAAGCTAATTTCATCTTCTGTCATATACCTGCCATCTGTCAAAGTGATGCAATGTGAAATATTCCATTCGCAGAGAACCTCAATGGTCTAGTTTCTTTATTTTCTTAAACTGATCATGGGCCATACCATTTACTCATCCAGGGACTTAACCTCATCCATGTGCATGTCCTTGATGTGTGACATTCCGTGTGTGTGTGTATCTGAGTGTGGAGGTTCATGAGGTTGCTATTCATCTTCATTTGGTGCCTCGCCTTGATGTGAAATTTGACAGCAGGAAGTCAGGATGAGGCGGGAGAAAGTGAGTACAGTAAGAACAGTATGCACGCTGGCAAGAAGTCAACAAGTCCGCGATTCAGCCTTCACTACGTAGGTGTTAGATTCCTAGGCAATAAAAAACAGAGAGTGCCTGTAAAAGATGTCTGGTTAACTTGAAATATGAAGCAAATTATTTGATATTCTGCTTTAACTTTGGTTGTGACGTATACTTTACAAAACTTTAAGTCCACATTGGAATTGTGCTACAGTGGAGAAGCCTTGGCAGTTAACAATTGCAAAAACTCTTTATCTTGAGAAATGGATCTGCTTGAGCAAATTTACTCACTGTGGCAGGACGTTTATCGTGCCTCTGAGAAAAAAACAATGGCTTCTCTTGGCATGGCTTTCACGATATGGAGATATTACTGTGGGGATTAAAAGAATCAGATGTGCCATAGAGCCATTAAGTGAAATATTTCCCCTCTCTATACAGCAACAGCAGAGAAAAACATTGAAAAATCGTTCTTTTTCTTATTGCCGTTGAAGCTGTGAGTTTTCAAAAGCTCCGATGCATCAGAGACAGAGAACCCCTATAGCAAAACACTCATTATACAAGACAACAAACAGATCTCTATGATATCAATGAGGGTTATACAATGCAAGACAGCGATAACAGCTTGCACTATTGTTGTTGTCAACACTACGTCTGCTCCAGAAATTAAACTCTCGGCTTGCAAGACAAAACAGTGTGATTTGCCTGTTGCCTTGGTAAATGCTGTTGTTTTCTCAATATCTCAACGTGTGTTTGTGAGAAGAAGGGCTGCACAATAAATCTCCAGGGGCTGGAGAGAGCACTCAAGAAGCAGAGAGCAAGAGAAAAGAGAATAGAGTAAGGCAGAAGGAAAAATGCTGAGGGCGAGATCATGGAAAGCACTGAGGCTTGAGTCTTTAGTCTTTATTGCATCTTCATAGCACTGTTATTATCAGATGTTACTAACTGGTAATTGGTACAAGTGTGCTGGAGAACATACTGCATGTAGTCTTTAGTTATTATCAAAATATTCAAAACTCAAAAGATGTTAAGTTTGTCCATAACAGGCTACTGTAAAAAACAGGGCAGTCCAAAATGGAGGCCTATGCACAGCTGAGTCGGCTCCAAAGTCATATATAGAAATAAAAAAAGCTGATTCTGGGCTGATGAAAAACAATTTGGGCTATTGAAAAAAAAATAAATTAAAACATATACATATATACATATAAACATATAAAAATTAAGTACATCATAAAATTGCTTTATCTTTAAATTCTACCAAATGAAACAATTTCACCCACTCGACCCTCAAGTCAAATCTCAATACTATATTATGCTAAAGCAATGTGGCTCCATATATGTTAATGTTGGTCTGTGGGTTCACCACTTTGGTCCAGACTGAAATATCCCAGCAACAGACATGAACAGTCCCCTGAGGACAAAGCCTGCTCTGGTGATCATATGATTTCTCACTGAGCACCACCATGAGGTTGACATTATAGGCTCAAAGTGAAATGTATCAACAAAGAGTGAATGGTTTTTCATGACACTGTGACAATAATGTTACCTTCAGGGTGAACTGTCATACAATATAATAGCAAGTAAGATACACTGATCACTGTTGGACTTCTTTGTCTCCACACCCAGATGATGGCATGAAGAAAAAAATTGATTTTTAAAAATCTAAAATGCAGTTTTTCTTTAAAACTATCTGAAATTGGATAGACTTAAGATTTATGCATGTACAAACCTTTTGGGGCATTTTACCAGTATCAGAATGATATCGATACTGAGTATTATGTTTCAATCAACTCTGAAAGTACTTTTATCAGCTGAGATGTCATACGTAGAGTCAAAGTGGTACCAGGGAGGTTTTGCCGCTCTTGCCAACAACCCCTTTTCCTCCTCAGGTTTAATGAAACCACAGTGAAAATAATAATAAAAAAAACCCTCATCTTCAGTTTAATTATGCTTTTCTCTTTTTTTAAAACCTCTGCTCCCAGAAAAATGAGGAGCACACACGTGTTGTGGCACATCACACCGTCTGTCTCTCCCTCCTTCCCTTCCTCACCTGACCTTTCTCCAGTCTAAAGGTTTTAAGCTGGAGTTTTATTTGACTGTGATTTTTCATCACAAATTCTGTAATCAAATGTAACTTTGTGAAACTTCTTTGCCAGTTTTAATACAGCCAGAAAAAAATTTCAGCAGAGAAAATTTTGCTCTTTTCTCTGCATTTGCTCTCGGCATGAATAATGCACTGCCAGTAACCCTGCATTTCTTTAATGATGTAAGAACTGCAACTGCACAAACAAAGTGACTTACTTAACAATTTTGGACAAACTGGACACATAGTTATTTGAGTTTCCAGGAACAAAAGATTTTTCTTTTTTCTTTGAATCATAGTCAAGAGTTTTTAGTAAGCACAGAAGAAAAAGGATTAAAACCTGTATGTTCCATATCAGGTTGATATGGACTGGAATCATGTTTAAATTGTTCACCCTATAGACAAACTGATTTTACTGGGGGGTCAGACTGAAAAACCCATAGATCCTTAGGAAGTCTGTGGGTTAGAGTCCCACCTTTGCTAGTCTACAAGCCGACGTGTCCTCGGGCAAGACAATTAACCCCATGTTGCTCCTGATGGCTGTCCAGGCCATGTATGGGACATGGGTATGAAAGATGTATGATAGAAAAACATGATGCACTGTATAACTCAATGGATGTAGTATAAAGCAGTTGTCACAGAGACTTACTGTATAAATTCTTACTGTATAAATTCAGACCATTTACCAACCTTACGTCCACATAGTGTCCAGAGAATTGGATGAAGACTCAGCCTTTCACACATGCAGCACAAAAAAAGCAGACTATGAAAAACTTCTGTATTTACACATCATCGTTAGAGGATAAATCTTATGGTATAAACCTGAAAAACTTGTTTAGGTTATAAATATGCACTTACCATAAGTAAACAATACTGTGCAAAGGACAAAGGAAATGGCATATATGTATTATACAATTGATCCATGGATTTTATGAATCAACAATGGAGTTTTCAAATACACATCAATATGAATCGGAAAGATCACAGTTTCTAACTCAGCCTTAGCTAGAAACACCAAGCCCTGTTTCTGCTAGATGTGGCAGCATCTACTGCTTGCTAAACAACGTTTTACTGATAAATCAATATAGCAAAATTGTGTTTACAACCTGTTCCTCTGACCCCACACAGCTAAAAACAAGATAAAATCTCTCTCTCGCTCTCTAAACACACACACTCAGATTTGCACAGCTATTCTTCACTGCAAAAGTGAAGTGTTCTCCCTAAACCAGTTATATCAAATCTTAGCATCTAAACTTATTCACTTCCTCAGAAATGAGGTTTTGGTCTCTATAAGGACTACTGGTCCTGACAAGGAGAGACTTTATGCCAGAAAAGGTCTTAAACGCGAACATACAAACAACAAGATAAATCACTGCCCACTACAAGGTCCAGCCCTGGTCACAGGGTTCACCGGTCTCAGTCTAACATCAGATCAGGTCCAGGATACACATGCCATCCCTAGTATCTCTCTTTGCCATTGCGCCACAAACATACACACTCTCTTCTTTTCTCTCTCTCTGCAAAACTCCGCACAGATGACCAGAAGTTGGAGGACATGCCTGAGCTGAGCCCACACAATGATGTGTTTCCCAAAGAGGAAAAAGTGATAAATGTATTTCAACAGTCAATATGGGCTTTTACTCTGGTGATTAAGCTTATTATCCATGCAACATCTTCTCCTGCGTGTTAAGCTCATAAACGTTGACTATGATTTGTCAGTATGTGCGTGAGGAAATGCTCACTTCAACGTGAAGCACCCCCCAGTATCCCATACACACACATGCACCCACACACACATTTCAACTGTGACATTTAGGTCTATAACACTAATTGCTTTCTCTGGATTCAAAACTCAGATGGGTGTCGTTTCAACATGGTGTAACATAATCATGCCACACTACTAACTGCTATGGATCCGCATGCCAGCTTGGCTTCTGTCCATGAAAACCCAGTGAGTGGAAAATGTGAATTATTAGCCTTGGAACTCATCACTCACTTTACCATGTTAATGTGGCTAATTAACAGGCAACCAGGAAGTGATATTGACTTTGAGTGTCTGCCACTTGACAATGATGAAGGTGCTGATGAGTAAATTAAAAAAAAAGAAAAGAAAAACATACACAAGAGGCAGGCAAATTCCAAAGACACCACTTGAGAGATGCAGCTACTCACACATTTATACAAACACTTACACTCTCTCTCGCTCTGTCTTACTCACACACACACACACACACGCACACACACATACCGTTCCACAGGGAAATATATATATTCAGACTCGATCAAAGCAAAGACACATTATATTACCATATGGATACAGTACTATACACCATATACTAATTTGATAAGCTGACTCCTACAGCTCTCAAAAAGCAGCATTAAAATTGTATGGCTGAACACTATTGCTCCATACTGATATTAATATGATATTTAGACACAGTAGAGGAGAGGAGAGGAGAGCATTATTATAGCAAACCTCATGCTGTGAGGTGAGCTGCATTGTAAAGAGGAAAAAGTGATAAATGTATTTCAACAGTCAATATGGGCTTTTACTCTGGTGATTAAGCTTATTATCCATGCAACATCTTCTCCTGCGTGTTAAGCTCATAAACGTTGACTATGATTTGTCAGTATGTGCGTGAGGAAATGCTCACTTCAACGTGAAGCACCCCCCAGTATCCCATACACACACATGCACCCACACACACATTTCAACTGTGACATTTAGGTCTATAACACTAATTGCTTTCTCTGGATTCAAAACTCAGATGGGTGTCGTTTCAACATGGTGTAACATAATCATGCCACACAACTAACTGCTATGGATCCGCATGCCAGCTTGGCTTCTGTCCATGAAAATCCAGTGAGTGGAAAATGTGAATTATTAGCCTTGGAACTCATCACTCACTTTACCATGTTAATATGGCTAATTAACAGGCAACCAGGAAGTGATATTGACTTTGAGTGTCTGCCACTTGACAATGATGAAGGTGCTGATGAGTAATTAAAAAAAAAGAAAAGAAAAACATACACAAGAGGCAGGCAAATTCCAAAGACACCACTTGAGAGATGCAGCTACTCACTCAGACATTTATACAAACACTTACACTCTCTCTCGCTCTGTCTTACTCACACACACACACACACACACACACACACACACACACACACACACATACCGTTCCACAGGGAAATATATATATTCCGATTCAAACAAAGCAAAGACACATTAGATTACGATATGGATACAGTACTATACACCATATACTACTAAGCAGCATTAACATTGTATGGCTGAACACTATTGCTCCATACTGATATTAATATGATATTTAGACACAGTAGAGGAGAGGAGAGGAGAGCATTATTATAGCAAACCTCATGCTGTGAGGTGAGCTGCATTGTCTGTTACAAACAGAATTTTTCCTATGCCACATCAAGGAAGCAGAGACTGCTAACTAAAATCAATTAGCAGGTCCCCTTTATGAGGGCATAACAAGTGTTTTCATAAAGGATAAAAATAATTGTTTGACACTCAGCAGGTGGCTACTTCATAGCGAAATAACTGGAAACAGGGGAACCACTGAACTTTGTCACCTTTTTTGTCAAAAAAGATAAAGGGAAAAATAAATGTTTAAATACGCAATAAAAATTAATGTATGTGACTGGAATTAATTTAAATCCTCGATGAAATGTGCTCAACACATTTAGTTAGTTTCAGAGTACAAATGCTGTGAAATCAGCAGAACCAATGTTGTAGTTGTACTACAAAGCAAATATGTTGCATTTGTAAAAAGCCACTTTCACTGTTTTCCCAATTCCAGTGTTTTTGTTTTCATTAGGTTAATCATCTGCTAGGGTTATAGTTATATTTACCATATAAACATAAGATTAAGAATCAATTATGCATTAAACTTTCTTTTTTGCACATTTAATATTTACAAAAGACCTGTCCAGGGTGTACCACAACTTTCACCCTATGTCAGCTGGGATTAGGCATCAGGTCTCCCTGTGACGCTCATGTAGAGGATAAAACAGTAGAAGGTGAGTGTATATTTACAAAATTTCAGACTTTTCCTTTAATTTGTCAATTAGTCTCTTCATTGAGTGTATATTTACAAAATTTCAGACTTTTCCTTTAATTTGTCAATTATTCTCTTCATTAAGTAACTGATCAACTGTTTGATCCATAAAATAATAAAAGATCCAGACAACATCACCTAATATTTTGTTTTGTGTAACTGATGCCCAACATGTAACAGAATCAATTCACAACGATTTTAACAAGACAGCAAAAATATCATCAAACAAGGCAAATCAAACTGATTATTTTTCTGTCAAAGGCCCCACAGCTGTAGGGATTTTAGCCACAGAAAGCACACTCATGTCTCCGACTGCTCTCTGTTGTCTTCTCAACACCGGAACCATGTAAGTTACACACAGACCCGCGAAACATTAGCATAGTCTCACCCAGGGCTGAGACTGTAAACAGACAGATGTGCTTCCAGATGAGGACCTACCTTTTGATGGCTCTGTGCGCTTAGGCAGGTCCAGTGTGTCATAGTTTTTGTCATTCTCACAATTTTTTCTGCCTGAGTAAGAGAAGAGAGAGGAGGGAAGACCATGTCAGTGTCATATTATGATACATCTGGATTGTAAATGACTATGACATTCCATAAATACCAGAATTACACCAATATAGGTTTGTAAGGTTAGTCACTAGCTTTATTTTTATGTTGTTGTTTTTTTAAGTGAGTGAAAATGCACCAGGAGCAATAGGAAAGCAAATTACAGACGTGTTCTAGCTCTTTAGAGTGAAACAGATTTTAGTTAGGGTTGTACAAATGAACAAAATCTACATATCGGCCTAATGCAGGTTCATAATCAACTGACAATAAAGCACATGTACACACAACACAGAAAGCTACAAAGATGGTATGTGCAAACACAAAACACTGGAACAAGGATGAATAAAAGGTATATGGTCCAGGAATACACACACACACATATAGTATTCTGGTTTCCATGGCATTGCATTGACTTAAATTACTTTCCTGGAGTTAAAATTAACCGTAATTACTAGTGCCCTAACTCTAACCCTGACCTTAACCTAACCCTGACCTCAGCCTAACTTTAAACCATGTTATGGAAACTGGATTTTACAATTCTCCATAATGTGACTGTGTGAACAGATTTAGGTCCCGACAACATAAGAGATACCAGGTTCACACAGACACAAACACAGTGACAGACACAGATGCATACAATCTCCTTTGACATACATAAATACCCTTTTCTCCTGTGTATGTTAGGTAAAATACCTTGAATGACACAGTCATTAAAAATATGCAACAGATACTGTATATGCACTTGTACTGTGTTGAAAATTATGTTTTAACACAGTTTTGCTTCGACATACAAGTGGTGAGAGATCCGTTTCCAAAAAAAGAGTGGCATGGTTTACTCATGTGAGATGCATCTAAGACAGACATGTCACAAAATGAAAGGACTATTTAGGGCGTTTTTCCACTACACAGTTCCAGCACGGCTTGGCACGGCTTGACTCTACTGTTTTTTCTTTTCGACTAGAGATAGTACCTAGGTACTCTCTTAGTACCTGCTCTGGTGAGATTCCAAGCGACCTGACGTCCAACAGATGAATCAAACCGAACACTGCCGAACTGTAGATCGTTTATTAAGATTTAAAAATCCTGAAAAAATGTTCTAATTTCCAACATTTAACAAGGACATTTCTAAAAGCTGAGTATTAAGAGGCAGCACAAGCATGCTCCGGTCATGCAGGACAGGAAGTACACAACTGAACTTTTTAATCAACTGATTCTAATGATTCACTACACTGAAAAGAACTGCTTTGCTCATCAGTAGTTTGTGTGTAAAACAACATCACAGGCGTTTCGTGCAGTCGTGCTGTGAGGACCCCGCCCACGTCGAGGAGGTCTATTGTAATGAAAAACACCAAACCTAGTACAGTCGAGTCGTGCTGTGCTGGAACTGTGTCGTGGAAAAGCGCCGTAAATGAAAAGCCACATGTTTTGCTACACTCCTCCAGTGTGGCAGCAGATAACTGAGGGCTACTGCTGCACACTGATCTGTTCTTTCTTTTTTCAGTGTGAACAACCCGTGTGAACAAATGTGAAAGCTGAAAGCATGGACATAGGAGGGGACGCTGAGTCTGACTCTGTTAAAAGGTTACAGAAGAGCACACAAAGCTGGCCGTTGGGGCTACTACTACCATACAGTCTTTAAAGGAGCTAAGGTGCCTGTCTCCAAGCTCTAACTTCACCTGTAATGCTGCGAAAGAGTGAATAATCTCAATCAGCTGTTGCCAAGAATGTGAATAAGCGTATGGACCAAAATGTCAAACTATTTTACTTGGATTGTTCCAACTAGTGACGCACACACCGACCACACACTAGCAGGGCCTGCAGCAGAGCTTGACATTAATGCTAAAATACAACACAGAGGTTGGAGCAAGTCAGCAACTCTATTTCAAAATGGTTTGTAATTCATTTAATTTTGAGCCTTGAGTCGTCAGGTCATACACGTATTCGGACCAAAATGTGTTTTGTCATGTATGTTTTAGATCATGGATTATTGGTCAAGCTCTACTTCCATCCTGACAAAAATAAAGAGACTTACCTGTTTCACCAACCACCCACTTTACTGTTAACCTACTGTATTTTAGAAGACCTGGAAAAATCTAACACTAATAAATGGTGCATAATACTCAATGCTACGGTACAGTGACTAGGTATGGTGAGGGAATGGCATGTAAAATGAGTGAAATGCCCAGATTTTCTTAAGTCCTTGCAAGTTGTCAGTCTTTTGGAGGACACCCAAACTTCTACCTATTCTATAGCAAGAGGAGGAGGAAGAGGACGTGAGTGGGGAGGATGTGGAGGAGGAAGAGAGCTGAAGTGAGAAGGGTTGAAGGGGGTACACTCACCTTGATTAAACCATTCCTCTATAGTTAGCCAGGAAGCAGCAGCAATGCCAAAAAAAAACACAAAGCGGGGAAAAGAGAGAAAAGGCATGGTGAAAAAATGTGTGTGAAGAAGCTGTGCAATACACATAAACCATTTTCTACAAAAGGGAATCATCTTTTATAGCAGAGAAGGGGTGAAAGTGTTAAAGTGCAAAAAAAGGCCAAAAGAAAAAGATGTTAAGGATAGAAAAGAGGCACCTATTGGCATTTTCTTGGAAAAAATGTGCAGAGCTGACATTAGTTGGGATGCTTCTTATAGACAATGGAAAAAGAGAAAAAAAAATAACCAGAAAAGATAATGACCAGCTTGTTAGGGAGAAAAAACAGACGAGTAAAAAAAAGATGTAAGGGAAAGTCTAGAAAAGACACAAATTACTTTGTACTGTCAGATATTAGGGCAGCACAGGGGGTAACAGTGAAACAGTATATACATAGAAACCACAAAAACTGCCAGCATTTGCATTAATGCTTCATTAAAACTGCTGTGTGGAAAATGTGCTCAAAGACAGGGAGTAAACCGCCAAGAGTCAAAGTGTTTATTAGCCAAAACAAAGCAAGGGCTGCTGAGCGTGTGTTGATCATAATGTTATGCTTTATAGGGAAAGTGACATTAAACTAAAGAGCAGGATAAACATAGCCTACTTAAGGTGACAAATTACCCAAGCCTATTGCCGACAGTGTTGTTAAACAGCCCGCCTCCATGCAAGCTCCTTTATGGCTGCATTTAATGTTTCTGTACCTGAGCCTCGTTTAAAACAACAGCCTGAGGGTGTGCAGCAGCTAAACACATCTCATATTTTGGCGTGTGTACGTGTGTGAAAGTATCCAAGCGGTAAATGGGGTTCTTTAATAAATCCGTATAGGTTAAAGCTGTCCGTGTTGCTCCTGACCCATGAATCTGTAGGATCCTCCAGTGAGATGTTAGAAGTCAGAGGTCAGTGGCTGGTAGTCACACCTCATTGGCTGACTGATTAATAGCAGCCATTATTGTTTTGCAGCAGAGAGATAACAGTGTCGTTTAGCTAAGAGCCTAGGAGGATGCTGATTAAAACACAGCCAACGGCACTTACACGTACACAGCACATCTGTCAGTGACGACAAAACCTCCTGACGCAGCAGACAGCGCCTCAACAGACGTCAATGATGTTAGTAAATTAACAACATACTGAAGGCAAGAGGTTACAGTTACACAGTGAAGTGTCCTTTTTTTTCTCTAAACAATGTCTGCCCACACAAAAGAGCAGCTTTGACAGTGGGAGCTCATATGTACAAGAGTAATATCTTAATTAAGTGTATTATTATAGTGAATTACTTTCTTGTCAAAATTTAACATCAACTGAAATAACATTGTTCTAATGTCTCTCTGTATATGTGTAGTGTCTTTTCTCAGTTGCACGTCACCCAGGCCAATACAGTTGATGACTAAATGTATTCAGTGAAATTATGTAGAAACTGAAGAGGCCAGACCTTTTAAAATGGAGTCCATAACTGGGTCACTCTAACTGATTTTGACTGGAACATTAATCTTGAGAACATTCATGTTTCCTAAGAAAAGGGGGGATAGTATCTACGGTCTGACTGTGTCAGTATTACGCTACAATCAGTCTATTATTATTATTTTTTATTTATATCGAACAGCATTTAAAAGGTGAGATGATGCAAACACTTGGGACATCATCTGCGTTTGTGCTTTATTCAAGAGGCATATATTTAATTTTGATGTTTAGTGAACAAATGATTCTGATTCGTGGTGATCTGGTTTTCATGTCCTTCCCTCCCTTCCTGTTCTCACCTTTGGCCTTTTTGCCTCCGAAGCAGCCGGCGTCATCCTTCTTCTTCCTTTGTGGTCCTGCTGAGCCGGGGGCCTGTGGTGCTGAAGGGTCCTGGAATATTTCTGCCCCGGGCACCTCTTTGTGGACGTGGTAGGACAGATTCCTCATGATACAAACACAGTTCTCCACAGACTAGAAGAAAAGGGAAGAAGGGATGAAGTGCTTCTCTTTAAGCACTGTGTGAAAACCTCTGTAGATGACATTTTGTTCAATTCCATCTGTTTAAGTGGATGAATCATACACTGTCTGACCTTATTGTCCATGTCCTTCTTTCCCACAGCTGACTGCAAAGCGTGCAGCAGGGCGTCCACCAGTCCCTCGCACTCCCTCAGTCTGCGGCGAGCCTCTGCTCCGTCTGAGCTCACATTTCTACAGGGAAAAAAAATGTCACTTACAGTTGCAAAAACCCAGTATTTGAAACATTACCATAAATCTAAACACATTTTTTAATCACATACAGGTATAACACAAAATTTGATCATTCTGCATTTGCAACTCATACAACTCCTACTGGTATAATTAAAGACTGATTTGCAATTTTAAACTATAATATCCAAAGCTGTTATGCAGTATGCATTCTCACAATGTCTTTGTCACTATAGCACATGTATTCAGTTTGTTAGTCAGTGTGTCATTGTCGATGGAATGTATTTTTCCAATTTGAAAGTTATTGAATAAACACCAGTAGGCCATACCATTGGTTGCAAAAGTAACAGTTTGAATGGAAGTCAGGTTTTAAAAAAGAACATGTTAGTTTTGTAAGATGTCAGTGTTCCCATTTAGAGTAAAAAAGATGATTTTGTGGTTTAGCATGTGACTCCATGGTCTGTTAGCCTCAAAGGTAAAGTGTAAGAAATCCTGGCACCTTTAGGAATAATCCTGAAAATAACGACGTGTCTAAAATTCATTTTTGCTATGGAGGGAAATGCCATCCTTATTACATCAGCTAGCACCCAGAGCACAGCTCTTATAAGCAGAGCAGCAGAGCTGGTGCAGTCTTAGACTGTGAAAAGCAGGGCTTTAAAGAGGGTTAAGATATAGCTGTGCCTCCCTGCTCCTCACCAGGGACTTCATTTATGAGGCTTCCAACCCACATAATCCCATTAGACAACCCCCAGTTAGCCCTGTAGAAGGGTGGCAGCCTTGTGGCGGTAAGCAATGCTTTATATTGCTGTGTGGATAGAAACACACTTTAAAGCAAATGAGAATGTCTCACTTTCATGACAAAGGACACAAATGCACCTCTAACCAGTAATATACTGAAAAGGTTGCAGCACTATCCTTATGTGTTCACTAATTATTCATTCACAAGTTAGAAGAGGCAAAGATAATAGACCTTTTGACAAACACAAAGGAGTAAAACTCACAGAACACACACACGGACACATATCGCCTGTGTAACGAGTCATCTTCTTGTCCAGTGTGTGAGTATTTCTGCCATTTGTCGACAGAGTGCCGACCCACAGCTCACGCTAATTAAAACTCATCTCTAACAAAGACCTGGCAGACAGCACCGGACATCTGGACCCGCTCATAAACCAAACAAAGCTATCAGAAAATGGTCACCACCTTCCCTTCAAACAGATCCAGCGGAGCGCCAGCCTTGGGTTTATTTGACAGGACAGAGTTCGGGGGGGCAGAAAAAAAACGCAAGAGTTTTATTGTCAGCTGTTTCTTTTCCAGGGAGCATTTGTCTTAGTGGTGGGTTTATGGATGTGGAGACCACATGGACAATTCTGTTGTCTACACACTGGTTTATTTGACAATGTGATATTGTCATATAAATAATAAGCAGTGGAATTAGACTCAGTGGTATTAGATAATGTGGCTGTGAAAAAAAGTAAAAAAAAAAAAAAAAGTACAAATTAGTGAAATGTGATGTTGTCATTGTGTGTCAAAGCAGGATGTGGGACAGAATTGGTACTGTGCCTCTGATATAGTACAGAACAGTACTGTAACAGAGGCACCAAGTAACATTTATCTGAGAGTCATCTATCTGCTTTGCCCATTCAGACAAACAACAGAAAGTATGTTTGCATGCACAGTTAAGCCAAGCTACGGTTGTAACTCAAAGTCCCCACTAAGTCGGACTCCTGTCCTTGTCCCAATTTGCAAGCACTCTCAGGGAATTGCAGGAAGTGTGGTGAGCTGCTCCTTCAGCTTGTCAGTATTGGGCATTTTCTGATTGACCAATTATATCACAGACCAAAACAACTTAAGCAGGTGACTAGTTACAAGCATTTTGAGTACTGTTCCCTTTCTTTCTTCTTCAAATATTTAAATCTTTAGGCTGACAAAGCAGAAATTTAATTTCCATATCAGATTTCCCCATGTTATTCCTTGTTGTTGTGTAATCTTCTGTGTACTGTTTTTTCTCTAATATGTTTAGGTGAAATTAATCACAGACGGCCTAGTTCAGTTTGGGATGAGTTGAACTTATACATGCAACAGTAATTTGACTCCCAACTGTATTAAGTTTGTGTGTCTTTTAAAATTTAAATTTAGTACAACTTTAGTCAGACTGTTAACATGTTTTTTTAAGAGTCTAGTTTTCGTTGCACTTTCACAATAATTACATTTCTTTCAAAGTCATGTAAACATGGTGTGCCCTATTTAGACAAACTACAGCACATGGTCTTAAGTGTGGAGTGGCACAAGTAAATTAGGGTGCGTCCAAAGTCCAATGTTGATATTGTGTAATTTTGGCGCAAGGCACAAAAGGGATAGCATTTGGTGTCTGAATTATTCATAGGTGTGTTTTGGGTGTAACATCAGGCAAAGCAATGACAGTTTCACTTGTTATTCCCTTAAAAGCCAGATGTGCTTATGGACTGGCGCATTGCTAAATGGTGAATGCAGGAAAAACTGGAAAATTGAATGATTCTCTGCTGTGGAGATGGATAAACACAAAATAATAATAATAAAAAAAATCAGAGCTGAAACTCAGTCTTTGAATAGAAAAGGCAGGTCTGGAGTTCTGAACTTCTGCCAGAAGTCTGTGACACAGAGCACAGAAATGCACTAACAATGCACTAACAAAAGAAATGCACTAACAATCACAATGCATTTAACCGATGAGGAAGAGGAGAAGAGCTGAAGTTTGTCCCTCCTGTGTGACACAAGCAGAATGTATTTGGAGTGTGGAAGTGTTTATCTAACACGCTGCTTAAATAAACATGGAAATACTGCGCCACTGACTTCAGACCAGGTTTTTATTGGTCAGTGGCGCAGTGGCATTCTGCTGCCTCAAGATAGTGCCAACCTTGTGCCTGACCACACCTCATTTTAAGACCAACACACCCATGGGGAAAACACTGATGAACAAAAGTGCATTTGCTACCTACAAGACCTGAGCACTGGGCATGAAAATAACATCTGCACCAGATGGTAACTAGCTTAGACACTTGAGCTGTGCTGTGGTTGGTGAGGCTGAAGGATTTTCAAATACTGACAATTCTCAGAAAAAAATTAAAACACATTTTCTTTCTTCCTCGTCAACAGCTTGTGCATTTCCGGCCTATGATGTCAAAATGACACTGTCAAAATGCTATTTGAATGTGAAAAGAATCCAATGACACAATACCAAAATATAACGACACCGCAGCTCTAAAAGAAACAAGGACATTCACTTTTCTGTGGCAAGCAAGTGCAAAAATATCTCCTTGAAAGCTTATAAGCTTAAACAAGCTTAAACAAATTTTGGTGGTGTTTTCATTGGGATGTCCGTTCTAACTCATTTTTAGTTGCATTACAGTATTTCCTGTCTCATTATTTCTGGCCTAATGGTGACGATGAGGAGCATTTTTTATTAAAGGCAGAGAGACTGAGTGGGTGTGCATTCAGAGAACTGTCTGAGTCCGTCACTGTGATCTGAGTATCGCGTGCCGGCTTGATCAGATTGAGTGTGGGTGTGAAGGTCACTCAGAGTCGTGCGGCCATCACAGGACAATAGAGCAGCTGGGAGGAATAGACTGGGGCAGGACTGACAGAGACTGATGGAGATGGATGGAGACATGGCTGACCTCTACAATCACCCAGCAAGGTCAACGGCAACACTGAAGGACCATATGTGCACCAGAGGGGTGGGTGTCAAATTCATTTCTATTGTGCTGAGTCTAATCCAATTATCATGTAAAAATTAAAGAAATGTCAAGAGATGCAGCTGGAAAAATGACAAGAAAAAATTCACCTCCTCGTATAGGACAAGTCAGGCAATCACACAGTATTTTGGACATTGTCAAATGTCAAGACCATTTACTGTAATCATTATAAAGCATGTTTGTTCTATTTATTTCATCTATTTATTTATTTTACATGTACTTGATATATTGACATGTGATTCTGAAGCATTATGGCGACTAACAGTGACATGTTTGACATTTCATGAAATCTTTTTCTGTGTAGTGATTGCATGTCCCTGAAACAAATAAAGATTATCAGCAAAAGCTGAAAATCTTTATTTGTTCCTCTATCTGTAAAGGTTATTTAAATTACAAATTACAAATTTTGGTTTTTTGGTGTAGTGTAGTGTATATTAGAACTTGTCTTTTACAAATTTACAAATGAAATGTGTAACAGACATGGAATCTGAGCAGCTGAAAGTAAATTTGTTCAATTTACAATTGTGAAAACAGATATAAGTCTGGATGAACTCTTGAAACCTGACTCAGGTGGACATCAAGAACCCCGCCGCCCACACAACACACACTTTTTCCCCCTGAGTCCACAGGGTAAACACTGTAAATAAGATGGCTTCTATCGACCAAGAAGACCATTATAATAAAATGATCCTGCACTTTATTGAGGCGTAAGCTGTGTCTCTTTTGGCACAAGTAAACAGATTCTCCCTGGCATCAGTGCATTCTCCCCAGCTCACAAACCCTGCGTCTAGGCAACAGCGGGCCTGGTTACGGTAACCATGGAGATGTACTCTCATAAGCAGCAGTGCCTGCATCAGGGGTCAAGGGACTGAAAACGACGAGGAGACTGTGTGAGGTGTGACAGCAATAAGATATGGTATGTGGTATCAGAGGTGAGAGTGGATAGTGTGTGTGGGAAAAAGATGAAAAACGTACATACACAGCCAGACTCAGAGAAAAATAAAGTATGGTAGATAATAATAAAACATAAGAAAGTTAATAAAAAAAAGAATAAGAGGCAGAGAGAGCAGGTTTCCCACTGTAGCCCTGACTTTCTTTTGACTTTCTGGAGCTACAGTATATCAGAGCGTCTTCATATTTTCCCACTTGGTTCATTAATGCTGCTCTTCAACAGCAGAAAATGTCCGGAAATGACAAGCATGTTTCCTTCCACACTTTTTTTTTATGTCATAGAATCCTAGCTGGAACTGATCTATTGCAATGAAAAAAATGTGTGAAATGTGCTCTGCTACTTTCTGTCTGAGCTGGATTGGAATGTTGCATTGATTTGGGTTACAACCATTGTCTACAGCAGGAGATGTTCTTCCCTGGATTATAGTCAGAAGACTTTGCACAGGCCCGGGAGGAGACAATGGGATGATTATCCATATTCACACTCCCAGACCTACACCTTCCAACAGTCTGTCATTCTAAGCTGAAAGCAAAATGACAGATTGAGTGAGGAAAGTAAAAGAGATACTCAAGAGAGGGGAAAAAATACTTGGAAGTCAATAACAAGAATTCAACATAGATGCACTCAATTTGTCATTCTCGGCTGGAGAGAGTTTGAGTCAGAGAGGATGTTTGAGGTTTTATATATATACTTACCTAACCCCTAAATTACCTTCAATTTGTTGAAGGTGTTGATTTTTTTATTAATGGTTACTCTACAACTATATCTCTTCAGATTTCAGCTACAACAAGCTTGAGACTGAATTCATTTGTGTGATAATTAATAATGTGACGATTAACTGTAGCTTAGTCTGAAGTTAATGCTGATCGTTGGCCCCAGAGTGGAGTTGTCTAAAAGCTACACAGCCCATATTAGAATAAATGAATATAAGAAAATGATTAAATGCAATGGGGGACAAATGGAGAAACATATCCCAAAAATACAGTAATTAAAATGTCTTCGTAATGATAATTCACTGTAGTATACATAATAATGTCAGAAACAAGGGTATATCATATGGAGTTGTACATGCCATTACTGTGCAGTTTAGCCTTATGTGCCACGTCATAAACTCTTTGAACTAAAATCTGATTCCATCTAAGTGTTGACAAGAGCACATACACAATCTCTGCCTTGACATTTCTTTAATCAGCTGCCGGTGGATTACAGTTCTTTTCCTCATAACCGCTGTTACATCATAATGTAAGTAGTGCATATTTCTATGACATGGTGTTTTTCACACTGGGGTGCTTCTTATGGCGCAATAGCTGCTTCCGAGTTAACAATCAACACCACTTTGGAGATAATAGAGCGGGAGAAAGAAGTATGTCGGTATACTGTGAAGATAAACTGAACTTTTCAGATCATACCAGAGTAATACCATACCAGAGTAATATAAAAATGAGAAATAAATAAGAAAAGCCTTAACAATCTTGTGTATTAAAGCACCTTTGGACTAGACCAGATGCCCCTGGTGGATCGTGGTGGTATAGCAGGTTCAGTCATAAAATAGAGACATTTTTGTTATTTTGTAACTTTTGTAATTAAGCTTCAGACTTAAAAGATCAATTTAAAAAGAGAACTAAAATCTGATTCCATCTAAGTGTTGACAAGAGCACATACACAATCTCTGCCTTGACATTTCTTTAATCAGCTGCCGGTGGATTACAGTTCTTTTCCTCATAACCGCTGTTACATCATAATGTAAGTAGTGCATATTTCTATGACATGGTGTTTTTCACACTGGGGTGCTTCTTATGGCGCAATAGCTGCTTCCGAGTTAACAATCAACACCACTTTGGAGATAATAGAGCGGGAGAAAGAAGTATGTCGGTATACTGTGAAGATAAACTGAACTTTTCAGATCATACCACAGTAAAAACAAGACCCTACAAATGCAGTCATCAATCTGAAATGTTCAAATTATTGCTATACAGTTTGTCCCCAGTAATAAAAAAACAAAATAAAATAAAAAAATAAACAGCCATTTACTCAGTGGATGTCTTGAAGTAAAATCCAATTATTTTCTCTTGGGTGAAACAAGTACCTTTTGCATTCCTCTACCAAATATTTTGTGTTTATGTCTCAAGTGTCCAAACATCATTGAATAAAGAATACAATCTGAGAAATAAATAATAAAAGCCTTAACAAACTTGTGTATTAAAGCAGGGGCATCTGGACTAGACCAGATGCCCCTGGTGGATCGTGGTGGTGTAGCAGGTTCAGTCATAAAATAGAGACATTTTTGTTATTTTGTAACTTTTGTAATTAAGCTTCAGATAACAATAAATATTAATGCCTAATTTAAAAAGATGCTTTGCAAATTCTGATTAATTAAATAATTCATGGATAATTAATGTGCTTTATTTTGTAGTCTAGTTATGCAGAGCTTAGGCCTGACTAAATGTTTCAAAGCTTTCTTTCACCTGTTTATGCATTAAATCATACATATTAAAATGCCTCATCTTATAGTCTTGCATGCTATTCAGAACTGTGACTTAAGGTTTTGTTAGACCCCAGAACATTTTCAGATTTTAAAATGGGTTGCGACCTTCTAAACAAACCTGAGGCAGCCGGACGTGTTCTTGAAGACAGTGGTCCACTCTGCGTCACGGGGCTTTGAGTCCTCATTGGGCTCGTGCTCCCATCCTGAGTGGGGGATAATGACCTCATTGGTCATGGTCTGCAGGCCATGGTTGATGATCACCATCTTCAGGGGTTCATAGGATGAGAGATTCCACAGGGTTCCTGTAGGGGAGCAGAAGATGAGGAAGATTAAAAAAAAGGACACAATCAGATGGTATTGATAAGAAGAAAGACATACAGTAGGTACGGATCATGAGGCACGATGAGGGAATGTGGAGTGAGACAAAATGGAGAGAAAGCGTCATAGTGGTGTAATATTAAGACAACCGCAGCGCGGCAGTCAAACATGCAGTAACACATTCCACCTTCTAAAATGTTAAAGCAAAATTGGTTGTGGACTTTCACATCATGATACCAAACCAAAAAAAAATGTATTTGAATATTACTGTAATACTTTTATTAGTCTCCTCTGAGAGCTTAACCAAGTACCACAATGTTTAAATCAATACTTACTGTATATCAGCCAAATGACTGTGTGAACAATATCACTTGAGGGAAAGCGAGGTTACATTAATCTTACGATGCATTATATCATTTCTAATCTACTGCAGTATTGTGTGATTTATATACTGTGTGTATGGAATCTATGTATATTAACTTTTCTGTTATCACACATAGCATACTCTCTTCTCTGCCAAACAATCCAAGCAGAAGAAACAACTTTTTTTTGTATTTGTTAGCACATTTCTATTTTACACATCTGAAAAAAAAAGAAACCTAGTGATTCAAACTGAGCTGGTTATGTGCACCTTGAGGCTGAGCTTGAGTCAAAGCAGAGAAGAGGTCATTTGTGGCAGCACAGCAAGGCTGCCAAACCCAAACAAGAAATAAAATGCTGTGCTGAGGCATCTGCATTGAAGGATCAGACACATGGAAGCTGCAGAGCGAGGCAGCTTCCATTTTAATGGAGAGGAAGAAATGTCACACTAACACAAAACAATAAAAAATAAATAAATAAATAAATAGTTTGTCCACGCCAGACAAACTTTGACAGCAGTCTGAGCGGTCGTCTTTAATAACACTTCCCTCTTGTTTCTCCCACTTTTTCTTCAGTGATGTAAAAAACATGTCTATTGGACCTTTATTGTCATGATACAAAGATAAGAAGACACTCAGGTTTGGTTGGGTTTAGGCACAAATTTGGTTTGGGTTACTGCTTTGTTGACAAGAACCTTCTCCATTAGCAACATTTCAATAATAAACACGTGGTGAATGTTGTGAAATGCTCATGGTTCAGAGAAAATTTAATTGCATGTTGCTCTGAACGAAAGGTCATAACAAGCTGCTGACACAGACAACCTAGGACATACAGGGAATTCTTATATTAAAAAATCAAATTTGTCCCACCTGTCCAAGTTGTAACTGGGATTTAAATTAGAATTCTGCCTGCACTTTCTTGGCCATTTTTCTGTGACTCGCTCACTAACTTGTGCCTCTCTGGTTGTAATGAGATAATGAGTCTGAATGAAATTATTTGTCGTATTTATGACAATATTGTGAAGGCCAAAGACATCCCGTCCCCTTTTTGCTTTCAATAATAAATGCATGTATCAAAGCCATTGGGCAGTGAGGAAGATTTTAACAAATAAGATTTAAAAAACTGTGATTCCAAAGCTGTTTATTAGAGACTCCAGGTTAAAAGTAGAGATGGTAAAATGTTTTTCATGCTATTGATGAATTGTTGCATATTAGGCTTGCAGCACAAATGTAAAACAAGTGATCTGAGAGAGAACATCACTTCTGCACCAGCAGCTTACAGCTTCAGTGGCAACAAGGGAGGGTTTTTAAATCAGTGCTTCTATTTGCTGTTCCACTGCATCTAAAGTACTCTACATACACGTCCCTTTCAGGGGCAACAAACAATTATTCTCAAAATCCATTAATTGTTGATTATTTTCTCATTTAACGGACTAACCATTTGGTCCATGAAAAGTCAGAAAGTGTTGGTCAGTGTACCCCAAATATCCTCAAATATCAGATTTTGTCCACAAAACAAATCAGTTTAAATGATTGATATTGAGCAAAGTAATCTGGAAATATAAAGATGAAATGAGATCTCTTGATATGACTATAAAAAAAATGTGAGTATCTCAACAATCTCTACTGTTTTCCAGAGATTCTGCCTCCTGCATATTTAAAAGATTAGTGACTCTTTATGATTTATTGTATTGGATCTATTTAATCCATTAAATAATCACATAATAGCAAGCATTTAAGAGGACATAAAAGGAAAGTATAATATTACTGTGGATACTTCAGTAACTGATTCTGTGCAGTAAAATGTGAGCCTTGTTTTTACATTTAAATCTTGTTGAAATGGCATCTTTAAAAGTACATTAAATTAGTCATTTGCAGTATCATATTCACAAATCACACTGTTTTGACACAGGAGAAATGTTAAGGAGGGACTGAAACTCATGCAAGTTCTAAAGTTAAGAGGGGTTTTTATTACATCACATTTATGCCACATTGGACTTAATTAGGTATCACCAGAATGTGTCCTACTGAATTTAAAAATGTGTACATCATGTGTGTAAAGTCTGTTAAATCCTGCCTGATTTTTGAGGCAAATTGTCATAACTGGGTGCTTTATATCAGTGGAAGGATTTAAAATTCCTTAAATGCTTCCAACTGATGCACATTCCCACAGTCCCACTAACATACAGAAGTGCTTAAAGGTGCACGCACTTTGTGCAGAGCAGTCAAACTATCAAACTTCCTTGTCCTGTTCTCTAAAACGGTGTCTGTACATTTTCCAGACGGTCAATATTTCCTCTGTTGAATCATGCTCTATGCACACAAACTGTCTCAGTGGGCATACTGTTTTCCAAGGATTCTGCCTCCTGCATACAGTATTTAAAAGATTAGTGACTCTTTACGATTTATTGTCTTGGATCTATTTCATCTATTAAATAATTACATAATAGCAAGCATTTAAGAAGACATAAAAGGAAAGTATAATATTACTGTGGATACTTCAGTAACTGATTCTGTGCAGTAAAACGTGAGCCTTGTTTTTACATTTAAATCTTGTTGAAATGGCATCTTTAAAAGTACATTAAATTAGTCATTTGCAGTATCATATTCACAAATCACACTGTTTTGACACAGCAGAAATCTTTAGGAGGGACTGGGAACTCATGCAAGTTCTAAGGTTAAGAGGAGTTTTTATTACATCACATTTATGCCACATTGGACTTAATTAGGTATCACCAGAATGTGTCCTACTGAATTTAAAAATGTGTACACCATGTCTGTAAAGTCTTTTAAATCCTGCCTGATTTTTGAGGCAAATTGTCATAACTGGGTGCTTTATATCGGTGGAAGGATTTAAAATTCCTTAAATGCTTCCAACTGATGCAAATGCTGCCTGTAACTGTCACCACTAATGTTTGCTTTTTTTTTTGCTTTGTTTGCTTTATTTCTCTCACTTTCCTTCAACTCAAACTCCCAATGTGTTTGAAAACCTCTGCTCCAAAGGAACAACCTATGGCAAGGGCAGCATTGGGACTATTCACATCCAGGCCTTCTGCTGTGTTTCTCCCAGGGGAAAAACTAGCATCTTCTCACATCTGTGTACTGTTGAGTGATCAAACTGAGCAGAAACATTGGATGTCCAGTCCCTCTTTGTTTACACTTGGTGACTGAACCAGCCTCGGCGTGTCACACTGTAGTGGACGACAAGTCAGCTGAACTTTCAGCCATAGATAACATTCATACGATCCTGTTTTTGTTGAAAAAATGATATGTTATGCTCCGGATACGGTTTACCCTGCTATTTTAGATGCCCAAAAATTGAGTGACTTAAAAATGCTGCTGACCTTGTTTATTTATTTTGCGAAACGCTGGGGCTGCATTTCACTCATGATGAGTGAAAACTGAAATCAAAATAAACAGCTGCAGAGGAGAGAGTCAACCTCCCCATTACCTGAACAGTAACATTTTTGTATGTATCAGAGCTAAAATGCTTCTCTGGTCTAAATCTAACAATATTTTTATTAATCAAAACCTAACTGTTGGGATGTAGCCATTATCACACAAACTCTCAGTGTGATCGAAGGTATTGAACAAACTCTCAACTATCTTTGGCCCGAACTGATTATATTTATGGCACTTTAAAAAGTGCTTGTGCCAGATGTGATAGAACATTTTGGATAGTGCAGGTGAGTTGCTATAATCACAATCTACTGTCACAGCAAAGTGTCCCCCAAAGCCCTAAACAACATTGTTCAAGTAATTACACTGCTACATGAACGCTGGTTTTCATTTTGTGCTTCTTGTGTTTACTTCAACATTCTCCATAAATATGAAATTGATTTATTCGTTTACAAGCAATTTTAGATTGAACTGAAACAAGCAAAGGTATCATTTGAATATGGATGCTCTTTCATCTGCAAAACTGGAGATCTGACTAAAGAAATAATTTCAGTATTACTTAATATTATTGCGTAGTGTATTGCATAATGTCACACTCTCAGGTCTATTAACGCATATGTGCTTCTGTGCACATACAAATACTATAAAATACTATAGATGTTGTGTATATGTACATTTACTGTAGTTCATTTTCATTTTAATTTGGCTGCATTACACTTCACTTCTGGAAGCAGTCATGGACAACATTTACCTACGGAGTGAAAATATACAGTACTGTGCATAAGTCTTAGGCCACCATTAGATTTGTTGTTTTATTTCTCAATCACTTTATTGGACCATATCCTGAAAATATGGAGAAACACATATGCAATTTGAAAATTACATCTTTTTTAGAAAAAACGAACAACAAAAATGCTTCTATAATATCAAATATTTAGTGTGACCTACATTTACACGAACAATAACACAACCATGGCTCTTTAAAACCTGGAATGGAACCCTGATGTTGTTGGTCAAACCTGTGTTTCTCCTACTATTTCATGCCAAAAATTAGATGCTGTGAAAAAGGTCTATTATACCTGGTTTACTCAAGACATGTTTGAGCATTACATACACATGTTGCGCAAGTTCAACTCGTTGACAGGTTGATCATATAGTAGAAGACTGACTTTTAGTCACATCTTTTCAATAGCTCATCTTTTCAAAATGCCAATGATCATTGACATAAAAACTGACATAAACTGACATAAAAAGCTGGTGGTGGCCTAAGACTTATGCACAATGCTGTATATCAGTAGTCCATTTATTGTACATGCATTAAATATATAATTTTATAATTTAGTGCAAATAAATTAACAAAGACAATGGAGTCTCATCGACTGAAGTGGTTTTTCGTAAATCTACTGTATGTACTCTATCATTTCCTCCACTCTACTCATTCACAAGGTCAGTGTTGTCATTCAGTCCAACCAAATCCATGAGTGTGAATGAGAGTAAATATTATGAATCTCATTAACAACAAATGTGCTCTCATGGTGTGCGCTCTCTGGTCTGATGACAGGGAGCTAACATCCGCGACTGCTCCCGGGCTGACAGCTTGATTACTCCCAGTGTTGTGTCACTGGCTTCAGCCTAGGAATGTGACAAGCAACCTCTAAGCATGCAGTCAACACATAAGGAGGAAATTAGTAATGTGAGCTTAAAGACAGGTGATGCATAAAGAAACCATCTCACTGAAATGTGTTTCGCAATCACTGTACTGGCAGTGTTCAGCACATAGGAAATAATTCATGAGCTTTAGAGCGTTTGTGGGTTGCAGATTTTCAGCAGGAGAAGATGAGAAAAACAGCACATTAATAAATCACAGGGTAACTACTCATTCATTTGTATAATATCGCAGTGAGGTCTGATGTCAAAATGCAAATATATTTCTGGATATATACATAAAAAATTACCATCATCCATGTGACTTAATTATGTCTCTTTTCTTCCCCCAAGTCTGTCTTTCCTTCTGTCCTCTCTCTCTCTCTCTGTCCATATCTTGTATCTATATCACATAGGATATATCACATGCCTAGGCCAGTTTGGGCCCAGCTGAACATATACTACATATTAAAATGACCCAATTGCTTTATCTACTAGGTGTCTTTATGTGACTTTGTGTTCTTAATCTCAAGCTCATTCAATAGCACAGTGTCAATTTTGTAAATTATGTCCCCATTTAAAGGAAAATAAACGACAAAGCATATGAGTGGACACCCATGTGATTGGCAGCTGTATTGTCCAATAGGAGCCTGGTCGCAGGTGATATCTGGTACATGGTGTCAGTTAAATCACGATTCTGGAGGCTTTAAATACGGGAGTTGTGATTCATGTAGGTGACAGAATCATCTTTTTAAAGGTCTCACTTAATGCTAAATACTAAAATGCAGCCCCGGAGTTTCCAAACAAAAATGGAGTCACCAGCTTTTTAAAACATCTTTGTGGGGGCTCTAAAACACCAGGGTAGTGTGGATGACAGCCTGAAGCAGAACTGATGTGTTTTTAAACAAAAACAGAGTAATATGAATATAGCCTATGCTTTAATACCCAACAACCCCCTCTGGCTCTTCCACCATTACCTCCAGCACTTCAGCTGAAACATTGCTCAGGCTGGTGGAATCACTCAGCTTGTCACTGATCACACATGCCAGAGGGGAGGAAAAGCCAAGTCTTTGCTGTAGCTGTGATCCATCAGGAGTGACAGGCTTACAGCCCATAGACAGAAACGTTATTAGAGATGACATATAGTGCTGCACAGGTGACGATCTCCATCCCACGTCCTGCCACTGTCTCAGTCACTTCATTATTCCTTTTGCTATCCTCTATAGAAATGCCAGAAGTGGACGCTGCAGAGATATTGAGAAACAGCCACTTTAAAAGTTGAGTTTTAAATGCTCTGATGTAGTGATAAGCAAAGCATTTTATTTGACTGAATTATTAGAATCAGTTCATTAAAAAGATTAGTTCAGTACTTCCTGCATGACCAGAGCACAGACTCCATCTGACACAGTCCCTGAACTGAAATACGATGGAAGGGGTTGTGCTTTGGCTTTTTGGCACAATCGCCAGCTTTCAGCAGTGCTGTCGCTGAATACACCAGACTCCACCAGATTTCCTTGCTAAATGGTGGAGATGAACACATGTTTACAGGATTTTTAAGTCTTTCTTGGATTTGCTGAGGCTGATTCTGACCGTTTAAGCCACTGAATATTACTCAGGGCATACTATATAACCATACTATAGGCTACGTTCACTGATTCATGCAGAACAAATCACTTAATTTACCAGTACACATACCAGTCCCATGCAGTGAGAGGACCTGAGAGGTCTCAGCCCGCTGTTTTTGTCATATTGCATGTTTCACCATGCAGTATAAACTTTGAAAGGTAGCGAAATCAGTGTGCAGAATTTTTAAAAATAATTCAATCTTGGATTAAATAATCACTAAAACGTTTGCCTTTATTAGACCAGTTGTTAGCTCTGGAGATTTCCCCTCAGTGAGTGACTGACTCACCCGTATGATCTGTTGGCACATTTTTTACTTGTTTATGTTAAGGAAAGAGAATGTTGGAAACGAATGTTTATTTTTGGAGACAGAGACGTCAAGAATGTTCTTAAAGAGCTAGTTCAACATTTTCAACTGAAGTCAATTATTACCCTAATATGCTTAGATTGCTTAGATTTTTCAGATGATGTGACTGGTCAGAAATTATGAAATATTTTGTTACCATAATGAATTGGAGCATGTGTGAAGATAAACCAAATAAAGATAATTTAAACTATAGTCCTCGGGGCTCTCAGTAGAAACATGTTTTTGTTGCTTAATTCAATTAAAGTGGTCAACAAACCTACACTCTGAGTTTGCTGTCAAGAAAGATAAAAAAAAAGGTATTGTTCCCTATTTTGGCATTGTTTATTTTAACCTGTGGGTTAGTTTTCTCCAAAGTTTGCTATCTAATAAAGTCCCAGCAGGGTCATAAATATCTAATTCCAAGGCTTTACCATGACCTTTCATGACTAAGTCAAACAGCTTTCAACATCTGAAAAAAAGTTATGCCTCTCTGGTTTATTTTTTATTAATGGTGTTTATCTGCCAAGAAACGTTCTTAAGGGTAAACAGTCTAGCAGAGCTGGACACGAAAAAAAAAAAGCTGTGTGAAATTAAATAAATGTGCGAAACAATTGAAGAAATGGAATGTTGTGAAATATTCTTGTAAACAGAAGCCATTCAGCTGTAAAAATATCTTCCATGCTTGAGTTTTCAGAAGTAGGAGAAAATTTTGGGGAGGTGGGGGGGTGATGTATAAGAGGTAAACACTGTGATCAGATATTTATGTAGCACCAATCTTTTCACTTGATTTGCTTTTGTTTTCTTCATCTTCAATGCAATCTTGCCACAGGGCAAGTTGAACATGTACACTATTACCTGCCACTTCAATCATTTACTACGTACCAACAGGCAGTTTTCGATTGTCAGACATTCGTCAGAATTTTGTCTGACATAAACTGACAACACTTTGATCGAAACTGTGTGTGAGGATTTGTCAAAGTAAATAAAACAACGTAGGGCAAAGGAGATAAGCTCTGAGCTTTTCAAAGCAAAGCTTTTCTTATTTCCCTATTTAATCCTTTGCCTTTCCATCACATCTCTTCCTCTCTACCTCTCTAATACCTGGAAGTGAGGGCTGAAGGGACTGGGACTGGGACTGGGACTGGGACTGGGACTGGGACTGGGACTGGGACTGGGACTGGGACTGAGAATGGATCTGTAGCTGCAGCTAATTGAATTTTCCAGGCATCAGTGGCAGGCATGTTGCTCTTCAAGCACGACTATTAACTTAGTTCTGCCCATTACCGTTCCCCTCCTTACCCCTTATGCTATCCATCACACTCACATTGGTAAAGACAAATGGTGGGACACTTAGGGCCAAAAAAAAGGTGCATTGGAGAAACATGAAAAGAGGAAGGGAAGAACACGATATCTCAGTGTGCAACAACTCTTCTACTGCAAATGTCCACTTGTACAGAGAAATGGTGTGTGTGTGTACGTGTGTGTGTGTAAGATAGAGAGACAGAGAGCGTATTCATAGGATTAACTCAACACGTGGTGGCTGTGGCCTCCTGGATCACAGTGGAGAACTTCTAAACAAGTCCCAAAAATGTACTTTACTTTACTTCTGCATTAAGGCTGCACAATACATCCAACAAACACTGTCATCGCGACATTGACATGTGTAATATATACAATACATATTGCATAAGATGTATGGAGTACATATCGTAAAAACTGCTTGAACAATGATAAATGTTGAATGATCATTCTATGTTTACCATTGTGTAGCATCGCCCTCTTCTTTGGAGACCAGTTGTTGGAGTTTTAGGAAAGGACTTTTGTCCCATTCTTGTCTGATGCAGGATTCTAGCTACTCAACAATCCTGGCCCTCTTTTGTTTCATGATGCGCCAAATGTTTTCTACTGGTGAAAGGTCTGGACAGCAGACAGTTCAGCACCTGGATTCTACAGTACGTGTGATAGGAACACACTATATGCACTGAAACAGAGTTGAGGCCAAAATACTGAGCCCAAATGATTCAGTCATTAAAAATGTAATTGGGTGCAGAAAGTGTCAGGAACAAGATGGATTGGATGCATTTTGTTTGACTGAAAACCAAATAACATTTGTAACACAGCAGTGCCCGTGTTTGTTATATATATAGGGCAGAGGAAATAAAATATGAAAAAATCTGTGGCTTTGATTGATTCTATTGGCAAAACATTAGAGGTCAAGATTTGGGAAACTTAAAGATGTAGTTTGTAACTTTTAAATAATAACTGATGAGTGCCACATTCAAACAATTGTCAAATGACTTCACAGAATGCGTGAATTAAAAAATGAACAGGTGAGGCAGGAAACTACAAGACTGTTGGTTTAGAGTAATCATCGAATATTGTTAATAATACAAACATCTAAATGAAACATCTTCTGTTCCTACAAAGGTGATACCATTGTTTGATATGCATTGATTTCATTTGTAAAATTAAGTTACACTCTAAAAAGGAACGTGCATTTCTTTTTGTTTTTTGTCAATTTACCTTAAATAGCATTGGTGGAAACATATTAGAAATATAAATAACATTTAAAGCTGAACTGACTAATGCAAATAATAAAATAGGTAATGTGTATCTAGAAAGGGATCAGCTTTGCAGGGCACTTTGTCACTTTTGTTGATTTTGTTTTAGAGCGACAACTGTTTAGGCTCAGTCTCTTTGCTTTCATTAATCTTATTTCATGTTGACCTGAAATATCCCAGGCAGATCAGCTGTATGCAATGTGATGAGCTACAAACCGACAAAGCAGGCAACTACAGAAATAAGTGAACTCATGAATAAAGCTCAGAGCTGAGTCAGCATGAATGCAGCATGCATGCAACATGTCAAGAAAGATGCATCATAGTTAGGTTAGTATAAGTGAGGCAATTTGCTAGGTGCTCAGCAGCTACATAGACAAAAACCGCAACCTTAGAGCTGACACAGACATGTGTCTAGACATCATCACTGATCTTCTTTATGGCTCGCCAACTTGCACTTCGTGTATTTTTCATCCAGATGACACATGTGTGCAGTAAGCACCTGTCTGACTGGCAGTCCACCAGACTTAGACATCTCCTTCAGGAAAATCAGGAGACAAATCTGCTTAATAATCTGGATTTCCACAGAGGGAATTGCTGGAGGGCACAAACAGCCCAGAGCCTACAGAAGGGAAAACAGAATTACACTGAACAGTACAGAGCTCTAAAAATATGAACCTCTAGTCTGTCTTTTGTGATGAAAAAAGCAAAACGATGGTTCTTCCAAATCACCCATTTCTCCCTACAGAAAACAGAATTCTCTGTGGTTTTACACACATGGGCTGAGAAAAGGGGCCTCAATTTAAACCCTCCCAATTATATTTAATTGTAGAAAAACACGGGCCAATTCTAGCCACACGAGCTGAGGCTGTAAGCTGAGCTTGTATTGTGACTGGCCTGTTTTCACTGGGGCTAGAGTACTAGAAATGTAAAGAGAGAGAGAGAGAGAGAATAGGCAAAAGAAGAGCGAGAGTGCAGATAATGAATCAAGGAGAGAAAAGAGAAATAAGACTGAGCGAAAGAGGGTAGATAATGAGCGAGAGAGGGGAAAAATTAGAAAGCCTCCCTCTGGTCTGTCCTCATTGTCTTATGGTGCAGGGTTATTTTTAGCTGTGATGAGGAGCAACACGATGCTGTAAAGGCAATCATTTCTGCTGTGGCAGAGTCATCGCTCACCGTGACATCTCTGTCACACCAAAGGAAGCACATTCACACATATTTGTGCTTGGATGCAGACTTGAGGTCACCATATGCAGTGTTTTAAGAATTGGAAGCACTCTCAATACCGTTGACAAGAATTAAGCTGACAATGGCCATTATCTTGTACTGATATCCATTCTTTACAACTACGGCCTCACAGTTTTTCACAACATAGCATCCACCTATAGAAACCTTAGCTAATGCACAGCGTGAAAACAATTTTCTTTGCTGACACTGTGAACTTATTTGAAATGTCACCTATTTTTGGTCTTGGGTGGTGCTCCAAACTTCAATATCACTTTTAAGTGTGCTTCTTATTTTTCACACGCATGCAATGAAAAGAAAAGTCCTATCTCGGATTGCAAAGTGTGCTTAGCTGCCAAATATCAGGTCAAAACAGTCATGTTGGGGATAAGAAGACACAGACACATACACACAGTTTCCATGACTTCAGAGGACATTGCATTGACTTACATTTATTTTCTGGAGACTTACTCTAACCTTAACCATAATTACTAGTGCCCTAACCCTGACCTTCACAGATTCAAATCTCAATCTGACTTTAAAACATGTCTTCACCTTAAAATGTAACAATTTATGTTATGGGGACTTGATTTTTGTCCCCATAAGGACAAAAAGTCTTCATAATGTGACTATATGAACAGATTTATGTCCCCACAACACAAGGAATACCAAGTACACATACACACACATACATATGTTTTCCAAAATGGCATTTTCCAAGTCAAGAAAATGAAAACATATCACAAGTTCTGAAACAACAGCTTGTTTTAAATGACATATTTCATCACATAAAGCAGCTATAACTGCCTTTTTGACCCTGATATCAGTGTTCATTAATGTTTTCATGGAGAACCCCTCTACTTTCTGTTTCCTTTTTACTTGCAACATCGTTTTATGATGCTAACATCATCAAATCTCCAATTTTCTATTGCTTTTAATGCAATGAAATTCTTACTTTGCTTATTTGGAATAAATAATGCAATTTTGATTAAAATTAGACTAGTTAGTGCAGTCCCCTGCACTAACTAGTCTAATTTTAATCAAAATTGTCACACTTAGTGTTTAAAAAAGAAACACTAAGATGAAGTCTGAATCATTCTAAAGTGCTCCGTACCTACAGACTGTTATGGTACTTTGGATGTACTACAAGTTTATGTTTGACGGCTTCATGACTGCATACATTTTTTGCTCTTTCTTGATGTCTGAGATACAAACATATCTCATTACGTGGTAAAGTCTAAGATAAGTATAAATCTGAAAGTCAAAAATGTGTGGAATAAGACATAGTCTTCTTAATCTCATATGACTCACAGTCATGCATTACAATGAAGAGAGCAGATTATGGCAACAAAGTCAGTATGTACCATATAAATGAGTTTAAAGCTCAAAAGCTGTACTTTCATACATCAAAAATAAGCAATCTTAAATATGATGGAAAAGACAGCTGAAATGCTTCTCTGCAACAGGGCAACGTAGGTGTTTTAATATGGTTTATGCAAGGAATGCAGTCAATGACACCATGGAATTGTCAATATGTATAGGAGTACACATTAGTAAAATTCGTCTTAGTGTTTCTTTTTTAAACAATACATAATGCAATTTTGACTAAAATTAGACTAGTTAGTGCAGGGGACTGCACTAACTAGTCTAATTTTAGTCAAAATTGTCACACTTAGTGTTTAAAAAAGAAACACTAAGAAGAAGTCTGAATCATTCTAAAGTGCTCTGTGCCTACAGACTGTTATGGTACTTTGGATGTACTACAAGTTTATGTTTGACGGCTTCATGACTGCATAAATCTCATTAACATTTTTTGCCCTTTCTTGATGTCTGAGATACAAACATATCTCATAATGTGGTAAAGTCTAAGATAAGTATAAATCTGAAAGTCAAATATGTGTGGAATAAGACATAGTCTTCTTAATCTCGTATGACTCACAGTCATGCATTACAATGAAGAGAGCAGATTATGGCAACAAAGTCAGTATGTACCATATAAATGAGTTTAAAGCTCAAAAGCTGTACTTTCATACATCAAAAATAAGCAATCTTAAATTTGATGGAAAAGACAGCTGAAATGCTTCTCTGCAACAGGGCAGAGTAGGTGTTTTAATATGGTTTATGCAAGGAATGCAGTCAATGACACCATGGAATTGTCAATATGTATAGGAGTACACATTAGTAAAATTCGTTTAAATAATTAGAAGATTAAAAGAACAAATTTAAGTCACGGGTTTGTTTTTATCACTGAACCACCTGTGGAAAATTACCAAATCAAATTAGTATGTCAGGGTCTGGTTTCCTGCCTTAATTTTGTTAAGTTCCTCTGTTTCCTTTGGGAATGTTTTATGTTGTTTGTGTTTCAGGAGGCTGGCTCAGCAGGTTCGCCATCCTTTCAGTTGTTTAAGTTCATATTTTTGCATCCTACCTTTTACTAACTCCTCGACTTTTTCTTTTTGTTTCAGTTTTTGGATTCAGAGGTCTCTGCCCTGCAAGCCGGCCAGCCTTCTCACCCTTAGTTTGTATTTTCCCTGGCTTGCCTTTTTGTTTTCTTTTTGTGCTTTTTTGTAATAAATCTCATAAATTATCATCACAGAGTATTTGTTATTTTGTTTATTTTTTAAGAACAAGAACATAATTTGACCCGGGACTACATTTAAAAAACCTAAATGTATAATTATTTTTACAAGGGATGTGGGCATGAAGGGATGACGACAATCCAACCCTCTAACCAAATGTTTATTTCCTGATGACTAGGTTTTTATGAGAATTAGTTGTGTTTTCAGTTGAAATGAGCCAATACAATACTCTGCACCCGTATTGCACGACACTGGCCAAAATCTCTGGATCGAATATCATTAAAAGAAAAGTAAAATGCTTCACTGACCAAAGGGACCATATGGTAAAGAGAGATGTCCTCCACCAGTGTCATTTGACAAGGATAAGATGGAAGGCTTCAAATGTCAGTTGAAGCATTATGTTTTTTAATATCTGGCTAAAGCTAAGCGGTAAAGGCAGTCAGCACAAATGACTTATCAATAGCTAAGTTGTGCAAAAGAACTACAGACTCAGGGTTGTGATATCTGCATTGTATCGGCTACAAATAGGTGGTACAAAGCCATCCATATCTTTCAGTAAGATTTTCTCCTTCACTCCATCATATGATTTTTGTGGGACTATTGTTTAATGTATACGAAAGAGATTATTCTTACCGGTGATGAGTTCTCTGACCTCCATGTCATTGGTCTTCCTCAGCAGGCGGATGAGAGCAGGGATGCCATCACAGTTCTTGATGGCCACTTTGTTGTCGTTGTCCTTGCCGTAGGAGAGGTTGCGCAAGGCTCCACAAGCTTTGCGATGGACTTCAGATTTAGGGTGGTCCAGAAGCCCCACCAAAACAGGAATCCCCTTCAGCTGACGCACATCCTTTTTAATCTTGTCATTTTCATAGCACAGGTGCTGCAGGTAGGCAGCAGCATTAGACTTGACTGGATCAATGGGGTGGCCCAGCATGGCGATGACCTCAGGGAGGTCTGGGTCACGCCAGCGGGGGTCTTTGCGGATGCTGTCAATGGAAGGCGAGCGCCGGCCACCCATGCGATCCAGACTGGCCATACTACCCCTCTCTGGCTGGGCCAGCGGTGCTGAATACATGCCATGGATGTAAGGATGGCGTTCATCAATCATATCTGTCTCAATGTGGTCATCTGCATACCCTCTGGAAGACAAAAGAAAAGAGAACGGTGAGGACAAAAGAGATGGACGAAGCAAACGGAGGGTGACTCAGACAGATTTGTCAAAGGGAAAGAATTATTCAGCAGCAAGACAAGACTTTCAGTGAAGCCAACTGAGGTGAGAGCCACTGACTAATGAGGGTAAAAGGGAAAGCAGAGGAGAGGGTGAGTGAGAGGTTAAAAGATGTGGGTGAAAATGGAAGAAACGGAAGAAGTGCTGGAAAGAGAAAGGAGGGAAGACATGCTGGACTGTGCTTTAGATCTGTCTTTAATGCAAGTATCTCAAAAGGACTGTGGTGGCATCGATATATAGCTTCCTCATTATTTCTACCTGTCAGGTGGTAGTGACAAACATGCCAGACTCCAAAAGACAGAAAAAAGTGATTGAGAGACAGGAAGCGATAGCACAAAGAAAAACTAGGCTCACGAAGAAACAGAGAAAAAAGGGCAAGTCCAAAGACAAAGCTTTGAGGAAAGGTCTTGTGAAGTCTTTTTTTTTTCTTTTTTTAACCATCACTTTCAGTCACCAACAGATTTGATGACGTTTTCTCCAGGGGACAGATAAAGAGCTGTGCTGTCCCCCAGGAACGACTTTGAGCCCCTCGATGCCTCCAGGGCTTCCTTTGCTCACAGTGCCAAACTATCATGCAGTTGCTAAAATGTTAATGATGATCTCTCCAGGACATCTCTGGTAGCGTTAGCATCATTGTTATTTCCAGTGTTTGGGTGGAGGGCCTAAACAGTGTTGAGCTATGTTAATTTTCGACAATGGAAAAAGGTTGTTCTACTGGGGATTGGTATAAGCAGCGGTGCCTCTGAACGTCCTTGGAATCTGTATTTCCCAAGCCTCTCAGAGTCTATCAACTACACTTTGTTCTCTAATGTTTTTCAAAGACAGCCTCATCAATTCTCTATTGGTGTATGGGCAAAAAATGGGCATTCAATTCTAGTGACAGATTATTTGTTGCTGGAGTATGATGTACTCATTACTTAAGGGTCTTTAATCACAGGAACATTTTTTTCACTTGGACTGCCAACTCCTACAACTGAGTCAGGGGACTGACATTTCTAACTGTCAGAAGACTGCTAAGACAATTTTCAGAACTTTTCTTTTTAAATGCTAAGTTGTCTAAAGGGATGGGAGAATGTTTGGTAAGAAAAGTTAAGACGTGTAGGAAGGAATTTAATTCCTTACCCACCCCGCAGCATGAGACTTGTTTACCCTCGTTACAAAATCCAGCTGGTCTCCCCTCACCATCTTTGATGTATGGTGGTTGGTGGTCAAAGCTGGTGGTTGGCAGGGAATTTCACACCCAGCAATAAATCTAATTGAGTTTTTTGTTAATTATGTGTTGTAATATGCTGGGGAGAAACTAAATCAATTGAACTAAATGAATTGAGAGAAAATGTTTTGCTTGAGAAATGTAAATAAATAAACTAGTACAGCAGAGTTCAAGAGTTCAAATTTGTAGAATCTGCATTACATATCTTTTCATCTTGAGATCCTAAGTTTAACAGTCATTATGAGCCACACTTTATGTCTGAGCATCCGGGGTGGCACACAACACATTCACCAGGAAGACCCCTAACTAATACATTTAATCTACATACCAGACATTTTTATCACAAAACATATACTGTATATGCAAATGACACAGGAAATTAACAAAAACCAGGGTTCATTTTGCTTCATTTCTTATCTACAGGTCAACCACTGAACCTTTCCTACAGCAGTGCTCTCTCCCTCTGTGAACTGGGCAGTGGGTTTATATTGCTCTTTTTCATTCTCATTCTCATTCTCTCTGGTGAACTTTTTTTCTGCCATCTTCACTCTGTCCTAGTCTGTGATTGGCTGGAGTTGGTTCAAGTTGTTGCAAAATCCAGCTAGAATGGACAAATCCATCAGGGTAAAAACCTGATCTGGGATGATCTAGTCTGGACAATTAGATTATATTTGCATAGCAATGCATAATGTCTAGTGATTTTTGTTGTGATAGTGATTTTCTGCTTTTTTTTGGTCTTAGTGAACAAAGTAGTACTAGTAGTATTTTTCTACTAGTACAGTACCCGTTTGAGGGGGTGGTAGCTGCTCTTGATATCTGTTGTATTTCTAACAGTATCTCTTGCATTTATAAGCCAAACACCACCAAAGTTGGCAGTGCACACACTGCTGTCTTTTATCAGTCACCTGTTTGAAACCAGTTAAGTGATTCTTTGGACAGCTGTGCATTTAACAGTCAAACAGACAAGCCATGCCAACCACGGTGAGGAAGACAGGGTTAATTATGAGTCTGATCACCACACATCATTTGAAGAGGTGCCTGACAGACTGTATGGAAAAAGTGGGGAATTTCGGGAGTATGTGTGCATGTGCACACGTGCTGGTGGTTACTAAATGCTTCCTTGTGTACACTGAGATCCAAACACACATGCTCCCATACTCAGAGGCCTTCATAAAGCATTTAAACGCAAGAGATTGACATCTACATAATGTAACAAGGCAACAAGGGCAGGACTTACACTCTCAGAGAAAGGGCAGCACACAAGCTCGCTATCATTGTTGTCTTATAGATAACTAGTATATCACCCTTGCCTCTACCTTATTATCTGTCACAGTTTATTCGTCACACACAGACAGGATGTACAGTTGTGTAGATGTTGACTCATTTATATCCGGGCTGATGCAACAGGGCATTTGGTAAAGCATACGTCGTGAGGCTGACTGATGGGAATGTCAGGATTTGCATTTAAATTGGCACTATTGTGTGCATGGGGGAGGTGAAGCCATTGAATGTGAAAAGGCTGTCCACTGCCAGACGTAATACTCCGAGCATGATTACAGCAGATCACTCTCCTCATTTTAATTGAGCTGCTGAATGTCCAGGCTATTTCTGTGCATCTGCAAGACTGTCTACGGATGTGTGGGTGTGCTCGCTTTGTTGAAAGACACAAAGCACGTAATAAACAATAACAGACATGTATGCATGCATGTATGCATGTAACCAAACTACATACTTTGTTTATAATTTGGGATTTGTCACATCTTTATGATTCTTGATCTTCATCTTCCTCACTAACTTTATCACCCTACAATCGTGGCAGAGTCTGACCTCTTCTTCATTAAGCCAATAAAAAGATACAATGCAAATTATTAGACACTTACCGTACAAGAAGATGCAGTAACATTACATCTGTGAGATGTTTATGAGCTCTTTGGTAATTAACCCTGCTGAGCACACTGCATTTTTGAATTATGTGCAATCATTTTTTGAGTCTCTGTGGGACAGACAACAAAGAGGGTGGAAAAACAGCAAAGATGGAGCATTTATGTCCTGCCACTTTATAATTTGTCAGTGTGTTTTGACAGCATCTTTCATTGACAACACTACATGTTTTGATTCAATCAAAGGAGAGTGACATTGCTTATTAGTTTCTACGATAATTATAGGGGACACTTCTGAGAAACCTCAAACATGATAGAGGGGATGCATAATAGTGCACTGAGTATTTGGCTCAGAGAGGAAGCTTCTTGGCAGGTTGAAAGCGGGCTGAGCGAACTACTATCGCATTACTTCTACAGGCTGTTTCCTAAAGACACCACTTGATTGGAATGATATCCCTTCCTCTCAGTTAAATGACAAGTGAATGTATGAGTGTATTTAAGTGTGTTGATGCTTGGGTGCACAAAGGAAATCCAAGACAGAGGCATCCTCACACACCCTAAACCTCAGAAGCTCGGCCACAAATACACCATCATTCCCATGCAAATGCTAACACAACAAGGATTCCACTGCAGTGACAAAATTATTGCACGGCACCGATGTGGCAGCCATTTTGGTACTGATAATCTTAATTTTCAGTGGTGAATAATTAAGGGCTTGCAATGCAATGATAAACTGTAATTACACAGCTTCAACTCCCAGTTTCATTACAGCACTTTGGAGTTGCAGCTTCCTTTATGAAAGAAAAACAATTGTAGTGGGGTATACTGTACTGCTTATAGTATCATGATATTTTCATGTCAGCTGATATGAGAGACATTTGTGTTTTAATTTGCTTCTGCAATCAGTGAGGCAGCAGGCAGTCATGTGTGGCTGCGCGTGACCAGCTGTCCAAGTGTGATTGTGGGTTCATCTGCAAGCGTGTTGGTTTGTGTGTGTGTACGTATGTCGCTGAAGGGGTGTATGTAGCACTTAGGGCTGTGTTGTGACATATGTATGGCAGGCTACAAATGACCTGTCACAGCAAGGGCCTCTCAATGGGTGGAAAAAAAGTGTGACTCATTTTCTGTGAATATGGAATCTTATTGAATGTTTGCGTGCGTACATGAGTGAGAGCAAAGTCAAGCGTGTGAAGACACAGTACGATGAGGCATCTGCTCTTTTCCTGCCTCATACACATCAGTTGAGGGGCCTTTAGATCCAGCTGGCTGCCTACAAATCACTGCCTGTATACATAAGCTGATTTCAGGAGGCTCCCAAAGCAAAACAAACGACTGCACTGACAAGAACAAACCTGGTTGCTGTGTCACCATTAATCATGACCAAAAAGGTGCGCACAGACTAAGACCCACACTCTTGTCAATCTTCCTCCGCATTGATTATATTCAAATCAGGCACAGCGGTGTGGTCCCCTGCAGAAGGCGCTCACTCCACAGCCGTGTTTCTGGTCACAGGGCAAACGTGCATCATTATGCTCTGAACAGCTAGGTGACATGCAAAGAAACTCGCAGGAAGCAGGTAGTTAATGACATTAAGTATTTAGATGCATATAACAGTTATTTTACAAATCGACACGTGAACCACTGTTCTGTCATTTACACATTTGAGTTTTGTGGTCAGACATGCATATCTGTGTCTCAAACTGTGTTTTATGCAGCTTATATGGCACCTCTTGCTTTGTGTGACTGTCCATTCCCCCATTTAAGCTCCACTCCAGGAAGCCAGAAACATGTGATTTTCTTTCTGGTCTTGTAGCTGCTTTTAAAGCCAAATCTGCTTGTCTTCCCTTAGATCCTTCAATTTGTTTGTAAGTACACGCACAGCATAACAACTTTTAGATTTCTCAAATAGAATGTGCTGGCCGAGTTAGTGCCATTTCTGGCACACATACACCTTCGAATTTGATGCACTTAGGTGAGTATAAACCAGGCTTAAACTCTATTCATTCAGAGGTCTAGCAGTGGATCCAAACATTTAGCCCTAAGACTGGTAGAGAAGTTCAGATATTTTAATATACCCATCTCCCACAGATCAATGTTCAAAGGAAGGTCTTTAAAATGCACTTTCCACTAACCCAACTTCAAACCTCTGCTTCACCTGTGGGTGAAAATTTGTTCCAAGCCTACTTCTGGGTAGCATTGAAATGACGGGAAGATATTAGCAAGTCAAGAATCCATTTTGGGATCTTATTGGTAGAAGCTCAAATACTTATACTACCCTCAACAAAGATTGTATAAAAATGCAATCATTCTTAACCTTTACAACAAGCACGTTAAGGTTGGAGAAAACATTAACCAAAGAAATGTTTTTTCATTAAATGCTTTATGGAGCAAGTTGCGCAAGGACAATAGGCCTCTGTTTACTGGGGCATGCATGATGTAGTATAGTGTTTTCATTACAAGAGCAAGACAATCATATTCCTCTTAGCAGACCTTGTCTCCTGCTGTGGCAGGGAAAACTCTGCCTCATGCATATAAACAAAGAATACTCTGTCCAACATGAGCAGAAAAAAATGCATACTGTATGTGCTCAAAAACTGAAATGATCTTCAAGTTCCAGTTGGCTGGAACCTTTAGCCGTAACACAATCTGTTAGGATTTAAACATGAACACAATATAATTGTGTAAAAACAAACTATAAATGCACATGTACAGTATATCTGCTATTAGTTTGCTTTGCGCATTAGAAGACCTTATTTAGTTAGTATTTATCCGCACCTGACTCTGGGCCCATCACGAAGAGGCTCTCGGTGGGTGCGACCCCGGCTGGCCCCCTGGAGGGTGCGTCGATTTGCAGTGGAGTAGTCGGGCTCCAGCTCATATGGCTCCTCCTCTTCAGGACCCAAGCTGCGACGATCATCCTCCAGTCCATATGGCTCGGGCTGGAAGCGTTCAGGCTGTGAGCGATTCAGATCCACGGTGCTGCTACCCATAGGAACCTGGGGCTGGGCAACATGGCCATAGTCATCCTTGCGAATAGGCAGCGTGTAGCTGTTCTCTGGCCGGTAGCTGTTGGGCATGTAGGGGTAGCGCGGTGGACGGAAGTTGACTCCACGTGACAGACTGCCATAGCTGTCCGTCAGATCAGCATAGCCATCGTGCAGGCCATAGTGGCGAATGTACTGGCTCTCAGGTGTCTCGCAGTATGAATCATTGTAGGAGTTGTTGTAGGAGCGTGTCAGGGTAGAGGTGGCTTGAGGTGAGATGAAGCGGTCACCTCCATTCTTCATGTAGCGCCTGTCAATGGAGTCTGTGTAGCTGCCCAGTGGGGATGAGCCCTCTGGCAAGGGCAAGCCATCCGGGCCAAGGGGCACCTGACGCACCGTCCGTGTGGTCACCGTCTTTACCATCTTAGTCACCTGTAGAGGGGAACACATGCAGCCATCAGACAATGTGGCAAGTGATTTCAAACCATACCTGACAATTTCACATGTCAGATTCAGACAGTGTTCACAAAGAAAATCATGCTGTCCACTACACAGAGATTAGCTTATCTGGCTGTGTCATTATTGCATTGTGTTAGGTTGGGTCCACATTATATGCATGTGTAGCAGGTCGCAGAACGTCTGCATCTGGAAACATCTTGTTTTCCATTTAGGCACACATTTGAACAGTTTAGTGAAGCCACACAGCCCATGTGAGCCAAGCTGGCCATGTGGAATTTTTGGAAACAAAAATCTCAACTATTTTTTTCTGTGAGTTAACAGAGAAAATGACTCAGTAACTTTCTTTAGCAGTTGATTTTCGATCATTTTCAACCCTGGAAAGAACTATGGTGCATTAAAATGATTTAAAATTACCATTCGTAAAGACATGGGCTTCTGAGGGACATTTCCACACATCTGTTTATCTGATGTAAGAAACACGCCGCCAGGCAAGTCTTAACTCACAATGCTGAATATACAGTATAAACACTGACTCAGTCGACTGACTGCGCTGTAACTGAGACATCTTGAAGTGCTACAGCTCCACTGGACTGTGAATACTGTACCTCACCACAGGAACGTAGCAGGGTGGCTTCACTGATGACAACACCCGCATATTTCTATCTCTCCTGCTCACTTGATCCTTCAGCTGAGTAACTCTTTCTCTTCCATCTCTGCAGCTGTCTGTCTGAGAGAGGAACACTTTTCCATCCATGGACACTCGACCCATACAGAAACCAATTTGCTGTGTACTGAATTCTGTCTTGGCCAGTAGTAGTAATAGGCTATTTTGTCAATGGCTATAAATTAATCATCAAAATTAATGAGGCTGATCAGCAGGGGTTCAGGTCTACCGTAGTCTGTGTTGTGCCTGACAAGGGTCATTCCTACTTGACAGTTACAGATTGAGTTTCCTGTCAAAAAAAAAAAAAAACATTCTCATTTCTGATAGATTTTATTTTCAACATCAGTCAGTTAATTGCAATATGCTTTCTTTATTTTTTCCATCAAGGAGAAAATGCAAAAGCCTTCAACGACATCAAGAAACATAACAAAGCAGTAACCATTGCCACAACACAAAGCACAAACCACATAGCAGTTGTTCACTACAACATCCTCATGAACATGGTGAAAATAAACTGCAAACTTCACTGTCCTTGGTTCATTATGACACTCCTGCCTGTGAGCTGCATAACAAACAATAACAAAGCCTATTTCAAGAGCACCAAGATTCATTTCCATGTTCAGAGCAATTATTGAGTAATTTACATTTTCTTCTGATGCCATTCTCCACTGGCGTTGCATGAAAAAATAAAGACCTCACATTAGCTAAATACGACATGTATGACCTCTGAATAACAAGCTCACTTCCATCCTCTTAATGCCCAGTGCTAAGCCATGACCGAAGTCAAATCAGGATGTTTTGATGTTCATATCATGGGCCCTGCTCATACCCTTTGTCTCTCAAGAGGACTGCAGCAGCTGAATGTCAAACCCTGCATGAAATGGTTACATCAACATGATAAATGTCATTTAGGAAGTAACATTTTAACTTTTTCTTTTTATTTAAAATATTATTGATTTGCCTGAGCTATAAAGATCTGCATGGGAACCCAAATTGTCCAAGTAAAGTCATGCCAGAATGCTTTAATTCTTATCTGATCAATTTGCCATATTTTATTTTCAGTAACATCATATTTATACCATCAAATATTCTATTTATTCTATTTCATTCTACCTCCCAGAACTAGAGGCAAACGTGGCAGCTTGCTAGTCTTGATAGGCCAAGCTGCTTTGTACTCACACAGCTTTTTAGACAATTTGAAAGCGCTGGAAAGAGAACCATCACGCAGTTTTCAAACACTCTTTGATGTACACTGAACTTCACAAGGCATTAAACTGTCATGCAAGAGAAAATGGTGAGGAGGAGTGGGTCAAAAAGCCTCTGTAATATACTGGAGTGGGGTAAACAGGGCTAAAAGAGAATTGGTAAAATGGTGAAAAGCAAGAAAATGTGACTGTGTACATGGGGATATATATCATGCTTGTGTGCAGATGCATGCTAAGTCACTGAAACAGGCAGAAAAAAACAACCACAGGCAGTTAAAGACAAAGTTTACTGTTTACCAAGCAGGTAAAAAAAAATAGAGGGAACAGGCGTCAAACTATCCACTTTTACAGCATTCTAAGAAGTTTCACAAGCTCTGTGGCATTCACTTTGCTGAGTGCATAAATGGATATTGTGGCCCAAGGTTAGAGGGGACACATGAGTGAGTAATTCATGTTCTTAAGCAGGCTGGGATTGTGGAGACCGTGATTCATTTTTATCAGTCATGACAGATTATATGACTATTATGATAGAAAGTATAAATAAGAGTGGGGGCGGAGATGCAGTGTTCATGTGTCAGGCTACACATTATGAGTCATAGTCACTGATTGGTGGATGTGGTGCGTGGTTGGTTGTGGTAGGTGGTAAACAAGTGTGTCAAATAATAATTATCAAATAAATTATGCCACATGAATGCTCATTTGTAACTGCAGTGCACTACAGAAAGCGCTGGGGGCAGTGTCACTTACAATTACTGCATTCACTCAAGAAGAAGAACGTTTCAACGATGTTGCAACATGGATATAAAGGATACAGAAAAGCGAGACTGAAACTTTAAATGTATTGGAGCAATAAACCAATGAGATGTAAATACTCAACTTCATATGACATACATTCTGAATAGTAAGACAACCCTATTTCATATTAATTGTGCATGGCATGGTATTATCTGGCTCTGAACCGTAGTTCTAGGTGCAATGCTGTGTCAGCTTAGCTCATCAGTCTAGACGTGCCTGCAGTGCAGAATGACACTTTCATTGTTAATCACGAAGAACATGTACAACCCAGCTCCAAAAAAGTTGGGTTGATTTGCAAATCTCATAAAGCCATATTTTATTCCCAATAGAACATAAACAATATATAGGATGTTGAAACTGAGACATTTCCCTCCCCTTTTAAAAAAAAAGTTTGCAACAGCCCCAGCAACTGTGTGTTGGAGGAATGGTTAGGTAAAGCTTTTAGCAAATTGTTTTCGGTCACATATACTGTTGCCTTTCCTCTGTAATAGCTTGGGAGTTACTCTGTATTCAGGGAGGAGTAAATACCTCATTATTGCCTGTTCAAGTCTGGCTCCCCAGTGTGTGCAGGGAAGCAAAAGTGCTTTTATTTCTTTGTGTAGTGTGTTTTAACTCTCATTAGCTACACTGAAAAAAACAACTTTGAGGTCTAGTAATATATATGAAGAAAACGGTCACAATATCTAAAGTGTAATATTAAGTTTTAGTGACAACTTAATTAAATTGTGAATATATACACAATTTTTCCATGTAATACATGAACTGCAAGATAAGAGTATGGTTTATCATACATTTTCTAGTAATATTTACTCATTTCATAGTTGTTGCGCATAAACCTAAAAATATTAAATAAAATTTACTCAAAAATGCAGCTGGTTTGAATCCTGCGCATGCGCATCGTCAACAGGCGCGTGATGTTGCTGAACTACGCATGCTCCTGGACCTGTTCCCGCCGACAGTAACGTATTCTTCACCTCTAAATCACCGCATCTTCACCTGCAGTGACTGCTGGCTGAATTTTTCAGAATTTCTTCACTGTGCCAAGAGGTGAGTTTAAAATACATCCATTTGTGTTTGTTGGAGTAAGACGGTAATATTTGTTGTTTTATTTCATCCTATTTGACTTTTTTGTTCGACGCCACTGTCGTTTTCACAGTTTGCACCTTGGTTTATAGCTTTAATTTATGCATCCAAATTACATTTGTGTTACAAGAAGATATTTAGGGATATTATATTTAACCAACAACGCAGCCCCCAACTCAGCGCGCGAGTGAGTGAGTGAGTGAACGAGTGAGCGAGTGAGTGAGCGAGCGGGCGGTTAAACAGATAGAAGATGAATGAATGAGTTTCGCGATGAGCTGCTGCGCCCTCAGTGCCCACTCCCATCATGCTGATATACGCGACTCTCTTTGGACCTAACTATCCGAAGGAGTTATTGTAAAACGAAAGCACTATTGGTGAGTCAATGGTCGCATTTAAGCGGTGAAAACTATAAAAACGGTAGTTCTTAAGGACGGTTGGCGCCAGTCACGTGTCATCTGTAGGATTAAGTACAGATATATCACTTTGGTAACACTGTGTGTGGAGAGAGAGAGAGAGAGAGAGAGAGAGAGAGAGCGAGAGAGAGAGAGATCGATCAATCAGGTGCAGGTACCGCTTGGTGCCAAATTCATGGTAACCAACGCACGCAGGCTTACCCGCAGTACTGTGTGTTTTTTTTCGCTGTTTTAATGTGACACACTTTTCGTTCTTTTACAGGGTCAATTTAAGGAAGTGCCAGTGCTGCGGACAGAGTCACGTTAAAGTGGAGCCAGTGGGACAGTATTATTGTTGAGTGTAGAACAGTTTTTTTCCACAGCATTACATATTATTAATTACATCACCATTTTTTATTTAGAAATGATGGAGACTTAAAGTGATTGACTTGACCAATGCTATGAGATGGTCATGCAAAAGTTGCAATGTTACCTGTAATGCTGTTTTGTTGAATGCAACATTGGTGACAATGTTGAATGCATCCGTTTTTTAGTAAGATTTTTATAAAGACTGTTTTACTTATGCACTATTTTAGATGTAACAAACCACACTGGACATATTGACTGTATTCTGAAAATGAACAGGGGTGTTATTTTTTCTTTTGTTTTTTAAATGCCATTATATTTTAGTTGAAATGTGTTGAGGCACTTAAGTTGTTGAGGTGTAGCAACAAAAGTAAAAACGTATGGCAGACATTTGTATTTAGACAATTGTATTGTCATCAAAATTGTTTTATTTAATTCTTCTTTCCGTACATTTTTTTTTATTTCAGAGTTGCTTTGGTGATGTGAGCATTTATCACCCATACCAATAAAGCCTCAGACTAAGCAAAAAGATAATGTTTTGTTATTCATTAAATGCATGTAAGATTTATTTTGTATTAGGATGAGAATAACTTGATTTGTATACCTAAAGAGTACTAAACTCAAATATGTAATGAGGCAGGAGTAGCTTACTGTAATGTACTATGAGTTACTTAATATCTTCAAAATGTGCTTACTGTAACGTAGTAAGAGTTACTTAATATTTTCAAAATGTTGCTTACTGTAAATGTAGTAAGAGTTACTTAATTTCTTCAGAATGTTGCTTACTGTAATGTAGTAAGAGTTACTTAATTTCTTCAAAATGTTGCTTACTGTAATGTAGTAAGAGTTACTTAATTTCTTCAAAATGTTGCTTACTATAATGTAGTAAGAGTTACTTAATATGCTCAAAAATGTTAGGTTCAGTATCAAGTATATTTTACATGATACTAGTGAGTAAATTATACTTGATCTTACAACAGTAAAATTTACTTATTTAAAATGAGTGCAAATAGTTACGAGGATTTTATTAAGTAAATCTTACAAGTTGTTTCTTTCAGTGCAAGCTGGTAAAAAAAATGGAGGGAACAGGCGTCAAACTATCCACTTTACAGCATTCTAAGAAGTTTCACAAGCTCTGTGGCATTCACTTTGCTGAGTGCATAAATGGATATTGTGGCCCGAGATTAGAGGGGACACATGAGTGAGTAATTCATGTCCTTAAGCAGGCTGGGATTGTGGAGACCATGATTCATTTTTATCAGTCATGACAGATTATTTGACTGTTATGATAGAAAGTATTAATAAGGGTGGGGGCGGAGATGCAGTGTTGCAGTTCATGTGTCAGGCTACACATTATGAGTCATAGTCACTGATTGGTGGATGTGGTGCGTGGTTGGTTGTGGTAAGTGGTAAACAAGTGTGTCAAATAATTATTATCAAATAAATTATGCCACATGAATGCTCATTTGTAACTGCAGTGCACTACAGAAAGTGCTGGGGCAGTGTCACATACAATTACTGCATTCACTCAAGAAGAAGAACGTTTGAACGATGTTGCAACATGGATATAAAGGATACAGAAAAGCGAGACTGAAACTTTAAATGTATTGGAGCAATAAACCAATGAGATGTAAATACTCGACTTCATATGACATACATTCTGAATAGTAAGACAACCCTATTTCATATTAATTGTGCATGGCATGGTATTATCTGGCTCTGAACCATAGTTCTAGGTGCAATGCTGTGTCAGCTTAGCTCATCAGTCTAGGCGTGTCTGCAGTGCAGAATGACACTTTCATTGTTAATCATGAAGAACATATACAACCCAGCTCCAAAAAAGTTGGGTTGATTTGCAAATCTCATAAAGCCATATTTTATTCCCAATAGAACATAAACAATATATAGGATGTTGAAACTGAGACATTTCCCTCCCCTTTTAAAAAAAACGTTTGCAACAGCCCCAGCAACTGTGTGTTGGAGGAATGGTTAGGTAAAGCTTTTAGCAAATTGTTTTCGGTCACATATACTGTTGCCTTTCCTCTGTAATAGCTTGGGAGTTACTCTGTATTCAGGGAGGAGTAAATACCTCATTATTGCCTGTTCAAGTCTGGCTCCCCAGTGTGTGCAGGGAAGCAAAAGTGCTTTTATTTCTTTGTGTAGTGTGTTTTAACTCTCATTAGCTCATATCCAGAGAAAAGACGAGGAATGCCGCTTTTATTGGCTCAGCTGAGCTCTTCCTAAACGAGTGTGTCTGTCAGCAGGATACGAGGGCTGGATGATGGCCAAAAGACAGCACAGCATGCTGGGACAGGAGGATGGACATGGATCTAATTGACCAGGTACATGTGCTCGGACTTAACAACACACACACACACACACACACACACACGCACACACACACACAGTGAACTTGTAAGGGACCACTCTCTTTGAGATTATCGACTAAAAATGTATGTAGAAGCTGCAGTTAATCCACAATTCAACAGCCAAGGTTGTTTTTGTGATTGTTTGTATAAATTACTTCCTCATAACAATTAACCTAAAACAAACCTTGAACCCTTTAGACACTCCGCTTCCATTCCACACTTTCTGTTCCTCTCCCACTATTCTCAACCAGCATTATTGCTGATACTAAATCAATGAGAAATATGTTTACCACCGAAAAAACTTTTTTTTTTTGCCTGCAAATCAGGAAGATGGGTGAAGCTGCTGCGTTTCATCTTCCAACAGTCAGATAGGGGATAACCATCAAGGGAACAGAGTGCGTTAGTATAAGACAGTATGCCAAGAGTTTGGTTCTCAAGAACAGATAAGAACATAAATAAAAGTGAGTCGCTGCAAAATGATGAGAGAGATAGGAAAGGAGGTGTGTGTGAGGAGGAGAAGAAGAGAGAGGAAAAGTGAGGAAGACACGTGGAGAGGTGTCTTTGTACAAATTCTCAGCTGACAGAGGATTCATTTGACTACACTTCAAGATGTTGTCTTCATCCAGAACTTTAATCTGCTTTCCTCCTCAAAGTAGCATTTAAAAAATCATCGCTTCATCTTCATAGCAGGAGGGCAGACACTTGAAGAGTGTCTTCGGGGGCAATTCACATGCAACATCTAAAAACATGTGGAAGAAGCCAGAGGTGCCTTTAATGACGGCACTTCTGTTGCAGCCATTTTTACCAGGCAACAAAAACACTGCTGAGATGACTTAAGTTACTCTAGCCTCACTGAAATAATTAGTAATTAACTATCTAGTCTACTAAGAATAAAACCATAACAAAGACAATGGATTATCAGCACCACATTTCCCTCACAATGCATGTAAAAAATTAAATAATAAAAAAAAACCATGGATGCATCCCATAGTTCATTGATTTACAAGCTTCTTCTGGATGATTCTTCGGCCCAAGATGGCCTTAAAGCACTCACGTTGTTTAACAAATCTTTTTAACAAATGTGTGTTACCATTTAAAATAATGTTTTTGGGCATGCACTGCATTTGAATGGTTCCTTATGTTTATCCTCCTAAGCAACAGAAACCTTTATTCATGTGATACTGTAGTGGGATGCATGTACCATAAAGATGTTCTTAAAGGTCCCATAGAATGGTCTTTTTGGACCAAAAATGTAAGTTAACACCTTCTGAAAGACCCAGTCTACAGATGCTCTTTTTCCTTCCTGTTCTCACCCAATGCTGTTTCACAGCCAGAGGGAGCTCTGTGTTTGGCCAGCTACCCACTCGCTTGTAATTGGCCAGGTAACCGGGGTAAATCGCACGCCCCCTCCCAGAGCTGCTCCACTTCATGCCTATCACTAGCCATTAGCACTTTGATCCAGAGTCACAAGAAACTGAACCACCTGCACAACCAAGGCTGCAGCAGGAAGTTTCACAAAGGTAATCATTATTTTTTTACTCGAATCCACTGGTGCTAATAGCAGTGTCCCCCACCTGACCTCACTGTGTGTCTATGTGGGAATGAGGGATTCTGCAAATTTTCCTCCAGTAGTTTCTGATAACTCGCTGCATTCATCTTGCCATCAAATTGGACCAAGTTGCATGTGCCTTTGTAGCTCATACACACAAATCATCAGTAAACTATCTCCATGTTTCACAGTAGGAATGTTGTACTTTTTATCATAGGTCTTATTGACTCCTCTCCAAATGTAGCATTTATGATTGTGGCCATCAATTTTGGTCTCATCACTCCAAATAACTTAAATAACTGTTCCAGAAGTTTTGAGGTTTGTCTCTGTTTGGAGTAATATAAGCGGGCTGCTTTGTGGCATTGGCGTGGTAATGGTTTTCTTCTGGTGACTCTTTTGATCAGGGGCATTAGTTTCTGTCATCATAATGATTTAAAAAGAGCAAACACAATTGTTTGATGATAAATGGCTCCACCCAACCACTAACCATGATTGATAGAAAAGTTCTTCATTTATCATTCATATTCTCTGAAAATTTGACAAAAAGTCACAGATTATTTTAAAACTTAAACTTATGAGCACAATTGTAGATGTGCTGGATGATTCTGAATGAGGATCTGATGTGGATTCTGAAGGGGAATTTTCCTTGGTGCACAGAGAGTGAACATTCAGACTTTTATGTGAAATGTGGACTCACCCATTAAAAAAAACCTAAAAGCCTCACATTGGTGTGATGCAGATTAGTGATATCACGTGTTATTTTCTGTGGGTTGTCCCACAAAGAAACCCTCCACAGTGCTGTGTAAATGCTGGAGTATGGTTTGGTTGCATCAACTGTCACTTTGCTAAACCCTAGTTGGTATTTCTGTAACCAATCACCATCATATTGGGCAGCACTGTGCCCAGGAGGCAGTGAAATTGCTCTAGATTGGATCATCATCCGACAAGAATAGCTAACAAAACAGTAAACTATTTAGGGTGGCCAATGTTGCTGCTTATATTTACAGATTTTAAAGATGATTGTGATAAACCTGCAATAATAAATCATTTTAATTGTTATGACAATAACAATTAAAACACTTTTTTAGAAATCTCATATCATGATACTGCTTCAGGGATGTATAATGTGTTATCGATGGGCAGTGGTATTTTACAATGCTTTTATGGGATGCTGAAAGATACATTTCCAGAAACAACAAATGGGAACAAAAAGATCAAGCAGAAGGAATAGGGGAAAAAAAAGAATGAGTCTCATCCCAGGACATGGAAGCAGCAAGCGGTGACTTGAACTTTCAAGTATAGACAGGAGCATTATTTGGCTTGTGATGAAGCAGACTGTGTTAGCCACTGCTGCTGTAGACTGTATAGTAAAACATAAAATGGCAGTGTGGTAATGTGGTAAAGCCATAGTGGTATAAAAGTCCACTCACCTTAACGTTGGCTGACACATCCTTACAGAAAAAAAAACAGAATATAGTAGAGGACAAATCAACAAAGGAGTATTCAAAAGCACAAAACTGGGGATTTGGCTCATAATAACACAATGACCAAAAAATGGAGCCATGAGAGGGAGATGAAACCACTCTGAGCTTTGGAATTATGGGATTTAGAATTCTCAAGGATGGAAACCAGGGAGTTTGAGGTAAAGGATTGCGTGTCTTGTAAGAAGGGATCTACTGAAACTACAATCAAGCAATATTGAAACAGTTCTGACGGAATGTGTTTTTTTTTTTTGTTTTTTGTTTTTTTGCAGTTGAGAGCTCCACATGTGCCACAACAATGTGTGACTGTAGATGAATATCAGCCTCATAAAGTATAACACACGGTCCATCGGCTTTAGCAGCAGGTAAGAAACACACTGACTTTCTAAATCCATCCATCCCGGTCTTGCCGACATTGTCAAATGGTATATTAACACAATTTGAATATACTGTAGATTAATCTGCATCATATAAATATAATATGCTTGGTGGTAAAAAGAGTTACTCTGTTCTGATTCACTGCACGGTGCACCTTTGCGTTTTACCTTGGTTTCTGTGCGTCGTGTGGTGCCATCATCAGAGGTGACCACCGAGACGTGGGAGGTGGGGGTGCCAGGGTCTTCCTCTATGGTGACCGTCTCCTCCACCACCTCCTGTGGCTCCTGCATCATTGCCAGGGAAGTGGCGTTACTGGGGCTCTGCTCCTGTACAGACAGAGAAAATAAAGTTATAAACTACTGCTATTTTATTTTTCAGTAGTTACAGAGGGAGGAGAAGAAACCAGCACAATATCCAGGTAATTTTCTATTATATGCACAGGAAGGTGAAACCTTAAATGGGCCACTGCAGCAGCTAATGATATTTAAATACAGCAAAGGAAAATAGAGCACACATAAATGCAGTGAGAATGAAGGGAATTAAATATAATATGCACAATTTTTAATCAAACACTTGAGCATCAGCTGGAGGAATGTAAAGTGTAAATCATCACGTGAAAGATAGCATAAAAATGGACACAGAAGTGAAAAATGAGCAAAAATACAGTAAAGATTCATAAAATTCTACAAACATACATTTAATACCAAAACATTGTTAAAGCAATGCAGTCCATCAAAGGTATGTATAGAATAAACACTCCAGGAAGAGGAAATCACTGGCAACAGGAGAAAGTTCCAACAGATTTTAATTAAAATGCAATAATGTGACACCAGTTCCATGTTAAAACATAAAAGTGATGGTCAAGGTAAATGGCCCAAATGAATTTCTGATTCCGGTTTGCCTACCTGACCCGGCATCCAGTGCAACTCCATTTATTTACAATATTACCTTTAAGAGTTTACTTACAGAGTGTTACGGTTGCTTGATTCAACCAATGGCTCTCCACCAAATCAGGCAGCTGGTGTAGAACTTGAAAACGGTTGTGGGAAAACTAAACTCCGGTTAAGACTGGGGTAAAACAAAACCCAGTTCTTTGAAATAAAAGTGGGACACAATACAGAGACATCCACCACCCTGTTGCCTCAGGGCAAAACAATATTAGGTTCCAGCACCCACAATAATACATCTGCAGGCTCATACACTCTTGACAATGTCTATAAAATAAACAAGTAAGAAACAATAAGAATATACTTTTTCTATTTTGTTTCTTATCCTGACAGTTCATGATTCATTTGGCCCCAGTATTATATCCACACACTGCAATGCAGCGTAGCTTGCAATTCATCACCTCTCAATACTTCAAACTGAGTAAAACCTTCTTTCAGGGAGAGCAAAAGGCTGGAGGACTGTTTCTGATTCATGATTCTATGGGAGGCCATGCATTTGAAAGAGAAGCGTCCTTGGGTTTGGGATGAAAGTGAGTGTTGAGCCCCAACTTACCATGTGTGAACATGTGAGAAAAATGTGCCTCTTGCTGCATTTCCTGTTGATGTAAAATGGTATGAAGTCCATGGCCAGAGGTGCCATGCCCTGGCATGGCATGCTGCCCTGTGTGAGTGTAACAAAATTACAGCTCTCATAATGTGGTGGGGAAGGAAAAGCATTGGAGGTAATCACTGATGACCAAAACAGCATGGAGCAAAAAAGGTAGAGGAAATCCAAAGTAATGGAGAGGGTGGTGAGGAAACAGCTGGAGTAGGATGTTGTAGTGGAAACATGGGGTAAGAGAGAAGCAGGAAGTTAAATATATAAAGCTGTAGTTAGTTAGCTGTAGTGACCATGTTTGTGGTCACTCCCTGTGCCTTAACTGCCTGGGAAATATATAATTTAATTTATATAATGTAGCATACATTATATAATACATTACATATATAATGTATTTGACAAAACAACACACAATTTATCTTCAAAACACACTGATACATTTCTATTATTATCACATATCTACGGCACAGAAAAGTAGTAAAATAAAACAGATAATTTTTGCCCTAGCATTTAGAAAATGTCATAGTGTGTGTCAGAGTCAAGGCCGAGGGGGGAGCAAGAGGAAAAAAAGTCAGTGCTGTTCTTTACAGTGTTTCCTTAAAATATTGCAAGGGATTCCTTGTGAAGGAATGTCTGATCGTTTTATTCATATCTTTGAAGACACTTCAGTGAATAGTTTGTCATTGATTGACCAGCTCATCTCAGGCTTTAGTGCCCCACACAATCCTCACTGATCTCCTTACTTTCTTGTTGATCAGTCAGAATTTTGCACCACAATGATCTCCATATCCCTGCTAAGAAAAGGGTGCCCCTCACCTCCTCCTGCAGCAGCACAGAGAATATGGAAACTTTCTCTGTTTACCTGCTCCTTTCCATCAACTAAATTTGACTCAATTAGCGCCCTGAACTGAGCCTTGTTAGGTCATTACACTAGCAGAGAGGACCCATTATTGGGGTTAATGACTAGGGAGGCTAACTGCTGCATAGAGGGAGGTACACTTATCTCCACACAAACACTTATGACAGTGGAAAAGATATTTCTTACAACTAACCTCAAGCTAAACAACCACAAACAGCAGGTCAAATGGTATTGTGAAAATGTTGGCTGTGATTATTCATCTCCAATCAACAAACCTTATTCTATTCAATTATGAATGTGATTTAACTTTGTCACTTGGTGCCTAGTACTGACAACAATGGTGAATAAAACCTTATTTCACGAGTTGGTAATTGTACACAAAGCTGGCGACCAGGTCAGTGTGAACCCTGCCGTCAACACCATCAACAGTCAAAGACAGCAGGTCCCCCTGCAACCAAGGACAAACAGGATGAATGGATGGATAGATAGATAAATAGACTGAAAGTAACACATTATCCATTTATATTGTGCAATGTCCAATTGAAAACAAGGCACACACACATTTTTACAGCATTGGTATGGCATATTTGTCTACAAAAATCAACACCACAGTAACATAAGTGCCATGAATGCATGTTTTCCTAATGGCATTTACAGCATGACTGTTCTTTCTCCTGGCACAGGAGGAGGCAGTAACAATGAACATTAAGTCGCCTTGTTAAGTTTTAAAGTCCTGAACCAAACAAATGAATTTGTGAATCCAGAGGTTACTCTATAAGGAAATAATAAAAGCACTATTCTACTCAATCCAATCCACCATCCAACATCTCCTGCATATATCAAATGCTTTCTAAACAGAGAGAGCCGTCGTGCCACTGCAGCAACAGTTCAGAGTAACAACACAGAGCAGACGTGCAGAGTTATTTTTAGTTTGCCTAATTTTGTTGAAATAAGGAAGTGTAATAAAGACATTTGTCTGAAAATCAATGAATATTCATGTCTCATTTAGAGCGGAAGAATTCATAATTTCACCCTCCATTTGTTACAATCTGCAGTGTCACCATTAGATGTCACTAATTCCTATATACTGGACCTTTAAATCTATTATGAAGTTAATACTGAAATGATGCTTGAATGAAAAGGTAAACCACAAACAAAATCAAAACATCTTTCCTGCACTTTTTTCTACATACAGTTCTTGGCAAAGTGTTATGGAGGGATCCTTAGAGGCTCACTGACAAACTGGCATTTTGATCTAAGCCTGATGTGATGTCGCACTTTCACCTTCGCTCACTCCCTTCTGCTTGCACTAAGTGAGAGAGTGGAGTTGCACTAGGCGATGCAACCCCTAAATAAATGATTAAAAGCCGTCTGGCTATGAGCTAGCACGGCTGTCTGCTGGTCCCAGGGGAATACAAGGCTGATTCAGAGTCGAAAGGGAGACTCTGAAAAATGTCGCACTTTCACCTTCGCTCACTCCCTTCTGCTTGCACTAAGTGAGAGAGTGGAGTTGCACTAGGCGATGCAACCCCTAAATAAATGATTAAAAGCCGTCTGGCTATGAGCTAGCACGGCTGTCTGCTGGTCCCAGGGGAATACAAGGCTGATTCAGAGTCGAAAGGGAGAGTCTGAAAAGAATACCCTTTACTCAAGGGCAGGAGAAGTGGGGCACAGTGAGTTAATGGCTAATCTGGGAGAGAGATGAATGATAAGGAGGCAGAGGGATACGAGAGATAAGAGAGAGGGAGTGCACACATGAAGATCATGGAAATGACTTGAATTAGCCAGTAGATTCATTTGGTAACCTCTAGGTTTGATGTGATCTTATGATCTGATTGTTGTAGAGTAAAATTCTCCCACTTCAAAAGTCTCTCAAACATATTATATTATATTATATTATATTATATTATATTATATTATATTATATTATATTATATTATATTATATTATATGGTTGTGCTAATACTGCTATCACACTATTACTACATTACAACAAACTACCATAAAGCATTTTGTAAATGAGAAAAGACTTAAGAACTCGTCCATAACTCAGCATTGTCTGACACAATCAGTGCCTCTAAGTAACACTCTAGACAAGAGCCCTGAAGCAATCTTCAGTGGATTATATTTCACTACAATGGACCAGGCAGGGACACACAGCTCCTTAATAGTAACTAATCTCAAGTGAAATAGATCGCTGTGCTGACAAAAGACAAGGAGGAGGAATAAGTAGCATACAAAAGCGAGCGATGAAGTGATAGTGTGGTGTCAATTAGCAGCAGCCTGCTATCTCCCCTCAATCCACACCCATTCATCATCTGTGTTCAATCAGCTGCTCGGTCTAGTCTGAGGTTGGAGAGATAGAGTAAAATGGCGGAGGGGGAGATCGTCCTTCCTCCATGTAGAGACAGAGTGACAATATGAAAACTTCCCTGCTGAGTTAAAAGAATGAGTCATCCAAGGCATTTAACAGTAAAAGGACAGATATTTCATTGATGTTGTAAACATAGGACCACAACCAAACATTTTAAAATGGAGGAAATAATTCCCAACCTATGTATGAGCACCATAAACATATATTGCTATTTTAAAATCCAGTGATTTTAACCAGTATTGGAATGAAAATCAATATTGTATCGGCTCATTGGTAATAAATATACTATACTTGTCCTTTACCTTTCTTGGATCCCAGCAGTTCCTGTCTATGGTTACAGAGTTCAACTTAATAAAAAAACTAAGGTAGCAAAAGCATTATTTTCATTTTCTCAATTTAATTTTTTGCTATAAATAGGCCTGGGTAAAGGGTATTCCTTTTCACACCAGTTCATATCCACTAACTGATTTCTATACTGCTATCTTTTGTATTTTTTAATACTTTAGCTTGAGGGATATGAACGTTTTTCCACAACCCCCTTTTTTTTTTCTCAAAGTTCTCAAAGATTTGACGAACTCAGTGATCTACTAATTCCTTTGCTGCTAAAGAATTTCCCTGCCATACAAGCTTCAACTCCACATCACACACATTTACAATCCTCTGTAAGAAAAGATTCTCATGAACGTTTCATTTGTCATGTATACTGTAGCAGGTGTACATTAGGACGCACTCCTATACAATCTCAGTGTGCAGAAATTAGATTTGTATGTGTCAGTCTGATCACAGTAGGTAGGAGCCTGTGGTTACTTTCAGGTTAAGACAACAGAGGCTGTTTTATCACCACCTCTCCTAAACACTGACGCGATCAGAGTCACTTTCCTTCCAGATACACACAAACATAACATGCCCAGTCTAAGGCCGACCCCCGTGCAGTGACTTACAGGATTTTACAGCAGAGACGTGCCAGCAATCATTACATGGCTCTTGCAATGAATGCTTCAGCAAAGATTGTCTGGCTAACCTTGAGTTGTCCAATTTCCAATTAGCCTCTTCTGTTACTACCACCTGCCTTTCCAGCAGCTCTCCACAGCGAAGGATCATACAATGAAGTTCAAAGGAGAAGGAAGGAAAAGAGAAAAGTGTGAGATCATATTGCACTAGGGTGATCTATGAAAAAGACAACTGTAATCTGTGATCGTGTGATCCAAACATCCAACCAAAGCAAAGCGTTTGGAGTGATGAAGTGGTAGTAAAAGGGAAGTCAAGTGGGAGGAAGGGGAACTAGGGAAGCTGACAATGCATGGCCAAGGCCCAAAACATGTTTTCCCAGGGTAAAAAAGGACGGAGGGGCATTCGTCCACATCCAAGGCCAGCCAAACAGGCCTCATCTCAGTTACAGTCAGGGCAGAGGTCCTAGCTCTCTGGAATGATTGGAAGTCCAACTGACCTAATGGTGGGGTGTGTGGTGGTGAACATTCTGTATTTGTGCATGCTTCAAATCTAAATATTCTTCTAGTCAACACTGTGCAGGAGCAAAGCATACAAATATGCACAAAAATGGCTTTAGGGGACAGGGCAAGAGCCCTGATGATGCAGTGGAGAATGATGAGACCATAATCTCTCTGTCTCTGGTGACTGATCCTGGGCCAAATCTGGATTTCTCTCCCTCTCTCATCTCTTTCACGGTTGGCCTCCTGGTTTCAGACGCCCGCATTATTTCCCACCCTGGTAATGTTTTTTTCCACCCCTTCCCAGAAGCCCCCCCCATCTGTGCCCTTTTGTTCCTTTGCAGCAGCACCTAGAGGAAGGGACATAACGTTAGCCAGACTGCTTGACAGGCTCAAACCCTCAAAGACTGAGACCACCTCCAATTCTCACAAGCGACAGAAACCCTGCAGCTAAAGCTTGATTGTGTCCTGTCAGGGAATAACAACTACATTTTCTCACTGCAAACTGACTCAGGTCAACTCTTGGGCACACTTGATACTACCTTAATCTAAAGAAAGTCTGATATTTTCATTCCAATTGGCCCAGGAGATATTTAGATGCTAGGTAATTTCTTACATCTGCCCTCAATTATACACACAAACACATGCAAATGCAGCCACATGCCACAAATTTTTTCTTCACAATTCGAGTCAAAGAAAGAGGGGAAAAAAAAACACTCTCAACACTGAATACAATGGTAGCACTCAGAAATTTCAGTAGAAGGAATACAAACAAGTTGTGCAGAATGTCAATACATAATAAGGAGAGGGGCATGACAGATGAAAAAATTGAAGGACAAACTACTAACTGGCTGTGGTTGATGGAAGGTGGGTGGGTGACGAGTGGGTGGGTTTACTGCGGTGGAGTAACTCTGGGTTTTTAGTGGGTGCCCTGCCCTCAGCCGCTGGATCACTGTCAGCATGACTATGTCAGAGGACTGGAAATTGTTTTGCATGGAATAGGGGGTGTGACAAACTTTGCCAGAAGCTCAGTTCATGTGAGGTCTACAGAAGATTTAGGGAGTTGGAAAGGGAACATATGTTCCATTTCCTGAAAGGCTACCAGTGCAACACTTATTGTTTCCCCCCCTGAAAACCTTTGGAAAAAAAAGTGTCTCCATGTGAAGTCACAGGGTCCACCATTTAGCAGAAATTTACAACCCTCTTTCTGTGTCTCTGGCTCAGAAAACAGTAAAGCATGGGACAGTTATAATGTAGGATATAAGAGGCTTGGCAGGGTGTTCTCACTGTTTTAGGAAAATTCTTTATGTTCTCCGGTGGGAATAAGATATGGACGGGTGTGGGGGGGATTTTCTACAAGTAGAGGGCAGGGTGTCATTAAAACAGCACCACATTTCTTAGCAAATGCTCTTAAACATTTTGTGTCATGAATTCCAAATCAGATCCACTAAACCTGTTGGCATAATTTGTGCTTTTGCTGATCTATGTCCAAACTGTAAAAATGTCACACCTCCCCTCAGGAGGTGTGAAGTTAAAAAAAAAAAAACTATGTTCAATGAAATGCCTTCTTTGGTTAGGACATTTTGGACCAAATAAAAGAGTTTCTCATCTTAACAAACCACCATATACTGTATTACAAAAAGATCCCAAGCACCAAGGCCATTACCAGGAATGTGCTCAAAATACAAACATAGATAAAACCCTGCAGAGCTAACACCGTCCATCACAATAAATGTGACTGATTTTTAAATATGTACTCAGTCAAATGTGATTAACCCTCCTGTGGGGACATTTTTTTACAACCTTTTGCCAACCACCTGGTAAAAGACTGTGCTCATTTTGTGAGCAATGGTATAGTGTCACACAAGTTGCAGGAACTGACAGATATAGAAATCCCTGCCAATTTACTGCTAACCTTCAACAAGGCATGAGATAAAGAAAGCCGGATGTATGTGCGTTGCATAAAGGAGCTATTGGGCTGTTGGATAAATCTTTCAGGAGGCATAAGCAATGGCCCAGTTAGTTTTATTTATGATTCTCTTTCTGTCAGATGAAAAGAAATGTAATATTGCAGGGACTCTGACCTAGTCTATTCAGGAGGCCCTTTGTAGAAGTGCATGTCTATCAATGAGCATACAACAGATCATTGCAGTGCTTCCATACAGACAAGACATGGACACATGTTTTCAAAATTGGCAGATTTATCTATTTCAGAAAGATCTAACAATTGTGAATCCATGCTGAAAAATCAATCGTCTGATGTTTAAAAAAATGTCACGCTTCTTTCTGCTTGCCACTACAGCACAGCTTTCTCATTATGGATTATTGATGCATCAGTAGTTGTTTTACAATTGAATCATAGCTCTATGAATCGTAAACAAATGGAATTGTGAGGCACCTAGAGATTCCCACCCCTCTGATGTACCTCTTTATAAACCACTTGGACATGGACTCTTGGGGCAGGTTTGAGTCTTATGTTTTCCCTTTCTCCTGTGCCTGCGTTTGATTTTTTCAGGAGGCTGGTTGGTTGGCTAGGCGGAGTTCCTAAATCTCGACAGCTGCTTCATATTTCCTGATCACCTGGTCCTTGTCAAATCATCTGCACCTGCCTGCTTAGTAAGTTGTTTCTCAGTCAGTTTTGCCGATCACTTTCCCTGTGTTTTTTCTACTTGTCTTTCAAGTTGTTCCTGTGCTCCGTTATGCCGGCCAACCAGTCTCGCTCTTTGTGTTTATGGATCCTTTTGGACTAAATGGACTATTTCCTTTTGTTTTTTGAGAATAATTATCCTTGCAGTTGTAGTACCATCTCCGTTTCCGCATCTGGGTTCAGTTTAATTCACGTAAACCATTACCGATCATTACACCACCACATGATCATTTCTTGTCTTCTGTATGAACGACATCCCTGCCACTGATTTAAAGAAAGTAAAATGGAAGTCTGAGTGATGTGGTATTTTCTTTCTTCTCATACAAAAACACGACTATAATGTTAAAAATGACAGAAAACTAGGGTGGAAAAAAATATTTCAGAAGCTTTTACCTTTTTTAACATTTTTATTTGTTAAAAAGCTATGATTAAACGTCATTAAAAAATAAATATTAGGTGGATGTTAAAAAGCATATATCTACCAAATACTTAGATAATTGTTAAACATGACCGCAGTTCTAAGATCTGTGGGTCAACCAAAGTACACAGACACCATGCCCTCCACATCACTCCAAAAAGCTAAACGCTAGAAGAGTCTAAATCTGAACCCACAGCATTTTAATGACCTCTTGTAACGGCAATGTAGATTTGTATGAAAAAAGGCAAGGCCACCACTTCTGCTCATAATGCATTCTATGGCCTCCAGAGGAGGTAAACACGCATAAATTGGATCTGAACAGAATCTGCATTGGTTTGCTACAGGTGACATTGTGTTGCAGTTAAGGTTTTTAATAAGAGATTAATCAGGCCACAAAAAACAACTGCTCATTTAGAAGCTAATGGAAACAGGTCTACCTGAATACTGAGTAGATGATAAACTCACAAAGCTGCAAGTCGGATCATGAATATTTTAAACTGGCCAGATATCTAAAATAGTTTTGGTACCATGACTTTTTCCTGCATGCAAAATTAGCACCGACTACATTTCCAGCAAAAGCCACTGTACAAAAATAAACAGTGCCTTTGAAGCTGTGGCTTCTTTCTATGAAGTGTGGTTTTCCTTACAAACATTTGTCAGATGAATTAAAAAACCTTAGGAAAACTGCAGTATAAATGATTAGAGGAGAACCTGTGAGGATGTATGTTATGAAAGAAGAATAAAGCCTTTTGGGTGCCTGCTGTACTGCTGAATAACTGTGTCTTAACACAAAACAAAGTGAAAAAAAAATCACATACAAAGTCCAAGCATCACTATCATTGGACACGTCATCGGACGGAGACGTGTGGTGTCAAATGCACAAGTTGGAATATTTCAATGTGTCACGCTATTATGTTGAGATTCTGTTGAGATTATCTGTTGAGATTAAACAACAGTTTCAGATAAAATTATATAATGTGGTCATTCTGAACTCTAAGACACTTCTCCGTTCACTACTTTAACTACTACTTTTCAGTTGGGAATGACCAGATATGAAACAACGTATCAGTATATCAATATCACTGGATCAGATATCGTAAAAAAGACGGTTGATTTTGCTACTACAACTACAAATCCACTAAAAAATAAACAGTGAAATCACATGATCCGTGCAAATGATGTGCATTGCACCAAAATGATTCTGCAGGGTGTTACATGAATTGTGGGTGTGAACACATGATACTTCTTCTCGTGTCTTATCGGTGGGGCAACTTTAAACTGCACAATCTACTCACCGTCTATTATAGTCATTCCCAATCTCCCAAAGGTATTCAGTATGAAAGGAGATTTCAAGTGTTAGCACTTCTTTAATTTCATTTCTGAGTCATACACTATTCATGCTTTGGAAGAATGTGTTGGGTTGCTCTACAGGTGGTAAATAGGAGGAGGAGGAGGTGCAGATGAAATATGGATAATCTCCTCTCAGTGTCTGGCTAAACCTCACTTTGCTGGCACTGCCGATTCTCAATGTAGCTCCCCTCCCACTCAGTCAGCCAGCTGCAGGCCAAGCATCTGTCTGTTAACCCCCCACCCAGCCTTTAATCAAGCAATCATGCAAAGATACACACACACACACACACACACGTATCCCACCCCACCTTACCCCACTCCCCTCCATCAGCTATGGATGTTCTGTACAACAGGAAATGCTGATGACTTCTGAAGATTTACAGTAAGTATGCAATAAACAGGATGCCGACCCAAAAGAGCTGTGAGGGGAGAAATGACAACAGCACACAGATCCCAAACTGTCACATTAAGAGATAGGTCAGGGAAGTACTGGCGACAGATATCATCCAAACACTGGTGAAGACGTGATTCTCTAAAGGAAGGAAATCTCAACCCAACACTTCAGATTCCTCTGGGACATCAGCCAGAGCCACTTCTAATCCTAACACCACACAGCTTTACAGAGCCAGTCACTCAGCCTCTGTATATTTACTACTTTTCCCTCCTCACACCCACATGAATTTATATTTTACAACTTAAGGAGCGGTAAAAATAGCACTGTACTTAGCAGGTTTGCTGCAGAATTGTGAAAATGCATCATGACTGTTAAACAGTGGCAGGAGACATAAGCAGTCAGACCATTATACAAACAATCTACCAAGGCCAAGAGGAAAATCACTGCCATGTATTATGGTTCACACAATGACTTGGACCAGATTTGCTGTCAAATAAACAATATTTTATATAACATTTCAGATGTAATAACTCTCCATTTAACCTCCCAAAAAATAAAAAATAAAAAGAAATAAATTATACAATCTAATTTTCTATGATGTTAACAAATCACTGTATTGTATAACAAATTGTAATAAACCTGAATTGTTCTTTAATGGATGGACCATATTTTCTCCTAATATTAAAAATGAAAAGAACAACATCCATCATCCCATACTTCAGAAAATGCTGCTCCAGGCTTTTCCATAACCTGACGAAGCAACTGCAACATGCAACAGACTGAGCCACTGCACCTCCTTGTCTACAGCTGTCATTATCAGGAACACTGGGGACCTTGTGTTTTTTGTCTATGACAAACAGAGGGTGTCGGCTGCAAGCCGGCCATCTGATCACAACTATTTCGATAGCATGCAGCTTCTCCAAATCAGTTTAGCTCAGTCTCCTAGCATTAATTAGAAAAAAATTTTCCAGAACGGATAAACATAGCTGATTAGGCCAAATGATTGACCCTGAAGACAGGATATGGCATGTCTATCATATCAGTGGCAGAATACAATAGGTTTATTTATAATATGACGTATGGGTTCATTTGAATTTCAATCATCTCAAATTTTCTGACACCCTCAACCTAACATTTATTATTTAAATATTATTTAAAAGGTTCACTGAATCAATGTAAAATGTTCTCATGCCAATGAGATTGGGGTTAGTCCATGTCCTCATCTCAGGTATGTGTGTGTATCTTTTGGCAAATTGCTGACACAAAGTTGTGAACGATGAGAGAAGCTGGGCAAACTGTATGCAGACAGGAAGGAAACACGGGTGCTCGCACTTTCCTGCTGTCTGACCACTGTGGAATCCAACCCCGCCCTGGCAGGCTAAATCCACAAAGACACAGTGGGAGAAATAGCACAGCTTGTCAAATCTTATACAACACTGGCACTTGCAATATCCCTATAATAATTGCTTTATTATGCTTGGAAAAAATATAGAGAATTTGATAATCCATTGTCTTAGAAAGTTAGTGATGTACAACTTTTGTGTCAACAATTAAAAGTGCGGTGTGTCATTTTTTTGACATGAACACATGTGTGTTACATTTAAACTCACTTTTCAGATGAGTTCACACAATGCTAATTAGCACAATCAGCACCACATGACTCTCAATTTGTTTCTTTGAGGTGTTAAGAGCTTGTGCCACCTGGTGAAATCCCCGTGCTGCACACAGGAAATGATTTGTTTAATGTCAAGTCAAGACACTGAACAGTTACAGTGTCCTACTATGACTGAAAACACAAATGAATTTTTTACGACTCAATAAAACCAGTAGATCAGTATTTTGATGAGATAACTGCATCTTGTCCCCGCCTGCCCCTGCGCTGCAGCTGTATACACACAAACGCTCCCTCTGTTAGGTCTGATAGTACTGCTTAAAAGAGCCTATATTGTAAACATCATTTCTGTTCACTAAGGCCATACATAGGCAGGATAATAACATCAACAACAAAAATCAACACAAGAAAATTATTCTGAACCTAACAGTGTAGAAAAACAGTCCAACTTGCTTCTATTTTTGTCCAGATACTTGAAGACTGTGAAGAAGAAATCAACATTATATGAGCATGGTGGTATGTGTTGACCTGCTGGGACAGCACTGACAAACACATCAGCTCCTCTGTAAGAAAGAATACTATAATGAGCATCCTCCTCCGACTTTCTGTGCCCAGGCAGAGGTTTTTGTGAGGCTGCAGCATCCGGGAGGTAACCCCTGTTATTACCTTTGCACCAGCTGGCAAGGGCTGCTGCTTTGTGAGTGTGTCAGTGTGCAGAAGTCTTGAATTAGCAGAGGCCTTCGCTGTGGCCCCCACAGAGAGAGTGGGGTCCACTCAAGGTGGAGCAGGCCTCTGTCTGAGGGCTTAAAATAGAGCGCATGGTGTGAGATGACTGCAACCAGACTAAGTTAGTGGAGAGTTTTTGTCAGGAGGTGGGTTTATAAGGAGGAGGAGGGGTGCTGCACTCAACAACTCACAATGAGTTCTACAGAATGTAAGTGGAGCCCAGAAATAACTCGCGACAATGTTGAATCCTGAGCCAGACACATGTACTCTGTCGGCTCCAATACACAAAAGTTCTTAATGGTTCAAGTAGGGTTGGCTGGAAAATCTTTTCTAAAACAGCAGCTGTACACAAGATTCAACATTGTCGCGGGTTATTTCTGGGCTGCATTTTTAAACACAACATTAATCATGAAATTGTACGTGTGTGAGCGGCTCCTTAAAAAAGAGTAAGGCTGCTCAAGCTGGAATCATTTTCCAGCCTGATATGAGTGTTCATGATTATTATTACTATCATCATAAGAACATTCACATCAGAGGTAGACAAGGCTGACTGGCCGATAATGAGTTATTAATAAACTGTCTAAAAGTCTGGCTCCCACACTAATATCATCAGACACAGCAGGGTAATTCTCTTTTCTGTCACACACAGCTGTGCAACCCAAGTAAACGCTTACACATGACATGAACACACCACTGCAACAACAGTACTTTTATTTGTAAGAATATTGAAAAAATGCTGGACTGTGCAACAGCATTTTCCAATAATTCTAAAAAATAAAAAGAGCTGTAGGAAGCCAAGTTTTGCAAAAGAAAACTAGGCAGACAATCAAAAACAAATCTTTCTCTTGGAAAACGGAATTTCACCGCAGGGCTTTTGTCAGCTTTACTCTCTAGAATAAGGCCAGATATGCACGTTTCTGAAAAGGACCATGTCAGCTTTTTAAGCAGGATAGCAAAGGTTACAAAAGCACCATGTAGGAACTGACTTGGGGCTGGACTGACACCAACACCACTAACAACAACACATACTAACATCCTGTGCTTTTGTGTCTTCTTCTTCCTTTGTGCTTTAGCAGGAATGCAAACCTCATACACAAACATGGCCTCTGTGACCCATTGTATTAAAATGACTCACATGTGGACAATTTCAGTGTTTAGAAATACAGGAACTGGTTATACTAGTGAAATGAGGTTAGGGGTTTCTTTTCTCTCCCCAGGAATAAGATGGTGGCCCATATGGTTTCTGGTCTACTTACAACAAAATTCAACTTCATCAAACAATCTATTAGTATTTTAATACACATACTAGGCTGAATACATCTTTTTCCTGTTTGATACCAATATCAAAACCTCAACAACATAAAGTAGATATCAGTCATTTTAAATTACTAAGCTATTGGCTACACATACGCGCTGATGCATAGTGACCAAGCCATAACAGCAATATCAAATATCAAAAATATAAAGCTCTAGGTTTGTAACAAATATTTAGCCACCCTAATAAAGAAATAAACAGTCCACTAAATGACTCAACTAAAATGTTGTTGCTACATTTTATTTATGTATGTGATATTTCGGTTTTTTGGATCATATCAGATTTCAGATCGTGATACCGACACTGAGTATGATTAATCTTGATCTGAGAGTGAGTCACTTCTTCAGCAACATCAGCAGGAGAGATTTTGGCTCAATACCTGACTTCTCTGGTTTGTGTTTTCATAATCACAGATCCAAGTTTGACAGCTGAGTTTGGAACAGGAAGAGAGACAGCCAAGCCTGATGCTACTGGGACTCACATCACCTCTTCAACCTGTGAGATCCCCAGATTTCACTGCAATTACTCTGGCAATCTTCACATAATCCAGGCTGCAGCCACCTGAGCAGAGTGGAGAACTGCCCTCTCACCGACTGGCAGTGCCATGAGCCTGTGAGTCACACTGCTGTAGCAATATCAGCAAATAAATAAGATGTGTAACAATTTCTTGACGTTTAAATCAGCACTCTGCATACCGCTTTATTTCATTAGGCTGGGATTCAAAGAAAGACAAGACAGGGCCATACTCTGCATGCCAGGGAGTGGTTATCTAGACACCAGACAGGCATCATCCAATAACAAAATGAACACAATCTTACTTTGGATCCCTGGAAAAATTTGGACAGTTTTTTCTCTTCAGTTGGAGCAGGTTTTTCTCTAACTATTAAACTGTTGTGCTCAGACTGACTGCCTGCCGGAATGCCCCAGTCATGGTGAATATTTCATATGAAGTCTATTGTTGCCTTCCCCATTGGGGCCTCAGCAAAATCACCCAATGAGGGAGAAAACAGTGGAGTGGATTCCACAGGCTAAAGCCCATTAGTCCACTCGCCTCAGGAAGGAACAAGGCAATATTTCAAAAATGATGAAAACAACTTTTGAGGCCAGCAATGTAGTGAACAAAGACTGATGAAGGATGATATTGGAAGACCTCAGCTAAACCTGTGGAATGTATCAAACTGGAAACAGCCTGGTCTGCATTGTGATCCAAGGATGCAAAGTGGAAGTGTATGCAACATCCCCACACGGTTGTCCACACACTGGGAGAGAAACAATGACTCTCACTGACTTACTGTGCCATGTAACAAGAACTCAACATCCCCTTATTCCAAACACCCTCAAAATACTAACCTCTTCCTAGATTATTTGCCTGCACTAGCAACATCTCACAAAAAGAGAAACGTTTCATAAACCATTGGAAGAAACAAATATGTCATCAACTCCATAATAAAACAATAGCAGTGTCAATATCATTTTGATGGTATCAAACTAGACCCAAGCTCTCTTTCAAGAATCCAGATTTAATGTCTATGCAAAATGTAATGACACATTGAAACCTAAATATATAAAAGTGAAAACCAATTGTCCAGGGAATCTTAAAAGACCTCTCCATAGACATGTGAACTTGAAAATAATGAGTCATGTAATGCTTTTTTCTGACCCGTTGCACACTCCATACTGTTCAGTCACAGTCACCAGCTAAGCAGGGAAAAGCTAAATTACAATGAGACCATCAGTAAGTCTGGGAAGCAGACACTCTTGAGTCACCAGCAGCTATTCAATGAGCCAGTGAAGAACTTCTCAGAACAAGGGCAAAGCTGCTCCAACTGCCACGATGCCTGGCAATCATCACACCACAGAAGCAGCTCATTGATATCTGGCGCATGACTCCTTTGCTTCATCACACAGCTGACTCTCTGGCTGTCTTCCAGTTAGCAGGTGAGAGGTTTGTGAACCACTGAGATAAGACAAACTCAAACTTTCCACTTCCACTGCAGTAAGTTGCCTTAGCTGAGTCTAACCTGCTCTTTGAAGATTTTCTATAATAAACCTGAGTTTCTCTTTTTTTGCTGAGCCTGGAGAAGCTGTCTACCGCTGTGCTATGATCAATCAGACATCCAAGTAAGAACAGAGAATACTATTGTTAACATGGATTCATTCAAAGTTTAAATAAAATGTATCCACTTTCCATCATTACAACATTGTGACTCTCAATGTGTAGGCAAACCCGAACTATTAGTCATGTTAATCAACTGAAATAATTAGCCTTACTAATGGAATACAGCTTTTGAAAATGTAAGACACAAACGTCCACACTTCTATGACCTATAAATCATCAGGGTCATTTGGCTGTTGCAGGTTCTGAAACAACCAAAGGTCTAAAAAAAACTGAATTCTTTTTCTCAAAGAAATGAAACCAAATGAAAACTGGCAAACAATGAATGAATCACTCAAGTACAGTACATTAAGGAATTGTAATAGTGTTAGTCTTATTAGTTTTTTGTATGCCAGATCTTTTTCTGAATGTTTTAAACAAAAATACCCTTCATTATTTCACATACAGTACATATTTCAAGCTCTGCTGATTTAAAAGGTAGGCTTTGCTCTGGGTTAAACAATCGATCTGATAGGATGTTCTACAACCAAAAACCCTATGAGCTTTTTATTTCAGCATTGGCTGATTAAAAAAATTAAGGCTAAATTTTGAGTTCGTTAAATCTCTTTTGTAGTTTACCAAACTCCAACCACCATTATCACGATAAAAACTTTAAAAACAGATGATATCGATAATTATTGTGATTAAAATATCAGGTAGTTAAGACTGATTTAGCAAATCTGAGGTAAAACAGTCATAGTAATTGGATGTTACATTTCAAGTGTATTTGTACAGTGCATAAAAATAGCCTTTATCTTTTATCCTTTTTAGCCTATCCTTTATCTAGCCTTTCACAAACGAAAACAAGGCCATCCCACAACCAACAACACTGACATGATAATTTTCTATGTGTAGTATTGGCGTGTTTCAAATGGCATCATGCTACAGGGGTGTGTGGAATGGCACTTGTACACTGCATGCCAAAAAGGTGCCATGTGGAGAGTGGACTGATATTCTCTCCTGAAAACAAGGGCTTCAAATTCCTCACATGTTGCAGAGATTAGAGGGTGATACTGTGGAATTCTGGGCTTCATATGGGTACAAGGTGCTCACATCCTATCCTGTTAGAGGTTTTTTTTTTTCTCAAGAGGAAGTTGCAGCACTTGCTTTAATGCCAGAAAAGATTAGGAGGAATAATAAGAAGGCAATCAGCGAGCAGTGAAATGATGCTCATTTTGACCTGGCTGGTTAATCCTCCTCGTCTGCTACTGCAAGGATATGGCCTGAACTGTACAGGAGGAAGGACCTTGATGGAGTTGCAGGACAACACACAATGCAATGAGTCAGCCTTTGGTGATTCTCAGGACATTCCACAGTGAATCCAGGAAATAAACAATAGCCTCCTATGTTATGCAAATCAAATGAAAGCTTACGGGAAAAGCACCACACAAATTTCAATCAGTACAGGACCTTCTACCTCCATAAGTGCTCACCAATGTAACAGATGTAACAGAGTATAGCAGCATCACTAACAATATTACCAAACCAAGAAACCACTGAGGTTTTCCTGGAATAACATCAAAACAGAGTCTATGCAGACACATTAGGGAGTCACAATCAAAGAAATGAATTAGTGTAACTGTCTGAGTGCACTTCTGTGTTTCATCACACACACTGTTTCACAGGACCAGCCTAATGACAAACACAAAAACAAACCCAGCAGACATTAACATGAAACATGATCTCTGCTGGATCCCAGTGTGATGGCCTAACAAAGAAATGAAAGACATATCATTCCTTCAGGCCACCAAAGCCAAAGCAGATGGTTGCATCATCAAGGCTGCCCTGCAACATATTGTTGACTGATTGGGACACCAACAGCCCATGCAACATGCAACAATTAAAACAGCTCTGTCTGCCAAGGAGCACTGAAAGATCTATGGGCATCCCTTTGCTCATCATTCAAAGCCACTGAGCTGAAAACCCAAACCAGCAGATGCAACTTCAGGAGAGAAAATGATCCATATATCTATCTGAATATCTAAAAAAATATATTGGCTACAGTGATTCTGCTATATATTTATAATAACTTCATCACTGTTAGGATACGCACATCTGGCTTTTAATATGTATGGTGTAGACAGGTGGATGCATTCCTGAATAAATCACCAAGAAACCATTTATCCATTATGAAGGCTTATTTTACATCAGTTTTTTTAGCTTTTCCATATCCACGGAGGAAAAAAATTCTAGTCACAGATATGGAAAAGTCTGCCTGTGGCAGATTTCTCCTGGACTCACAGCAAACAGGAGCTTCAGAGGCTGACCCAAGTTCACAAGCTGCTAAATATTCATATGATTCACGCATAAAAACATCTGAGGCATTTATTCAGCATCCACACTCTGCATGAACACAGAAAAATGCCAGTTTTATAATGCAGACATATCATAAGTTTCGCAGGTTCGCAACACCTGCTATAGAAAATGCAGATCTCTTCAACTCTCAAAACAGAAAGAGCAAAGTCTAAACTGTAAACTAAGCTTCACTTCAAGTCCAAACTACGAGAGATCAGGTGCCACTAAGGTTCCACTAAGGCATTCAAAGTAGTGAGGATGTTTCAGAGAACACAGCTGTGGCAAAGCTCAGGCTGGAGCTTGAGGCCGATAGGGAAAGTTAATTAGGTTTGTTGGTGTGCACTGGAGAGAGAGAGAGAAGACAGGAAGCTTCTTTGCCACAGAGACTGAAGTACAGTACAACAGCAACAGTGTGAGGTTTAGGGATCCAGGGACGGAGGACTGGGGACCAAGCCAGTGCTGCTGCCTGTAAGCCTTAGATTGCAAGAGTACAGGAAGGACGGAGGCCTGGGATTGTAGATCGGTCACTGTGCATAGGCCCACTATGCATTCCACACCATAATGTGGCAGGGGACCCAACAGTTTTCTCTATGAAGTCCATCCCAGATATTTAGTATCCAACTCTCAGCCCTTTCTGCGATGACCATATTTCAGAGAGACTGGTCTGAATAATTCTAGACTCTTTGGATTATGCAGGCAATTTGTCATCACTAAAACAGCAGAACATATTTGCATATTCATCATTTATAGCACAAAACCAAATAAAGAAATTAATTATTTTGGGAAATAATCCACCATGTTCTGCACGATTTTAGTATTTACTAGTACTTACTAGAAAAACTAAAGTTTGCTAGGTTTGGGATAAATATACTGTGTCCTAGGAGAATATATTTCAGACATTCAGGCCATGTATTAATCAACAGAACTATAATTGTATTTAGCATCAACAGCATAATGTATGAGCTTACTCCTCCCTGAGGAGTTCATGTCTCAATTGCTACTTTTAGGTCTTTTTCTATAGAACATGATGACCTAGTCAGTTTTGTAAATTGCATTCCCATGTGAACTATAGATAATAATACATGGCACATATGAATTAACAACTGTGTGACTGACAGTTGGTATCCTCCAGTAGGTGCTTGGCTGTAGGACATCCGAATTTCCGGTCAAATCTCAAATCTGAGTTTGTTGTTTAATCATATAGTAAATGCAAACACACCAACTCAAACTACAGTTTAGCTATGGGCAGTTTGGAGAATGTACGATTGCCTTCGCCCACCAGTCTGTGAGCTTACAAATTGGTGTCAAGATATATGGACCAAAGGTTCTTTTTTTTTGTCCCTGACAGCAGTAAGTACTTTTTGAGTTAATTTCTGCAAGGAATAACAAAAGGATGTAAAGCAGTCATAATATTTTTATCATCATTAGCCACACAACATTCTAACATGGTCTCATTAAAAATCCCAAATTGAGCATTGTGAGAACACTGCAGGTCAAGGAAACGGTGCAGTCAATTTGTTAACATTCATCTACACCTTCTGTGACATATCATCTGCACTGCATATGCAGGAGAATGATGCATGTTCTGCTGGCCAGCTCCAGACACCAGAAGCCTTAATATCCATCACCCTTTCTGAGAAACTGTGCATAGAGGACCACAGATAAGTGACATAGAGAAATCAGCAGAGGTGGGTTATGGCTTGGCGAAAAGTGAAGAATGAGTGGTCGCATCTGAGCATTCAAGTCTGGAATGTAACTGCTCCATGACCCCAAAAACACTCCCTGTGCTCCCTTGTGGCCTGAACAACAGAGGCTGCAGCTGGCCACTCCTTTAGAGGAACTTACCCCCAACACACACACTCAGAGCCAGATTTAGAGAGACAAGAGTACAAAACAAACGATGAGTGGGTTTTATTGGATTAAGCCTCTCTTAAATGTACTAGGATATAGTGGAAAGAATTTGGAAATTCAAGCAGTTTTATGTCAACTGGTTTTGTTTGTTTAACTCTGAAAACTCTGCTGGGTTTAGGACACTCTTTTCTACATATCCACCATCTGAGGAGGTAAAGAGGATAAAAACACATGCCTGAATGCAGCTCCGTGATCAAATGGGGTGTAAGAAAAAGACTTCTTGAATTTCTGAGAATCCAGGAAAAAAAGTGTTTTGTAACAATGGTATCTAGAAAAGCCACTGAAAAATAAATGAGGATAATATATGCTGTGATTTTTCAGCTCTGGGTATGTTACAGGGGAAATGCAACCAAAACCTGACAACAGCAGATGCCCAGAAACTGTCTGCTTTTTTGAGACATGTAAAACACAAATAGTGTTAGAAATGTAGTTATTTCAGTCACCCAGTAGCTAATGCACCTGCACCATCAGGTCATGACTCTCAAACTAGCATTCTCCCAGTGTGTTATTATTACCAAATGATTTTAAACTTTCAGCAAATACATGCTGAATAGTTCATAAAAAATATTCATGGTCATAAAAAGACTATGAAAGCTCATGAGAGATTAAGAAACAATGTTTCCCAAAGACCAGACAGCAATTTGTGGTGCGCAAAGTATGGAAAACGCTGAAGGAGCATATTAAACTAAAATACTGGCTTCACTAACAGCCAGTTTATTCACAAAATGAATTTTCATTTACAGGTACAAACTGTTTATTTACTATGTTTGTGTTGGATTAGTGTTTTTTTTGGTCTGTTGCACCAACCACTGCCACCCACACAATAATGCAGCTCCTAGCTCTTCAACACCTACCATAGGTTGCCAGCAGAGTTACTCAAACACAGCAAACACAGAAAGCGATTTGCCCAGTGTTTCATGTACCACACTGCATCTCGTTCTTGATGACACAAAATTTTCTCTTTAACTTTCAGCTGCCCTCTCTTCAAAAAGTGAACATGCAGCTTTAACGCCCTATTACCAAACTAAAAGCTTGCTTGGCTGGAGCAACAGGATACTGGCAGCTCTGAAAGCCTACACAACAGGGCCAACCTTGCCCATCACGCAGTGTTAAGTACAGCACCTTCTACTGATGGCTGGCACCTGTCCCTCCATATCTGAGGACCTGGCACAGATTATCGCAGTACCACGCTACACTCTAGTCTCCTACAGATTCCAAACTAATTAAATATGAGGGTGCATGACGGGCTGAGATAGTATTTTGTGCAGGCCCAACAGCTAGTGTGGGCCATGCATGTAGAGGTTCATTAGAAAACTCAATAGAGCCATGTGGAATGTGCGAGGAGGTGCATCACTCCATTGTTCCCCTATGGCTCCTCTGAGAATGGGCTATGCACATATTAAGAGAAGATGAGGACATGGGTAACAATGCTGTGCCATCACACTTAATGGCACATGACGGCCAGTCTAGTGTGTGGATGCCTCTCGTGTAGAAAGCAGTAAACTGTACACACTGGCAGCACCAAAAATGCCAGGGATTTGTTTATTTTTCCCCATTGTCACAAGGTTCTGTTCCCGGTTTAGTTGATGTCGTACTTCTGGTTACCATAATGGTTGTGTGTAGGCCAAGGTGAAGCGAAGTAGAGTTGTGCCAGCTATGGCTGCATGTAGTAATGAGTGCTGTGGCTCCAAGACTGGTCCGCTTAAGGGTTTGGACTTTCCCTCTCACTCTTTCCTGGTCTATCATTCTTTCTTACTTTTCTCCCCTGGACCTGAGCCATTGGCAGTTACAGCATCTATAATGGGCCGCAAAGGCCAGAGCAGCATTCTAATAAAGACCTCATCAGCACACTTCAACCATCAGAGGGTCAGTAACAGCCAGCCCTCATTTGAAAGTCCCTAAGGGCTTTGTGACGAAGCTCTGACGAACCAAGACATGGATCTGCAAATACATATGAGCCTTGCCCAAAAGAAGAGGCAATAGACAACAGAATCAAATAAAAAATGTTAAACGAATCAGGATTGCAGCACTCAATAAATGTTATGTGATTGTAAGTGTGTTCAATTTACATAGACTCCACAGCCTTACATTGGATGTAAGTGGAAAAACACAGATGGTCACTGGTTTGCCCCGATCCAACCAATCAACAATTCAGAACCATTCATTCTGCCTCCTACTCCCCATTCCCAAAGGACCAAAACATCAGAAATAAACAAATTTTCAGCATGGCCTTTAAATAAGCAAATATAGCAAGTGACCACAGCGCCGCCATCAGGCACTATTGGAGCCAGTATAGGCCAAAACTATCTGAGCTGCTTAATCAGTTAAAATAATTAGTTAGTTGACCTTTAGTTGACATGTTTGAGATACCAGGAAGATTTACTAAAGCAATGTTTCTACACTTTTCAAAGACCCTGTGACTGTGGTGTGTCCTTCATTACCATATAGACTGTCATATGGTAACAGTGACTGACTGGTCAGTTGACAGTGATAGAGCCCTACTAAGGAGCTGTCAGAGGCAATCAGTAATCCCAAAAGGCAACATGAGACAGATGGTGCAATGATGGAGGATCGATGCTCTCCCCAGCATCCCAACTGCTTCCAGCGGCCAGTCCAGAGGCAGGAAGTTGGCTAATCCCTGAAAATAAAGTTCCAGACTAAACACGTAAGAGGAGCCTGAGCTGACAATTGTGCCCCCAACCCCCACATTTCCACTGGATGTGCTCTGTAGTACAATATATGATGGTACTGAAGGGGGTTAAAAAAGAGAAAAAGAAAAGTGGAGAGGCGTTTGTTCTTGGGTTTCTGGTTGAGAGAAGCTTTATGAGGACTTTGACCTTCCCCCCGAGGGCCCCCTAAGAGGTCCTCAGCTGCAGGACAGAGGAGGTGGAGCCTACATGAACTATACATAACTGCCAAAAAAAGTCCCACTTCTTTTAAAAGGCCCCAGAACAAGATCCCCCTCTGACTAAGGGTCTAGATGGCAGCAGTGTCCACAGTATAGAGCACACAAAAAGAGGGAAAATGGAGGAATAAGAAGAAAGACCTTCCTTACTGCAGTCTTTCAGGACTCTTGACACTAAGTCTTTTCCACACCGCTTTTACTGTATTTACTGTACTGGATTTACTGGCAGCAGCAAATTACCATTAGCCAATTACCATTAATTGCCATTAGCTTAAAAGCAGTACACAGTACAAGTCATTGTAAGTTAAAGGAACAAAATGTAACCAAAAGAAATACAGTATTCTTTTGATCAGAAATGTACATTAAAGCTTTACATGGCATCCATTCTGCACACATTTTAGCTGACACGCTGTGAAGCTGGATAGGTTGAAAAAAAAAAAAAAAAAAACAGCTCCAGCAAGATAATAAGCTGCCATCTCATTAATGCACTGCTTCATCTTTCCCAAGAATTGTTTCCACAACATAACAGTATGAACACATACATCTCCAGTGTCCCCCTCCAGTCTTCCAATTTACTGCCACTCAGCCTTTTTTAATTCCATCAGCGTGATGGTGAAAGCTGAGAGAGTATTATGGTCCTCACCAGTGGTCAAACAGTGAGTGAACGAGCACAGGTCACCTGCCTCAGTCACACTGTCAGCCGGCCAAATGTGTTTGGACAGAAGAAAGTGGGAGCCAAGGCAGGAGTGGTGTGTGCCTGTGATGCCAAGGATTGAATGGCATAAAACCCCCATTGCTCCACAGAACACAATCACAGAGTAAACACCAAAAACTCTAAGCTGTGTTCATATGATCCGAAGCAGGAAGATAGAGTGCAATATGTATAGTACAGCATCACACTTGCTGGGATCAAACAGCATTAACACATATTTCTTATGTTGGTTTAAAAACTTGGTAGATTAGATGTCTGGTATAATGTTGCATTATGAGATTTCAGATAAAAAACTGACTGACTGAAGTGTTCTCCTCTGAGTGACACAGCTTAATAACTGCAGGCAGTGAACAAGCAAAGATACAGCAGTGGCAAAGAGGCAGGAGGTATTACTCCACGAGCTGACAGCACTAGTGTCACTACTTATGTTTCACACTTCCACATTTAATTATTTTCTCTACCAACATAAAATGAAACCAAAGAAAAAACATTTTAATACAATTATAGAAAATAATGTGCAATTAAAGTATGATGAGAATAATCATAAACTGTCAACTTATATAAACTCAAATTAAAGAAGTTTCCAGAGCTCAATGTGATACTCAATGTGATACTTCAAATTGTTTAATTTATCAGAAAATAAGTCCAGGGATATTTAATTTACAATTATATAAACCAGCAGAGAAGTCTGCACAGATGGAAAGCTGTATCCAGCACATGTTTTGTTTGTTTGCCTCACTCCCTAAGGATAAAGGCATTATAAGTTTTAAAAACCATCATACCCAACTGAGGTAATTAAACAATTTCTATTAAACCTACGCATGTTAAATAGGACACAAAGCAAAATCAAGCCCTTTTTTTCCCCATTTAACTTATTGTTGCTGCCATATTTTTCCAGACCATGGGTCAAGTGCAACCATGAGCAAAGTATGGAAAACATGGTGACAAAGGTCTGTATGCATAGACAGGCTGTGGGACGGAAGGGGCCATCTGGTAACACCAGTCACCAAGCGTGTGTCACCATATGATCAAACCTCTTCCAAGATTCTCACCCCTTCAAAACACAACAATACTCATGACCCCCCTACTCTCATAATTCACCCAACCCCCATAGTAAATGCCCCTTTACATGGATGCACTCTCTACAGCTAATGACCACTCATATGTTTCCGGTCATTGGCATTACTCTTGTATGACCTCCACGCCCAAGACAATGCCTCTTCCTCATGCTCTAAATGTCTTCAAATATTGATCTGCACATCTTCTACAATCTACAGTCATACAAGCAGAGCCCGAGGAAAAGAAAGTGAAAGAATACACAACTGCGGTTGTGTTGCCCCAACAAAAAACACGATGGAAACAAGTTTGACAGTGATTTTGTTTATACTGTATATGAACTTCGGCAATAAATCAAACAGTATCAGATTGGGGGGACGCTGCAGCGGCTGTGAACCCTTCTGGCTGTCAGGCATCTGCCAGGAACCAGCAGTCTGAAGACAAGACCTGCTTTAGTCTGGCTGAATCACTGGTGAATTATTTTGTTATTTAGATAGGTCCTTCTAGCTTGCGGAGGAAGAGTAAAGTCGGATTTCTGATAGACCTTGGCAAGATGATGACTGCTGGATTATTCATGATGTTTTCCTTTCTCCTACATGACAAATCTGTTGTTCTATTTTTCATGAGTAGAAGACACTACAGCCTCTGCAACTAAACTCAATAAGGTTTTGGGTGTTAGCCTGCTGGTGCAAAGTTCTAAAATAAAGGCCAGTTTATATTTAACTCAGACGTGGTCTGGTGCAGGCTCCCCCACTAATTGAGGGATGCAGTAATCCACATTTACTTACTGTAAGCTCTGCTGCTGCTGCAGCATTGTGGGGGTCAAGGCAGAGCAGCATCTCTCTCAGTGGCCCATGCATCTTTGCCCTTGTGCATGAAATTTGAATAATTGCGAATGGTCACATGGTAACATTTAAAAGACACAAAACTAAATGTTTTATCAGAGACTGCAATGATTAAAAGATAGCAGCAGCAGCAAACATTTGGCTAGTGGACTGCATATGTGTATGCACTGTGCACCTGAATGAATGAATGAATGAATGAATGAAGGTCCACATAAAGGGGGTGGGTGTGCATGGGAAGTGTGCGTGTGTGTGGAGGGAGTACTGGATACTCCCTCAAAACAGTAAAGAGCATCACTGTTTAAAGCAGTAGATGTAAAGGGTTCAAATGACTCAACTCTTACTCTATAATGTTACTTGGAGGACTAAGAGCATAACTGTGCAAAAGGAAGGAGAATGAAAACATTAGACACTGAAATCGATCCATCTATGGATTAAGTGTGAGTTGGACACATGTTGACCCCTTCAGCACAGCAAAGCAGGTGCTTTCTAGCTGTGGAATGTATGAATGTGGAGTTGAAAAGGTCAGGCCACGATGCCGAAGCATGCCAACCCTCTCAGTCCTACGGGGGGTCACAGTCTTTGACCTATTTGGGGATTCATATGGAGAGGACATGCTCTCAACTTGTGGACATGCATTTCATCTCATTCACATAATCCAAGCCAACAAATTCCAACAGGCAACATTTGCTCTGCTTTTGATCCATTAACAGATATTTGGAGTGCAGCCTTGAAACTTATCAAAATTAAGGGATGGAAAGACCAAAGTGAGGGTGAGGGAGAAATCTCTATTTGGCAGAATCTCCTTGAGTTATCATGTGGCATCTATCCAGGGGGGAATTGTTAATGTATTATTATCAGAGCTGACAGAATGTTTTTGTCTGCCAAACAGGGGGGTTTGGTAACTCCACCCCTCTCCTCCCAGCAAAGGAGAATAACTGCTGATGAGAAGTTGACCTTACTCAATCAGATTATTTTCCCTCCACTTTCCTTCCTTCTTTTGGATATCTGTCTTCCTTTTTAGTGCACGTGGGCGCTGCCAAGCTCGGCGAGGAAAAGAACGCTGTGATGGTGTAGGCTGCCTGAGTGGATGCGCTTCAAACGCAGGGAACACATCATGCCTTGGTACATACACACCCACGCAAACACAGAAACACAGTTCACATGAGCTAACAAAAGCACATTCCTGTGGTATCTGAGCAAGTCAAAGACAAAAGATACCATGCCTCTCACACAACTGGCACTAACAGCTCAGGCTGTAAATCCTGTCAGCAGGCTCATTCAGAGCCTCGCACAGGCAGTGATCAGGGACAAACTTTCAATACTTCACTGCTCGTCCCATCATCACACCTCATCATTCTATAGGACAGACAGGTCTGAGACCATGGATGTGTCGTGGAACTCATGTGTCATCACAGTGCTTTAATGTAGAACACACACACACACACACACACACAAGCACATGCAATCAGGACCGCCACCAAACATATCTCATGGTCAGGACTATTTAGAGCATGAAATTGTTACTAAGTGGTGTGACTAAATAGCCCTTACAGTATCTCATGTCATTGCAACACAGACATGACATTACCACACACATACGTGCACACATAGGCTACACACACCAACATACAGAAGCACCGTCCTCCTGAGGGATGTGACAGAAATAAAGCTACAAGATTCCCACAAAGAGTATTGTTGCAGGTTGAAAATATGAAGCTTTCAAGTGAACCTAAACAATTAGGAATCAATTAGAAGGAGAAAGACAGGGTAAGACAGGCAGATAGACAGACAGGCAGAGGACAGTATCAGCAACACTAACCTGCTTCACTTCAGCAGGCATGGTCCAAAATCCCCCCTTCGTTCCCGATAAAATAAGGAGCTCCCGGGGAGACGCGTGACAACTATTTCCACCTTCTCTGAAGAAAGTTCTCCTTTGCCTCCTCTCCTCTCCTCCCCTCACGCTTTCCTCGTCTATTTACGTTGTGGTTTCCCTCTGTGAGCGCAGAGGCAGCAGCTCAGTAGCAAGCAGCCATCCTCTGCTCCGCTGTGTCAAGCCGGACAGAATACGGCAGGGCAATACCGGAAGTGAGGGAGGTGCTTTTCAAATTAAAGCACACATGGGGCTTGTGAGGATGCAATTTTTTTTCATAAGAATAAAATGTATTGATTAAAAGTCCATTGTGCAACATTTAGAATGATCCATTGGAAGATTAAGTACATACACTACTAAATATGTTTCTAAGTATTTTGTTTGTGTGTATCATTACTTTAAAATAAAAATAGTTTTGTGTAGCCTAGGAAAAAGCCCTTTAAATGTACTTTAAGCAAGCTTCTTGCTTTACAGAGGCCGCCATCTTGCGCTGCTGCATCTTTGCAGCAGTGGTGTCTTACTACAGATGAGGAAAAAACAACAACCTTTCAGATATCCTGACACACATGGAAATAGGTGTATCATTTTGTTACGATCTGTTACTCCTATATGATGTCTAATACAGCATTCTTAACTAGGTGAATTGGCAGAGGCAGTTGTAAATAAGCAACTACAGACATGAAAAACTGACATTTTCACTTTATCCCAGTGAAAGTAGAATGACAAATAGTTGCAACAGGCTTTTGTGGGAGAGCTGGAATGCCTTTATTTTGGAATTAAAACTACTACATCCTATGTAATTTAGGCCATCTTTTTAAAAACAGCTGAAAAGAGGACCCTACGTTCTCCATTGCAGAGATGCTATATGAATGTATGAAAATAGAGAAAGAGATGGGGGATAGAAAGCCATTGCCTCGCACGATGCCCCCCCTCCCCTATAACGAAAGGAGGAATTCATGAAAAGGAAAGGAGACGAACTAACTGTGCATGTGCAACATGCACACGCATGCACACAAACACACACACATAAAAGTTAGCCAGAGTGAGAACAAAACCACTGGGGCTGGGAGAAAGGGGAAAGAGGAGGTGTGTTAACAAAAAGGAGGGTTCCCAGACAGGCAGCAGGAGCTGTGAAGCAGCTTTCTCTCCTCCTTCTCCTCCTCCTCCTCCTCTTCCTCTTCCTCTCTCTTGCTCTCTTTCTCTCCCCTCATCCTACTCATTGGGTCAGTGTCTCTCACTCTATCTCTGGCTCTCTGGCATCTTGGTGGGGTGGGTCCAGCTCCCTCTATACACTCCAGCTGCGTCTGTCTGTCAACCCATCAACCCCTCCTCCTTGTTGGCAAAGACAGAGAGAGATGAGGAAAAGGAGGAGGACGGGGAGGGAGGGGGAGACAGGGGCTCACACACAAAACAAAAGTTCCCCCTCCTGACGGGAAGGCACCCCATACTCGGCAGATTTTTACACCCTATACACACACACACACGCATGCACACACAGCTCCTTTTCTCCGACTCTTTGTCCCATTCCTCTCACTGCACTTGATGTAAGGGAGGGGTGGAGCGTACGTGAAAGAATTCACATTCAAGTAGCGATGACTGTGACCAAGACTGAATAGGAATGTTAATCTAATAATGTAGATAGAAGTTTTGCAAATTGAAAGGAGTTGGAACAGGAGAGAGAAAAGGGATGACCGGTGTAAAATAAACAGAAAAAAAAGAAGAAAAAAAGAAAAATTCCAAACGGAGCGGAAATGGCTGAGGTTTTGCATTCCAGCAGCTTGCCAGTGTTATTTCAATTCCCTGAATGTTACTTAATGAAAGACATGGTTCTTGTTCTTAATGAAAGACGTGGTCCACCATGCAACATTACATCTAGACCTTTTTTTACGTCCAACGGTATGATTAACAATTCATCCAACCAACATCACCTTTCAAAAAGCAGTTAAAGAAGAATACCACACTTCAGCTGCAGTGCAATTCTGTCTCATATGTCATTTCAAATGTCACATTCCATTTAAGCAGTTTAGTATGTTTCATAACCTTATTTATAAAACCCATTAAGTGCTCTAGTCTAGAATACTCCAGAGTGTAGATGAGAAAAGAAACACTACTGTTGATTTTCCCATAAAGCTGTACATGCATTTTGCATTTCCAATTTCAGTTGACTGTTTTGTAACATTTTACAGACTGTATATGGAAGCCAAGATTTTGTGATTTATTATATCAAAACAGTTACTGAAAAGCCCTAAGTGCTCACTATGCTTTGCTGGGGTTCCCCAAACTGTGCATGGCTCTTTCTCCCCCCTTATGTCAATAAGAACTACAGTATAGGAAGAATACAAGGTTGATGTGCACGTACTGTATAACTGCTCTAATGCTTTAAATGAGATGTCCCGTTTAAAAATTTGACATACTACAATATAATAATAAAAATAAATAAACAAGTCAAGCTCATACTGACAAAAACATAGTCTTCCAGTCTTTAAAACTGGAAATTCATGGGCACCACCTGCAACCAGGCTCCTATTGGACAATACCAGCTGTCAATCACACTGGTGTCTGCCCTTTCTCATCTATTTAAAACTGACACCATGTAACAGCGGAAACCATTAACTCTTCAAGAAAAATGTTATAAATCAAGTGAGGAATTTTAGCAGACTTCTATTCAAGCTCTTTTCACAACCGGTTGTGACGCCCCCTGGTGGATAAGTACTAGTTCCTTCCTACTTCTGAGGTCTCCCTTTTCAATTCAGAAATCTACATTCATTTGTTTTTTTACATACAAAGACTATGCAAGGGACTTGCATATACAATTTTTTAACAGCTGTTTTAATTTACAAATGACTAATGAATAACTGGTATCAAAGCCTTTCTTTTTACCATGATGCCACAATGTCTGCAACTGTCATCAATAAACATTCTGCTCCAAGAAATCTAGAAAATAAAACAAGGGTAAATGTACATTCAACACTTCATTCCAAATATGATTTCTGTAATGTCTTCAACATCCCAGGTAGGTGATACAGATCATATGGATGCAAATGAAAACTCTGTTCACTTTAATGTCACTAACTCGTGCCTGGTGTGTGTAAAATGAATGCACAAGATGTATGAATAATCAAACCTCCTGAAGTCAGCCTCACTCTGTCAGCACAAACATGTGAAACAGATGTTACAAAAGTTAATGTGCAGCAACGCGGCTGCTTTCGACAACCAGACACCTCCAGTGAAGCTGCATCTGTTGGAATCCTGGTTTTTCATTTACAGTAAATTTCAGATCCCAGATGCAGAGAAAAACAGATGGAAGAAGAAAGGAGTTTAAGCATATACAGAAAGTAAAAGGATAAGCAACTTATATGGTATTTATTTGCAGAAATTGTGTTTTAACAATGTTGGGAGGTTTAAATGTTATTTAATTGCAATCTGCTAAGGACACATTTCCAGGAACGCACCGCTTTATTTTCAAACGTTTACATAGAGGAACATTCATCCAAAAAGCAGGTCTGCAAAAATGCAAGGGAATGTGTTTTAAGGATACTGGATTTGCTGTTTTACAACAATTACTAGACAATGTTGGGGCCTGATAATAAAGTACTGTATGTGTGTACAGGACCAAGATGATCTGCTCTTCTACAGACTGATTTCTGTTTATTCTAACAGTGGCACAGTTTGCAAAAAATCCCTTATCTAATGACTTGTACTATCGTGTTTTATTCTCCCCTTGAAAAACGGCTACTCAGCAATGCAGAGGATTAGAGTCCAATCTATTTGGGACCTTTGTCTTGCAAAAAGGCAATTTTGCCTTCACTTTGGGAAATAAAGTTCTCTTTAAATGACATGAGTTCAGACCAAATGCTTCTATTTTTTGCTTTTTTGTCCCAGTCCTTCAACTGCAAAGCAAGAATGAAATACAGGTGTAATAAAATGGGATAAGAGCTTTCCCAGTTTTCCATCTTGTCAGGTGAACTGGGACTTTTATGCACAATTCTTTTTCATTTACATTACTCTTAAGATGAATATATAATGATAATTCAACTTCTTTAGTATGCATCATTTTATATGTTTAGATAAGCTACAGCTTTTTGGCAGAAGCTGCATTTGTGAGAGTGATTAATCTAAGAGTGTCATTATTTTTCCATACAAGGAATTAAAAAAATTATCACAGAATTTCCCGTGATTATAAGTTTGTAATGACTGCTGTTTATATATAGAATCACAGATTTATTGTAGAAGGAACACATATTTCCATTTAAACATATAGATTATATCATGTAAACTAGATGGAATCTGTCTGCACTTAGACACTATTTGCACATATACAGGAAAATAACCCCAGCTCTAACTCAGGAGCCACCAAGGCCATTCAAAGCAGGTATATGATATACGTTTATTGTGTGTTCTCATATTATGATGTCAATCTTCAGTTGAACTCACAGTTAGTGCAAACAACTGCATTTGTTTGCACAGTGACTAGCTTTGCTTGTTCAAGCATCTTCTTCTTTATATGTGTGTATAATGTGTATATTGGTGATGCATTACATCCTCTCTATGATAAAGTGTGAGAGGAATTTCCTGATGCTACTTGAATAATTGCTCTCAATTTGTTGTCACTCAGAGGCAGTTTCTAGCTGTTGAGGTTGCCAAAGTATTAGTTTAGTTATTGGACCTTGGCTAAGGTCAAATAACTACAGAACGGTAGAGTCTTGAGGGCGTGCTTTTCATTGTGTTTCAAAGCAGATGATATTTTCCACCTTAAATATGTTGGCATTCTTTAGGAATACTGGGTGTGGCTCTTTGGATGATGTATTTGTTCCACAGTCACAGGAAGTAAACAAAACACAGCTGTATTAATGGCTTGATACCATTTTTGTCTAATAGTGATATCAAAATCATAGATTTGAGTATCTACAAATACAAATATCCCTCAATACAGTCTTTTTTAAAAAAAAGACCTGTGCCTAATGAACCATTTGTGGAATATTTAGGGTTTTTGGAACATTGGAACATGTTTTTCTTTCGTTGATTTCTGATCCAACAGTATCCAAATTTTAACAAATAATGGATTTCATAAGCAGTTCCCCAAATGCACTGCATTTTTTTTAAACAAATAAAATATACAAAATGTATCAAAATGATTCACAAAAAAACTTTTGATAGCACTACATGGAATCCATGCTTGCTAAACAGTGTCTTTACTCAGCATTGAATGATCACCTTGAATGAGGCCTTTACAAAAGCGAAGAGCCCATTTTTTTACACATTCCTGCACCACTACCATCATTCTCAGACAGTTCACATACCAAACTCAACCTCCTTCCACTTCACCCTTTTCAACTTCACCAACAAATAAAGAGGGGCCCATAGTCTGGCTTTAGCTTAAGACAAATTACAAGACTTCCAGACTGTCTAAGTGTATGTGTGTATGTGCGTGTGTGTGTTTGACACATAACAGCAAAGGTCTGCAAATTCCTGGCTCTGTAGTGTCCAGTCTTTTACAGTCATTCAGCCTGAGTGCAAAATCAACTGATCTGTGTGTGTGGCTGTTTGACTTCACTGCTATAAGTTGATGGTATACTAACTTAAATTTACTGTTGCATACACTGTACACCCACCTCTGCTGCAAAGTATCCACATGCTGAAAAGCACATGGATGCACAATAATAGTAGAAAGTGATTTTGCTTCTATTAGCATTAAATAAAATTTAATTTTTCGTCATGAAAGGTCTTCATTCTTTTCACAACACATTTATCTGATTTCTCTGTTCAGTTGTGTTCTTTCCTATAAAGCAGAGCTTCAGTAGCTTAATAGGAAAAGTGAGTGCAACTCGGGCACTTTTAACCAAAGTCAATTTGTTTTTTGTTTTTTTTTGTTTGTTTTTTTTTTGGGGTAATCATTTGATTCCACTGCCACTTTACAGAATAAAAAGTATCTCTCTAGAAGAGACTTAAAAAGAAGAGAATTAAATTCACATTAACCTATATTAAAGAACACGCTGGAGTGAAGTTGAGAAGAAAAGTTGGCTTTCAGTCCTTCCTGCTACTAAAGTCATTTGTAGGTGTAAAGGAATGTTCTCTCCAATGAAGTGCACATTTACTCCAGCGAAAAAAAAAAAAAAAAAAAAAAAAAAAGCCTGACTGCAGCTTCTGGTCCTCGTTTCATTACTTTTTACATGCTTGTAAGCCATGTTGTAAAAATGTCACAGCAGTTAGTTAAACTCATGATGATGATGATTAAATCAAGACTTTGAAGAACACCTCAGGCCCCACTACACTTCTAAAACTGCTTTCAATTAAGCATCCTCTGTTTTTTCCAGGGGTTTGCCCCACCTTTGTTTGGATATTCTGGTGGACACTGACAGAGGTGAGGTCACATTCCACAGGTGGCGTAGGTGTCCTGGGAGAAGGAAGCTTTATTTCAAACACATGGGCTAAATAGTTGAGTCTGTGAACTTAACAGGCAGGTCCGGGGTCATCTACAAGTATGAGACAAAATTTAAGCCAAGGCAGTGGCCCTAAAAGATATTTAGCTGGTCCGTTCACCTCTGCAAGTACACAGCAATGAAGTGTGGTAAAGGAAATGGGTGCAGTTGCCAGATTCCACTCTTGATGCTTTTAGTGAACACAACGGTTTAATGGATTGCGATCGAATGGCAGTGAGTTGAACCATGGTAGACACTAAGTCCACCAGTGTTTGGTTGGCTGGTTTTGTAAGATACAGACTTGAGCTGCCTCGAGGAAACATAAGTAGCCCACAGTACAGTTTCCTTACTAACCTCTCTCTCTCTCTCTGTGTGTGTTTATCTGACCAAGTGGAATATGCACAACCTCAGCCTTGAGTAAAAACTCATGTCCTTCCTCGCCAGCTCCTGTGCTGACTCGAGACACAAAAAGGACTTGCCCACCTCCATCATTTGCGGTGTGGTTCAAAGTGTGACACCTAATGTTGAAAAAGGAGTGAATAATTGATGATCAAGAACATAAATAGAACCCATATTTTTATTATAGTTTTAGGTGAGGCTGAGCACTTAAGCAGGGGAAAGTCTTTGTCATTTTAATGTACAAAATATTCTTTAACTCAGTAAATGGATCATTTTGCTTTTAGAACACTGGCTCCAAAACTCTGACAACAATGGCAGCACTAAACAGTCATTAAAATATTAAGTACAATCACTGGTCACTTTAGCAGGTATACCTGTTGAGCTGTTTGTTAACTCAAATATCTTATCAGCCAATCACATGGCAGTAACTTAATACATTAGGCACTGACAAGCCGACTTGCTGAAGTTCAAACCTTGCATCAGGATGGAGAAGAAAGATGATTTAAGGGAATTACACACAAAACTATCTTTAGGGCTCATGGAGAATGATCCAAAAGTATCCAGTAAGCAGTACTCCTCCAAGACGAAACGTCTTGTTGATGCTAAAAGTCAGAGGACAATGGCCAGACTGCTTCAAACAGAAGACCATCTATGAACACACAACATATCAACTCTTAAACAGCAAAAAAAATAAAATAAAATAAAATAAAATAAAATAAAATAAAATAAAATAAAATAAAATAAAATAAAATAAAATAAAATAAAAAAACACACACCCAGTTGAACTTTGTACCTAATAAAGTGGCCGGTAAATATCAGTGACAATGTAGATGTCAACGAAAGGGAAAATGTATCCTCAACGCTGAAATCATTTTTTAGAGCCGCTCCTTGATTTGCATCATTCTATCATATGAAGAATATTGAAAAAAAATATGAGTGGAAACATTTGCAACTCAATACTTTCACACAGACTAAATAACCTATATATATATATATTATACCTAAATAATACTTCAAATATGGAAGCAGGGTAAACTGACAGCAATATTAGAAGTTAAATGTGACTTTCTCACAGGCTGCAATATAAGACTATAAAATGAGAGGAAATAAGTAAAGGACATAAACAGTGTGGTACACAAAAACAAACAAAGAGGCAGTTTCAACCAAAGGTAATTAGGGTATTTATGGGAGGCGAAAAGGTTCTCGATGGCACAGGGAGGGATGAAGACAAGAGAAGACAAGAAAGGAGGGGGTAAACTAGGGCTCATTGTTAGGCAGGTGATTTATGGGGGTACAGGAGCTCCTGGGGCCTGCCAGTAGAAGGATAGATCTTCTGTCGCTATAGCACCCTCAGCCCTTTGTATCCATTGTGCCTAGACGGGGCTCGGGGGATAAAAGTGGGTGCAGGCTGGGTGAAGTGATTGTTGGTTGAGTATTTTTGATGCCATTGCAGGGCCAGGGCCTGTACATCTTCGACACAGACAGAGGCACAGATCACAGGCTGCACTGTTCCCCCCTCTCTGAAGCTCACAAGCCTTTGAAAATTTCCCACAACATTTGCACAAGGGATAGTATCCCTCAGCCATGGTACAAGCCCACTGAATATTGCAGTGAATACCAAACACCAGCATTTTATAATGTCCACAGAAGAGAAATAATCCCGAAGTTTCAGGGCTCAACAATAGTTCACGTTTATCTTTCTCCTGTCAGGGAAAACAAGTCACTTGTCTGAGTAAAAATTTACGATAATAGGAGGTGATCACAGAGACAAATGGTGAGGGTGCTTACCACATACATCCCAAGCAGCAGGTCACTATGATTCCCATGATATTCTCCTCTCTCCCTGCATTTCCAATCTCTCGCTACTTTTGCTGTCTAATAAAGGCACAATTATAGATATAATTGTTGTGCAATAATTATCTTTTTTTTTCAACCTATACAATGAATAATTCAGCATGTGAAGTTTATCAACATCGTATGTATTTCGTATGTATTTAATTTTTTGATGCTTTTTGGACAAGTTGCACTGTGAAGCCTGGAGTTTCATCTCCACCACTGTTTTTCTGAAGTAAAATGTTTTAACTGTGTGTGAGTGTACTCAGATCTGCAGTATACTTGGATGAAGTGTACTGCATTCTTGGTTGGGCATATTGTGGGAAAAATCTTGTAAATGTATTCAGCTTCACAGCTGTGAATTGCACATAATATCAAGACTCAGTAATTTTCTACTCATATTAATTTCCCTGCGAAAAAAAAAATACAATAAAATAAATCATTTTTATCTTGGGCAGACAAGCTTTAATGTTGCGACTTTTCAAAGCTGGGTGATTGTATGCGCTCAGAGATAGAAACTGTGCATGCACCAGGCAGTGGCAGTGGGTAGATTAGGCGTCTGGTGTATATAAATGAGGTCACCTTCTCTCTTTGCTCCAGACAGACATGGTTGTCTGAGTGCTGTCTGCCTTTCTCCACACAATGAACTGTCATCATGCAACACTTGACCTTTCACAGCCTTTGCGATAACACTTCAGGCAAAAATCACTTACTACAGGGAGAGGCACTATCAAATGAAGGCAGCATATGATCTTAGCATGTGAGACTCACATCTTGGGGTTGTGGATGAATGCAGACATACATCAGTCCATGTCACTGAATCTCCATAAACAATGTCTTCAGGAAAGCTAAAGGAGTGTCCAACAGCATTGTTGTGATTTTCCCTCATACAACAGTGCAGCATAATCAAAAACAACTTCATAAAGTGTAATACTGATGTGAGTGAGAACCAGAATTCAATTACTAAGGTCTTAGAAAGTAGGCGTTACTGTTTGCAAGAACATCTCCCACCATCGGTGTTTAAGTAGTCATATATATCTTGCATTCACATCAAGATAGGCCACACTAAACATCATTAAAGTAGTCTTCTAAGTCACACACTCCAGCAAAGCACGGTGAGTTATTCCAGTAAATATTGAGGTTGCTGGGACCATCACTTCCTCTCCTTTCTCTGTAGTACGTAAACCGTATGTAAATTATTTTGCTAAAAAACCTTCAAAATGTCATTGCACTCATTCCAGTGGTAAACCACAGTTTCATAGAAACCCATACAAGATATGTATTGTATGCAAATATCGTCACATTCATATGAACATTCGCCAATAGGCTTGTCACCACACTCGACATCTTGTCAGGCTACAAATCTTATTGACATTAAATTCAGCGAGGAAATGACTCTGATAGTCTATATCCACACAACACTGTCAAAAACATCACTGTAGTATTTATTGGGGTGTTTGGCTGCTGTCCAGGGCCATTCTGGACAAAAGAAAAATTAACAAACACAGGTCCGACGACACTAAACGTCTCGGTGCACAGTTGGAAGTGACCATTCATACAGTGCAGTGCAGATTATAAACCACACCAATCTCAAATGATTTAAAGTGACTGATGATTAGACACAGCATGTTCAAAGGTGAGCTCTCTGCAGCAGGGCAGGACATCGATCAATAACTTCTCACTCTCAACAGCTGTCTGCTTGCATCTGATTTATCAGTTTGGTGGCTCACACTGAGACTGGACCTGAGGTTGCAGGTCTAAAGCCAAAGACACTGATCCATGCTCCATTTAAATTCTTCATGCAGGCATCATGATGCATGTGTGTGTGTGTGGAGAAACAAAGCAAGGATGAGATCGAGAGTGTGAGACCTAATACATTCCTCTCTCATGTCGCCTCATTATGTGATTCTATACAAGCATGCATACACATACACACAAACCTTTTTTTTCACATCTTAGTGAGGACACACCATAGACATAATGCATTTCCTAGTCCTGTATCCTAACCTGGAACACAGAGGTGATTGCTTTATGACAGCAAGGAAGCTCTGCTTCCTCTACAATGTCATAAAATAAATGGTCAAATATGCAAAATGCAAAAACATATGCAAAAACATAACCTAATGCCTACACACGGAAACTTAACCTTAACCCTTTTGAGGGCTTAACCCTGAAAAAGCCATTGAAAGTTGTAAAGACCAGCCATAAGGTCAAAATGTCCTCACAAAGATTCTGAATCAAGATTTGTCCTCACAGCTTACCACAGAGATATACTCTTTCTTTCTCTCTCTCTTTCAATCTCTCTGTCTTTCAATCACTCTCTCTCTCTCTCTCTCTTCATTTTCCAAATTGGCAGCACGCCCCTTTAAGAAATGAACAGTGACACAAGATACATACTGGCACAGGCAAATGTAACCAAAGCAGTTCCATCTCTTCAGGTTTTGCTGTATCAATAAAACATGAGCGCACCTACTTTGCTGTGATTAAAGGTGATCTATCCAAGTGATGCAAAATTGTGCTTTCAAATCCTCGTTAGTAAAATGTGCCTGAGCGGGGTTTCTTCACAAAAATTACCATGTGAAAACCATGTGATGATCTATAACACTAACACGAGCATGACGTTGCCCCTTCAAAGGAAGAAATTAACCAAATTATATGATGTCTGACCTTGGAGTTACTAAGAGAGGAAGCGTTAACTTTTGCTTTTTTTCTCTCTGTGGCAAACAGTTTGAAGTGTGTTGATCAATGGGTTGCTGTGACTGTTGACATTTTTCAGGGGATGACAGCCGTCTCATTTCTACATCTCACATTTCCTGCTCCTACAAAGTCGGACAGAATTGACAGGAGCTCTGAGTGTAATGCCCCCCCCCCACACACACACACACTTTGGCCAGGGATGGGCCACATCCAATCAGCAGCAGTGGCAGACAATATTAAAGACCAGTGGGTGAAAGGAAATGGGATTGGATGACAGGCAATGGCATAAAAAAGAGGGAGGTGAAGGTAAACAGAATGAGAGGTTAAATCTCATCAGCTCATGCTTAAAAATAAGCCATGAGTGTTTCACAGTATCCACAACAGTGGGCCCAGTCAATAGGAACAAGTGTTCCATATCAGAGGGAGATTGAACAGAGATATTATTGAGTTCCAGCAGTGATAAAAAGCAATGACTGTGACCAAACACAATGATGGATGAACTTGCTCAAGTGGAAGGAGGAAACGGATGAGGGCAGATGTCACTTTGCTGATGTAGGCATGTTTCAGGTTGGTGGTTGAATAGCACAGTGAGTGTTTGGCTGGCATCATTTACCTGCATCACCACCTGCTGCCATGCTAGTGGTTGGCTGGAGGTGGAGTTGGGAGGCAGGTTGGCACGCTCTAACTGCAGGGTGACGTTGCGTCGCTCCTCCTCGAGGGCTCGGGTCAGCTGCTCAAAACGAGCCTCCTGCTCTTTCACTGAGGCCAGGATGCTGGCGGCTGAGCGAACATCATAGTCCTCCATGTCCAGTGTTGGTCGCAGTTGTACGGATCTTACAAATTGGTAAGGGAGGGAAGAGAAGGGGGAGGAGGGGGCACCATGTCATTAATGTCCCCCTGACCCAAGGAAGCGAGTGAGTGGCATTAACAGACTGATTCATGCCTCAAATCCAGAGTCAAATACAAGACCGATTCACGAGCCAAGATAAGACTTTGATGACTTGAACAAAATGAGCAGCCAGGGCTTGAAGAAAAAAACTTATGTGCCAGTACTTGCCTTTACATTTAAACTCAACATGTACATCAGCCAATATTAGCTAGTAATAATTATTACATTATGTATTTGGACAGTAAATTAAAGATGCATACAGATACAGATTTTTTTGATTTATGCACACACAAATATTTAGAACAATGTTTTGAACAAATAATCTTTTTTTTGTTTGCCTTCTTCTTTGTATTTCACTTATCCAATATTGTTTTATGATTCCACGAGTAACCCACAAGAACAGTTCAGGTCATGAAAGTCAAGAGCTAAGTAAATAATTTCTTATGAGTAATCATGTATTATTATAGTGTGAATCTCTTTACTTCATCAGAACCAATGGGTAATAATATATTTTTATTTTTAATAATATATACTATACCAGCAACTTGGGGAAAGTCCCTGTTGGTACTCCCAGTAATTAAAGAATAACATTTTATTGTGTTGGTGTGTTGGTACTGTGCACTAGCCAACTTCAAGCACTGTAAGCAACTGACTGGGTGACTGCAACAGTACAATCAAACCACTTTCGAGAGTCAACACCCAGCTGGAGCAAGGTCAAATGTGTCCCACCAAGGACGTCTGAATGTGAAAGTCAGTGATATGAGAAGCACACAGATTTTTGAACTCAATTTTTTCTTGCAATAAAAACATTCACATTACCACAGATATAACTCAGTACAGTTCTGCCGCAACTTGCAGTGGCAAGATGAAAACATGATCCACCAATTCCAAAAGCACCAACGTGAACAAAACAGCACAGCACGAAAACAAAGGTTCTTGCTTATGCACAACCAAAAGGTGGAGAGCGATGATTGCATCCTTACAAATAAACAATCACAGCCAGCACAGAGGAATGGCACCGTCATCAGTTAAATTCATGCACCGAATAATGCATTCTGACACACAAGCACAGTAGCAGGCACAAATCCAACACATGCAAACTTCCCGTAGCTCCAAATACAGACGCCCAGGCCTGGTATCTCACACACACACACACATTGTCTTTTATAAACAATCATGATTTCTAGATAACAGTTGCAAGCCAATGTGGATATCAGTGTCTCTTTCTCTCTCACACACAGACAAACACACACGGATGGTGGCATGATATCAAAAGGGCTGACAGCACAATAACAAATGGGGTTGGAAATATCAATCCACCACAATACAGACCAAGTAGATAAGCAGGCCAAGAGGTGTTAGAAAACAGACATCCCCCACTCTAACAGAGGCAGAGGGAAGAGACAGCAAGAAGAACGGAGAACTGGAAGAGAAGGAAAAGAAAAACAAAGGGATGACAAGAGAAAAAAGCCAGAGGTTAAAAGAGGAATGAAAAGCAACAAACAGCATATAATTCTTTTGCCTTTGAGTTGTACTAGGCACAGATTTTATTAAACAGGAGGAGCAAAAAGTAAAAGCGGTAAAACCGTTTCCAACATTATCTCAGATATCTTTAAATCATCCTGTTTTATAACAAAAATAGGATTTTTATAAACATTTATTCTTTGCACATGTATGTTTTCTTGACTGGTTCAGGCATATTGGGCAGCCACCACAAGGACCCAGACTCTAAGAATCCCCACTCTCCCAACATTCATAGTTTGTTATTTAAGAAATATTATCTCATTTTTCCAACCATAATGTGAAACAGAATTGTGAATTCAGTAAATTCTGCAAAACACCTCAAAGCCAAAAAACTGGCGGATCCTGCCATCTCTGTTTTATTTAACAGTTAATCTTCAAGCAATACTTTTGGCAGTTACAGCGCAAGCTTTGTTTCTTTTTATACATGAAGCTGTGACATAATCTTCTGGACTGCTGAGGAGTTTCCGAGTTTGGGATCAATAAAGCGCATCTACCTTTCTAAGAGAGAGAGACGATAAAAGACATTTGAGTATGTTGTGGCTGATCTTGCCACTGGAACAGGCAACAATCAAGGAGGAGAGGTTCAACTTAGAAGGGAACGATCAATGTAGATGAAACAAAAACAGTGTGAGTCTGTATGTCTGCGCATAAACAAGATTCATTCTTCACTATAGGAACTGGTGAGTGCAATGGCCTTATTCCCTTTGAGGCACACAATCCCTCTTTGATGTTCACTGCGTGCAGATGATTTATTTATTTGGAGTGGAGTCTCTTCTGACAAGACTCTTCCTTCACTCTTACTCTGTTGTTTTATACAATAAAGTTCAACTTGACATCCATGTGAATGAAGTCTTCTCCTCTTGAAATGCTGTTCTCACTAAAATATTAATCACCGGTGAGTTTATAGTCATGAGGCAGCAAATTTGTTTTAAAATGGAAACAGTGCTGGGAACAAAAAGAAAAGAAAAAAAATGCCATCCTTGTCAATTTTCAAATCGATCCACTACTTCAGATAACTGATAGCAATAGTTTGCCATGAGCCATGTTAATTGGTCTTACTTGATGATGGACTTTAATTATGCACACCCATAAAGGGTTGAGTGGGGGGGGGGCATGGATGGGCGTTGCAATTGCTCCCTGAGTCATAAAGGGAATAATATGAGAAGCATGTCAGCTACGCCCCACAGCTTATCATTAAACACTGACTTCTGGGCCTACTCAAAATAGCCCAGAATGCACAGGGAGGGGCATCTGAAGAATTCCCCTCTGCCACCGTGACAGCCCCAGTTTTTTAAGGCTTTGATTTAGCAGATGTCTGCTAATGACCTCGGTCAGAGGGGAGAAAAACACAGCCAAGGTCTGCAACTTTAACCCCATCCTCAATTACATACACCCTATTTAGTCCCAGCTTTATTATATCAAAGAACAAAGGGCAGGGAAGTTGTTTGTGGATGCAACTATAGGAGGTTTATGAGTGGAGAGGAGGATGAGTAATCAAAGCGATGGGTATTTTGAAATAAACAAGGAAAATGTTTAATTAATTCCACAATGGAAAGTGTGTTGGATCTGTCTTTTCTTAGGGTGTAAACATCTTTAATTAAAAGGAAAAAAACAGGCTTATATTCCATGTGTGGAACTGATGCAGTGTCTTGTTACAAGCTTCACTCAAGCTGTTGCAAGGTTTTTCCTCAAGGATAATGCCCTTCAGCACAAAGCCTATGGTCTAAAAATAGTACAGCAATAAATATATCCACATGCGTGCAGCTACAATTTTAGGCGTGGATTGGCAGATGAGGTGCAGTGGTCATTCACTTCAAAGGCTTTCTGGAATAAATCCTTGCCATCTTATTCATTAAGGCTGATGGACTCCCCTAATACAAATCCTTCAGTAACAAGAGCCCCAGCAGACATAATACTCCTCTGTGTAGTAAAATGGAAAGCATTTAACTATTGTTATTCTCAAATTTAACTGTAAATATCTTGTTAGTGTGTCTGACTATATGACATTACAACCACATTAGAAAAGTAAATGATTTAAGTGAGAAGAATCTGGCTGAGCTGAAACCTTGTGATTCCCTCACGGCCAAGATGTACGGTAATTCTCTTTCTGTGTGTATGGAAATGTTTCTGTCTCAAGCAGCATGCAAGAATTCTGACCAGGGCAAGCTGGAATCACAACATTTGATCTTTTTTTCTTTCTTATTTCTTTGGTATCCTCAAGTGAGAAGCACCACACATTAAGAAAATTTGGAGTGTGCAGTCGAGTGACATTATACCTAGATATGTACAATACAAAGGCATACTTTACAGAGCATTTCATACCATACACTTAAGACCAACAGTTACAATTGGTCATACATTTTGCATCTACGTGTGCACAGAGGCCTGCGTGAAGCAACTTTCATCATCTGCCCATCTCCTTGGTGGTCTGCACAAACCGTACACAGACGGCCGCAAGTCAAAGCCTCTGTGGACTTTATGCATCAATTTAACATGCTCCCTGTAGCACAACACTTTCCACTGCAGTAGGTGGCACACTCTTATTTTGGCCAAAAGAGAAAAGAGACTGTAACCATGGAAACTTAGTAGAGGGTAGATGAAGAAGTTAGCTGGTACCCACCCATTTGCAACTCGGCACTCAAATCATGCAAGGAAATACAAAAGAAGACAAAGTCCTGGCAAGAAATAGCCTGTACTGGAATGAGAGATTGAGTATTGATGCGTGGTGTAATAGACTGGTGATGACCCTGGTTTTAATATGAACTGAACCACTGAACCACATGTATACACATGAAGAAGTGTGTTTTCAAATTTCAGGCCAATCTCCAATCTCCTATTCCTGTCTAAGGTCTTGGAGAAAATAATTAACTGCCAGTAGACAGTGTTCCTTGACGAGTACAACATTCTCAAAGTGTTCCAGTCTGCATTTATAAATTTCACAGTACAGAGTCAGCACTGTTAATGGGTTTTAATTATGTTCTTTAAGCCACAGACTCTGGTCATTGTGTTGTTTTGGTTCTGTTGGACCTAACAGTAGCCTTCGATACAGTGGACCATCAGATCCTCCTGTATCGCCGGAAGAAATGAGTGGTGCTTTCCAGTGGTTTAGATCCTAAAAAACCTAAGAGAGGTTTTCTTCAGCGCCTCTCACTTGCGTGTGCCTCAGGGCTCTATTCTTGGGCCTCTTCTCTTCTCCATCTACTTACTACACTCTTTAATACATTATATATTAACTGTTGTATTATGTGTATTGTTGCATTGTATTTTGTGTTGTGTTGTTTATATAATCTTGAAAAACGTCTATGTATTGTCCATCACCTGCCAAGGGACTTAAATTAGCAGCTTTTGCTAACTCTGCCATATTAATATACAGATGTCTATTAACATGCTTTGTCCCTTTTAAATAAAAATGGTTGATAACATTTCTTCCTCTTGCCACCATTTGAAACCACCAATGTGAAAAGATGCCAAGTGCAGCTTTAAGGCGACCTTATAGATCGTGCAATTTATCTGATGACTTGATCTTAAAACATCTGTGTGCTCTCCCTCCTAGACATTAGAGTTGCATCAGTCCTCTCATATACCCAATTTATATTCTGCAAAATGTCTAACCAATTTTGTCTTTCTCAGGAGTCAAAGAAGACACAGATGACGTCTGTGGAGGCCACACAGAGCAGATGGAGCATGTGGTGAATGTCCTTAGGGGTTTGTATGGGGGGGGTTATTAGGAAAGAGGAACAGATTTGTAGGTGAAAGATGAGGATAATTGAGTGTGACCATCAGTGCCCATTATTAAGTTAAAAACATTCACCTGATTATGGAGTAGGTGGTTGGTGGAGTCGCTCCTGCCCCCTATTTACCAATTTTCCCCTTTCCAGAGGCTGTAATTGCTGTGCAGATTAATTCCTTGTCTAAATCCATCTGATGCCCATCTGAGAATGCAGCTTTCAGTGGCACAAGTGAGAACGTGGAAAGAAGCAGGAACACCTGTTCCTGCTTCTTTGTTTGCATGAGTGGGTGTAAAGTATGAGAGCTGGTGGTGGGAACAGTCTTCAATCTACTTGCTTTAGCTCTTCAGCAAATTTACAGTACAGATTGAAATGAATCAATCACGTCAGAGTCACTAATTTCAGGATCTTAATATTCTCCTTGGCTAAGATGTCTAATCAATCTAAGGTGTTAGAGAGATTACAATTACAATGACAACATGAAGGGAATTCCTACTGTGAAAAAAGAAGTATTTGGTGAATTTATCCATCAACAGAGGCACTGTTTGTGAGCATAAAAGTTCATTGAATTAGCCGTGCTTGTGTAGAAAAACAATGGTCTTATCCTTACTGGATGCAACACATGACAATTGCACACAACACTATTTTATTTGACAAAAACTGTAAGAAACTGTCGCAACACCAAACCATGAATACATTAGTTAATTCTTAATAAGGTAAACTCAGAACTGTGCAGCTGGTGTAAAATAAATGGCAGTTTTCCTGCTAAGTTTTCAATTTAATAATTGGTTAATGGAAGATAAGTGTCATTTCAAATAAGTATGCCCTGTCCTGATCGGTAAAACTATACTGCTGTGAGAGACTGAAGGTTTAAAAAAACCATATGTAACAGAACTTTAAATAACAGCGAGAGATGCTCTCTTACACAGAATGATTCTCCCTCCAATTTCAGATTCCAGATGGTGTGGATTTCAGTAACATTTAACTAAGTGTTAATGCTCAGACGGGTATTACTGAGTGATGCCAGGATAAGCAAAGCTTAGCAAAGTGAAAGGAGTATATAGCTTATCACTTTCACAGCTAGAAAAAAAATAAATACATCTGTTTATAATCCATGTATTGTATTTCATCCCTTCTCTATGAGTTGCCTCACTATGTGGAGGATTTTAGGAAAATACTGATAAACACACACATGCAGGCAGCAACATAAAAAAAAAACAACATTTTAATGTAAATGCAAGATTTATAGTATAATAAAATACCCAAACAACATGCCAAATTAGGCAATATATGTAGAGTGCTTCTTAAATAGGTTTTAAATGTTTTACTTCAAATTCCAACACTACATTTTAAGTTAGAACATTATGCTTGTGGCTTGTGATTATAAGCAGCCAACAGTAGAGTGGTCATGGCTCAGAGTCAAGAAACATTGGCAAATTCATGAGATTAAAGTCGATAAAAAGACTTTAAAGGCCAAGAAAAACTCATTAGGCCAAAAGAAACAACAAAAAATGTCACTTTAAACGCCCAAATCTTTGATGCACAGGAATCAGTCAGCATTTCAAATACACAAACTATACTCTGATGTCCTTCCCAAAGAGATAAAAGTGGTTGAGCATGTCTGCTTATTTATGAAAGTCCAATGGTGGCGCATCAGACATCCAAACTGCAATTAGACTTCTCAGCAGACATTTACCTCAGCTGATTTATCTTTGTGAACTACTGAAATGAGAGAACATTACCTAGAGGAAAACTTCTTCAACACATTGAAATTAAATGAAAAAAAAAAAGAAAGTTTCCTCAATGACAATGAGCAGAGATAAGTAAGACAGACATGTCTTGGGGTTTCAAACCCCCCCCAAAACTGCAGAGATTGCAGAAATATAATTAGCGCAATGATGAGCCGAACAAAGTGTTAAAAGGAGGCTGGAGGAGTGGAGCGTGAGGCGAGGATACCTTTGACGTCAGGGAGTGGAGTCAGATGACGAGTCGACTGAGAACAAGAGTAGATCTGTTGGAGTCAACACGTTTGTTCAGTTCACCAAGAGAGATCTGTGGATTATAAAAACAAGGAAAAATTAGTATTCAGCCATAGCACTGAGATTACACTGTTAACTTTCAAGCCATATAGTCTCAGTACAGTAGGTGCACTCTAATTAAAGATGTGGTTATCTATGCCCTACTCTGAAACAGAAAACTCTTTTGGTGATGTTTTCATGTGTGGTGCACCACAGGGCTCCTATTCAGATCATCTACTATTTTTTTAATCATTTGACTCTGTATGCAGATTGCACCCAGCTAGTATTTGCATGTCATAAGAACATACTTCAGAAAAGTACTGGTGATTTTCCCAATAGCATAAAAATAGTGCTGCAGTCTTCACGTAGGTTAGCTGATTTTTACTGATTAGGACTAAGAGAAGGCTTAATCCCACATTAAACACGTGTAGCTGCTTAGTCACTGCTCAGGAGAATTAACCCAAATGCAGCAGCAAAGCTATTCACAAATTTATAGTAGCACAATCACATCATGTTTCATCTTAATGGTTCATTTCATATTTCTGCAAACATTATCATTCTCCAAGGAACTCAAGGGAAATAATTGTACAAGTATGCAATTACACACAAGAATTTGTAGTACTGATATTGTGGCTGCGACACGAGTCAACAAATAAAGATCTAGTGTACTAATCAATTCTTCACTGTGCCAGTGAAGCAGGAGGCTGTCTGGCCAATATCTGATTCTCAATAAGGAGGCAACACATGCTCGATGCATTAAACAAGCCAATGTGCCTGTCTGACTTTGGTATTCACGCTGTACCACCTCAGAAATATAGACAGCACACACAAAAGAAAAGGAGCAGTATTGAATACTGCAATTGGTTTTGATGCTTTGTACCATGGGATGAATCACTTTACCATACACACCAACCTGTCCAGAGGCTATATGCTGCCTTTTGATGGATGAAGAAACAAACGACTGGTAGCAAAATGATTGATACGAGTGCAGCCTTGAAGAGGTCACTGATGATGGAATCAAACTTGCTCTTACACATGTTTCACTACAGGCTTTGATGGGTTTAATAGGATGTAATGGTTCCAAAAAAAACTGCCTGATAAAAATTTACAGCTTTACAGTGTTATATACTGTATACATATACATACAGTACATATATCTACACACACGTAGGTATATGTATATATTTCATCAATAGATCATCCCAAACATTAGGTAGCCATTAAAAAGTACGAAAAGTAGTTTTCCATGAGCTTGATGAAATGAGAAAGCTCAAAAATTCATTTTTGATGCAGCATCAGTATTTTCATCTGTAACTTAAAGGTTATATTTGGCCACTTTAAACACAGTTTGGATCCCTGTGGAAACCTGGAATGGATGGCAAACATTGCCTGCTGACCTTTCATGAGTTTAAACTGCATAGATTTATGCTCAAAATCACAGAGATTAACGGCTGGTTTAACCTTTTATGTATAGGCAGCTCTCCACATGAAAGGTATTTCCAGATGCAGATCTGAATCTGGACCATATTTGCATCAGTGCCACGCAATGTTTATAGTAGCTATGCTCAGAAGAAACCCACAGGGAGCCAGAATTAAAATCGATACAAAGTCAACTTTCTTCTTCAGGTTTTGGCTCTGGGATTAGAATATATCTCCCTCTCCAGGGATTCACAAGTGTGTTCATTTCAAGGACAGATAGACTCTGAGCATGGATTTCTAGTACAAACATCAAAGGTGAAGCTAAGCCTGGCTGCATTAGTTATCGCCTCTTCTCTCTGCCTCTCTAGTCTCTCTGGATTCTGGAGACCTTGTATCCTTCCAGAATGGAAATTATCTTGACACACACTGTCACACCTCACAGTAGCACTTTGATTAATATGCATTCTATTCGACTTAACATGATGCAATGGTCTTGTAAGTGGCTATTACTTCTGGGTTGGCAGCAGCACAACAAGCCACTTTTGCAAGAGGGAAACTGAACGTATGATTAATGAATGAGTGATGATGGTTCCCTCAACTAATGGCACTAAACCACCCAGCTGATTCTGTGGAGGCAGTCAGATGTCAATAGTAGGAGACAGAGATTATACTGGAGGGCAGTCAATGGTTCCCTTGTGGTTAAAGAGGTGTTGTTAATTTCTGACATAATCTTGGCACATTGTATTTGAGGTCAGAATGCTTCATAAATCCATATCGTAAATGGTCTGTATTTATATAGAGCTTTTCTTGTCTTGATGACCACTCAAAGCAGTTTGGTTTTTTTTTTTTTGCCATTCACCCATTCACATCCACTCACTCACACTTTCATACAGCACATCTTCATGCACCACATGTTCTATCTAACCCACAAACTTTGAGTTGAAAGACGACTCAACGACTTGCTTTGGACAAATGCAGAAATGCAGAAAAAAGACATTGGTAACTCCTGACGACCTTCTTCGTGACTGCTCCTGATGCTGCCACCTTCATTTTACAATAATAATAATAATGACTGCAGAACCCTCATGCAATATTTGCACTTTATATCAGTGCCATAGCTCACCTGCTGTGCATTATACACAAAATTGCATATTCTATCACGACTAGTCAACCTCCGATCAAAATCGTTTGGAGAGCGCTCCAGTGTAATTCTGTGATTAATAATTAATGCAGACTGACTGACTGACTGTGGTGCTGACTCTCTGGGGAAATGCTGCACTGATCAAGGCCGAGCAGCGACTGTCTGTGTGGGTCTGTGCATCTCATGAATGCATTCAGCAACCTGACTATTGTTTGGGCAACCGTGTCAATAAAATGTGAAAAGTGATTGTGACCATTCAAATGTAAGTGGACGCATTAAATATGTAAGAATGCTGTGCAAGTGGGTGAATCTCTGACAAGACATGACAAGTGTGTTTGATCTAGTGCTGCTCTTATTTGGATGTCATTGTTTGCCATCACTTTTGTGAGTTACACACAGACTGAAAGCAATGAAATGGTTATAGACCTACTGCTTCTCTCCAAGGTGGTAAAAAAGAAATGTCCTGATATAGTAGCACATATAAAACTCAGTTATTACCCTAACATGCTGTTGTTCAATTTGTGCCCAAAATAAAAAAAAATAGATTTGCAGTTTTGTATTAATTTCTCTGTGATCAGCAAAATAGTAATAGCCCAAAGGTGCATAGCTGAACTAATGCTATGCATAGCAAATTTACCAGATTTGTATTTTAATTAAAAAAAAAATCAAGAATATTTAAATAAAGACAAAAACAGCAGTAGGTGTTTGGTAGAAACCGCCTGAAATAAGAAGATAAAGCAGAAGCAAAATGAAGTCACCATCAGCTCCTGTGTTACTTGGCAGAAAGAAGAGTGAGAGAGATTTTCTCCTCCTCAAACTCTCCACAGGAATGTGAAAAGGTGTATATCCTACAATGGCAGAGACCTTTGAAAGAAAAGCAGCATTTGTCTGTGAAAGAATAGACACAGTATGAGAGTTGGACACTTGGTATGCCCAACAGTCCATCCTCTCTGACTGGCCAAAATCTGAACATTGCTGTCTTGGAAAGACTGTCCTCTCTGGTGCAGGTGCAAATAAACTGCTGAGTCTCCACAAACGCATGGCACAACATAGACGACTGACCCACTCTGGACAAGAGTCAGCAGATGGTTTGAAAGAGGAGTAAAAGAAGCCATCTTTGCCAAACTGGAGAAACCAGCCTTGAACAGGGGAGGTGGTCTAAGACACCAACTATCAGCCACCTACAGTGCTGTTCTGGACTCCCTCCCCAGGAGGTTTCACACACATTCACACCTAAAGTCAGATACAGTGAATGGCTCGGGTCAAACTAAACCAGACAATAGCCAATAACTACTACTGACTTAACGACGAATCGAGTAGTTAACAACTCGCGCCCCTTTTTGTCCAAGCCACACCCCCATGGACCAAGAACATGACAGAGTTTATAAGTCCCAGACTCTCCACCAGTCAAACTTTACTGAAGAAACGTCTTCAAGAAATTCAACTTAGTCCAGTTGCCTTGTTTAATACACTTTTGGACAGTCACACATTACGCAATTTACATAAATTCACATGATAACCAAAACTGAATTGAATTATTTTGCAGTAAATACCAATTTTACAATATTTGCATTGGAACAAACAAAGAACAAGGACATGGGTGAGGCCACTGAGCATGTAAATGAGTCACAAATCATGACTGTGTGTCAAAGGAGCAGCAGTTATGAGTATTTTTTCCCCCTTACTTAAAAATTCTACTACATGAGAATTTAGCTAAATAATTAAGCTGAGCATCACAGTGCAAATGAGGGGACATGGATAAAATAGCCAGTCTGGTCGATTCCAGTCATACAGGAAGCTGTTGAATAGTAGCACAGATTTAGACCCTTACGCCAGACATGGGTCAATACAAACATTTCCTGCAGCAGCTGCCCTGGTGATATTAATATTCTGATTCATGATAGTAACATTAAAAAAAAAAAAAAAAAACCTAACAAAATAAATCACTACGACTGTATGTTAGTAAGCTAGACAGCCTTTTTGAGTAATTTTCCAAATTCATGATTATCCCAATAATGGACATGGACTACAATCATCTTATTCATCATAAAGCACAATAAAAGTGGGTATCATTCTAACAAATTCACATTAGTTGTAAATAAAGAACAAAATCAATATAAAATTACCTGAATTACCTCATGACCTTTGTGATGTTATACAGAAATGAGGAAGTATAGTAAGGATTGAAAGGTTGTAAATGGAAGCTCCTTCACGACAGGATCCACTGTCCAAACACATCTACAGTCTGAGTCTGTGATATCTGACATCTGTCAGCAACTAAAGCCAGGGGAAGGGGTAGTGTTGTGCCTCATGTTAACATATGACACCCCCATCTTCTTTTCTAAAATCTAATAAAACAGGAAAAATAAAAAGAAAATAAATCATCGCATATGGATTTGAGCCATTAAGTCTGAACCCATTCTGACTATGCTGCATTTCCATTTTACTTTCCAGCTGAACTAGATGCAACTAGATACACATGCACAAATTAGTAAAAAAAATAAATAAATAAATAAAAGACAAACTTTTTCATCTTATGAAAAAGATGAAGACTCATCCTGAGGAGCTGACCTTGACACAGTGCTTCTTTAATTTAAGGCAGAAAGAAATAATTCTGCCTCCCCGGAGCTTGCTGCCTCTCAAGATGTAACTACAGAGCAAATGAAGAAAAATAAAAAAAGGGAAAAAAAATCCTGGCAAAGGGAGAAAGATATCCTGCCAAAATAAAGTAGCAAAACTCACTGAGAAGCCTTAAGGGAGGAGGGAGGAGAACTTGACTGGTTTGTTTGTTCTTTGGATTGAGCACAGTTTCAGGTCCCCTTTCATATTTCATCAGGTTTCCTTTTTTTATTACAGACAGACTGTGATCAATAATGCAACCAATAAGCCACAGTAAGTCTTAGTATTATCACTAAGTAATTGCCCAGGTAATACAAAGCCCCTGTGCTTTATGCATCAGTGTTGGAGATGAGACTCCTTGTCATTGTAGTTGGTACCATCCTCAGGTATTTATAACACGCACTATTCACTTTATTAGGTACATCTGTTCAAATGCTCACAAGCACATCTAATCAACCAATCACACATCAACAACTTGACATGTGACCGCTGATGTTCAAGCCGAGCCTCAGAACGTGGAGATTTTTTTTTGCATGTGCAAATACATATTGTGTCACACTGAAAGATCTCAATTATTTTAATACAGTGTGCATTTTCAGTGGATCTTTTAATACTTGAGCCAAAGAATTAGGTTACGCTGGTCTTTGTTGACTGTAATAAGCTTTGAACGTTTTCCCGACAACAGAGATTAGACAGACTAAACTCCTGAAATGAGTTAGTGAAGAATGATCAGACTTGGTAGAAAGACAACAGAAACTCAAATAACCACCTTTCGCAAGCAAGTAATGAAGACAACCATCTCTACATGCACAAACGATGATACCTTGAAGAAGGTGGGCTACAGCAGCAGAAAACCACAATGGTGCATCTTGCCCTTGACTACACTGACTATAATGGATGGAGAATGTCTGTAGAAAACCATTAGTTTGTTACATTGTTGCTGGAATATTAAATGAGAGAGGTTTTTTTCTTTATATTAATATATATATATATATAGTCAGTAAGAAGTTACTGACTGAAGGTCATTTGCTTTTTCTTAATAAAGAATGATGTTCAGCTACTAGAAGACAGGAAATCCACTTATGAAGTCACAGCTCATACCTGCAGTTGCACAACCAAAACTCTACACATGTGTGCAATTCACTGAAGAGCTTCACTCTGAATATGTAAAATGAATTCCTTACGCAACTGTTTTGCAAAGCCTTACAGGCACTGGAACTGAAAACACCACATTTATTCACACAGGGGCTCTGTTGATGCCGGCGCTTGTTGCTTCAGTTTCAGGAGAAATGATGAAATACAACCCAGACAGGCCAGATTAGCTAACAGATTCATCAATGTGACAGATTACCAGGAGGACAGCAGATTTATACTTCTGAATTTCCCAACTCTACAAAAACTCTTCCAGCAGCAGCTCTTTTATCCTCCATCGTGACAATCACTAGTTAAGTGTCACACTTATACTGTATGTGCACCTGTATGTAAGTATGCAAGAAATTAAGTAAGTAAATCATCACTTTTTTAAACTTACTGGTGCAAACATACATTAAAATCTCTTAACAGTCGGGCTGCAACAATTGACTTTTCAACAAATATAATAATCAATTAAACCTTACACAGAGCATTTAGGCTGTTTTTTTCCTCTATTGATCTGTTAGTAAGTTAAAAGTGACTTTTATCCTTTTTAAGCACAACAAAGGCAAGCTGATGCCTACTGTATGTTGGGCCTATTATTATTATTATTATTATTATTATTAGCTCATTTTTACCAAATATATAATCATCACTGTGCAAAAAATATTTTTAATCAGATTTAATTTGTGAAATTTGGAAATTCGTCACAGCTCCTTTGACTCGTTTTTATGAACAAAAAGAAAAGAAAAACTGTACAAAAACTGCACAACTAACCCTAACTAACCCTAATCACAATTTATTTTTTAAATATGTGATATAAAGGAATCATAACTTTGACTCAACAACACATAAGAAGATGAAATTTAAAATTTCATCTGAAAAAGAAATCTTTATTTTCCTCACTTTGTGCTCATCTAGAAAACTGAATTCTTTTGGTGTGTGGACAAAGGAAAAACATTTGAAGTTTGAGAGACATTTATATTACGGAGGAAACCAACTAGTTGAAAAATATTCAACGTTAGGTGTTGTTTGGAGGATTAATAGTATATTTACAGTATATTTTATGCAGTATATCCTCTACATTTGCACAACATTTTACATTTTATGCCCAATAAACAAAAGAACTATGATAGATATATATATATATATATAATTAAACATAACAAAATTGCTGTTTAATGTAACTGTTGTGTTTAATGTAGCCTACAGCAGAAAAAGTATTAGCCCATTGAACCATATAGTATATAAAGCTAACTCCAGGGCTCTTTGACTCGCTGCCTGCCTCTTATCTCATGGCCTGGTTGGTGCAGAGGGATAATGAGACTTCTGACACAGTGAGAAATCTGTCAGCACCTGAACAATCTCAGTCTGCTGCTCAACTCCATTCGTCTTGCATTCACTGATCGACTGACTGAAATAGACTTGTCAGCTGGGCCCAGTCGTAACGCCTTAGCTGCTCTATAGGTTTAGTGTGAACATATTATATACTGTATATATTATTGTCCATAGAGGTAGAGGGGATAAGCACAGGAGTGAAACACTGTTACCAGGAGTTCTTTTTTTTCCTTTTCTTTTCTACTATTGTCTGTGTAGTCGCTCATCATAATTTTTCATATTAGGGAAATTATGCTGCTGAAAATTAAGCAATCAAGTCTTGAAGGATGAAAAAGGCTGACATATTTCCCTTCCAAATGATTAATCGCACAAACCCAAAACAAATGCTGGTACATTCTGATGAATGTTGTATAATCTTGGTTTTAGAAGAATTGAATGATAAGATTCAAGCTTTTATTGTTTACAGTGCAAGTTGTAGATTGTTTAAGAGGTCAGGGATACATGTTTTTTGTTTTCTCTCTGTGTGTGTGTGTGTGTGTGTGTGTGTTCTTGTACTTGCTGCAGAGCGAGGACCAAAATTCGTATAATTCCTACAAAGTGAGGACATTTTGTCTGGTCCTCACGTCTTTAAAGGGCTTTTTCAGGGTTAAGACCTGGTATGAGGGTCCTCACTTTGAAAGAAGCACCAACGTGTGTGCGTGTGTGTGGAAGTACAATTGTGAGTCACCCTGAGCACTGTATGAGCAGTATGGAGCATCACTGTTCCTAATGGTGCAACTGAACCTGGCGAGGATTTATTTATTCACTAATCACATAGTGATCGTCACCAATATTACGGCAGGGAGGAGGTTGTGTCTTTATCTGGGGGATCACAGTGTGAGAAGCGAGGGAGAAGGAGGAGTAGAAGGGCAGGTTGTCAAACATGAAATAAGAATGATTTATTTATTTTTTGAAACACTCTGGCACATTATCGGCTCCCTCTGTTTGCATTTTACTTGTGAGGAGAACGCCCCAGGTCAGTCACATTCTGATAACTGTATCTTCACTGTAAAAAAAAGAGTCATTATCATGGAAACAATAATACAGACATGAATCTATTAAACTGTCAGAAAAGCATTTAATTTGTGGCCACTTCCCACAAAAGACCCTGACAGATAAGAAATAATATCACTGTGTCTACAAAGACTTGAAGTTAACAATGTTTATTTAAAATGTTTGCCAAAAGACAGATAAACTGGTAGTAAATGGAAGGATGGATGGACAAAAGACACTGAATGAGGACAAAAGACTTGAAATCGACTCAAGGGTCGTTTTCAAAAGCACAGTACTGTGAATGTCTTCTACAAACTGTGAATGAGAAGTGATTAAGGCACTTCCTTCTTCACTTCCTTTTTTTTTTTTTCTCTCGCAGTGAGTCACGGTTCATTACACAACAATAAACACCGTGTTTAGGCCGATTACAGTGTAATTAAAAAGGATATTTGTTAGCAGGAGCAGGTGGATAAAAACTCCAGGAGAGCAACCGCTGATTTATAATTGTTGACAATTCGAAGTCGGCTTGCATTTAAAACAACAACACACTATTCATGAAAAGTTAGCCTTAAAGCTGCACTGTGTAACACAAGTTATGGAACTTAATGACTTTCATGAGGCCTCCTTCATCTGAAAACAGGCCCGGACAGGAAATACTATCAGACCTGTCCAAGGGAGTGTTTGTGTGCATACAGCAGCAGTGCAGGGGTGGGCGGGGCCACAAACAGCTTAATGACTCTTATTGTAGCCATGTGACTTTACTAACACCACGTTGCTGTCTCGACATTATACAAATCACTTCCTGGGTGAAGAACGGGAAAGTGTCGTGTGGAGCTGATAGTCTTAATCCGTGTCGTGTGAAATGGTGAAACAGTTATTTGTTCATATTTAACAGCTACACAGATGTGAAGCTGTATGTGTGTGTGATTCACCACTGTTGTCTGGACGGTGACGTCCTCCGTCCTGACGTACACCATGATAAATAAATAACTTCGCCCTCATGCCCCACCTCTGCAAAGGTCATAATTACATCTCAAACTCAAAACTACAGAAAATCTCACAAAAATGTAATTAATGATCAGTGTATGTTCCCTGACTGAACTTTCCCCCCAGTTAATAAAGGGAATTCAACCAAATGCAAATGGCCAAAACCCCAGTTCCAGTAAAATAAAACTGCTATTTTTAGAAACGCAAGAATGAGGCCCAGTTTCCTGAACTGTGCACTGAATGGTGATTCAATGGGGCTGAAAGTGGCCACTGGAGACCAGAACATGCCAGGGTAATGGCTACAGCATCTCACAAGAGGCCCTTTTTTTTTAGTCATGTATAGTTCCACAGGTAACGCAAGCCTTTTCTGAAAAACCTCCTCATGAGAATCCCAAGTGGACTGTACGTCTGCACAGGCTCCGACTTAGTCTTTTGTTCTTCTGCACAGTTTCATTTTCAATGATTTTTTTTTCCACTAAAACACTTCAATGTAAATGGAAGGATCCATTTTGTGTTATTTTCATTTGGTTGGCAGGTCATTCACCACATGCAGCTTGACACCATGCATAAAGAAACACGACTCCTTAAGGGGATGTTCCCGGGGAGTGAGAGATGACAGAGTCATCACACAGAAAAGAAGGGCTCTTTCTACTTTGGTACATCAATATAAAACAGTATCATTACAATTGAAATGTAGATTTCAAAGTCTTGATTAAAGGAGTAGTACAACACTTGGGGAAACACATATAAGATAAGAGGATCGAATGGGCTGATATCCTACTAAATGACCTGCACAACTGATTGGAAAGTAAATTAAGCAACTACTGCTTCATTTGTTCTCACTATGCGTCGTCTCATCTCACTCAGCAGGAACAACAATGTTGTGGAAATCTTATGAGTGAAATAAAAGCAGCATCAACAGCACTTTCAGTAAAATATTAAAAAATAAAAGTGACTATGCATGAAAGTCGTCCCTGGACCATATGGTTGTTATTACTAATTGTTGTGGTAGCTTGAAATAAAATATTACTTATTTTAAATTATAATTTTATAAGTTTTAGCTTAATGTTTGGATAAGAATGTGATAAGTACCTTTTCAGTGGGATTTGAAAGAAGAACATATTTTGATGGATGAAATCTGTATTTAAAATTGTTAGTACTTGTGTCTCTGCTGTGCCTCTGTTTTTAATTTTCCTCATTTGGTCTCACAAAACGCAAGTGAATAAGCTAAGATATTTAGAGATTTAGACTGGGGCGTTGGACGTTGGATAACAAAACACTTGGTGAACTACAAACCATTATTTCTTGCAAAGACCAGTTTTCATATCCTCACCAGGAACCAGTTATTAGTATTACCTTTATAACCACATCAGTCTTGCAAACTCTTCCCATTTAGTTGTTTGAGTCTCTTGCACCCATTATATTATTTGTCTCTTGGCAAAAAATACTGAAAATGTTTACTTTCAACTTTTATCTGTTGAAATGACTGAATGACTGAATTTGGATTTAATTGTATTTTGAGAATTTTCAGGAAATAGGCTTTGAAGATTTCCATGTCTACGGTTTAACATATTAATGAGAGTTAGTTAATAACTTGCTCTCAGGATCACTTGCTGGAGCAAAAATTGCATACAAAAAAAAAAAAAAAGCATACACTGGAAAACACCTACTGCTGTCAATGGAGCTCTTCTCTTTGAAGAGGATGAGTTTGATGAGAAATGCTTCATAAAATATTCCTATTGTTCAGCCACACTTCAGTCTGCTACAGTGCTGCTGTGACCACTGCAGCCACTGTGAGATGGCAGCACTTTGAAGAGGTGATGGAGGCAGAGCTGAAAAAGTCTGTCTTTTATATTGTATCAATATTCTTTCACAATGTGCAGGCTGATGCACTGGCAGGGAGTGAGAAGCCAAGGAGAGAGTGGGGCTGACAGACGGGTAACACACTGTCTCTGCACTGTCATTCTGCAGGACCAGGACCCCAGTCCATCACTCTTCACTCCTCAGCAAAGTCCTGCTCTGCTTTACTCCTTCATTATTGATAAAAAGTCTCTGACATCTGCTCCCTTCTTACCTTTGACTGTGTTTGTGGAGTCACAGCTCAAATCAATCTAACTTGATTCAGCTGGATCCAAATGCCAGTGCTATCAAACAAAGGCGATGTTGGTTTTGCACAAATAGAAATGATTGATTCTTTCTTTGCATGCAGTGCACTACTACATGTTTTGCAAATAAAATCATAAACTTCCACTTTGAGGAATAGTTCCGTTTTACTTATTTTTTTGCAGGCACTGACTTCATGCCACCAAACTAGGGCTGGGAATTTCCAATAGCCTCGCGATGCGGTACATTTGACGATACAATAATATTACCATATGTCACGTGAATCAGTTTGTTTACAACGCTAGTGGCGGGAAAAGCTTCCGGAAGAACAGTGCCAGTTTCAAGAGTTCACAGCCCACGTTTGATCCATGGAAATCGAGCAGTATATTGCAGAACTTGACAGGCTGAATAGTTCTGACCCTTATAATGGCCCTAGTGCTTTTCACCACTATGGAAACACAGGTGGAGTGGACATTAATCCAGAGCTACAGTATCGCAACATCAACTTTCTGATAAACCTTTCCTTATCCTACTCCGGAAAATGCTTACACGTCAAAATAAACAAGATATTAAGTTGGTAGACAGTGGATCCTGCACCTGAATTGAAGTGATTACTATACAAATGGAATCCATTCACTTTGGGCTCCACCGCTTTGTTTTCTACACTTACTTAAGTGCATTTTTATGGCAGTGATCCAACTCTGCTGTCTCTCAGGATCTATGGTGATCCAGTAAAATTCCAGTAAAATCAAATAAAATCCTTTTTGCTTGCCACCAACTGTTTCAGTATCCTGACAGAAAATAGCTGTCTACCCTCAACCTTTTTTATAAATACAGGTGAATAAGAGACAAGTTGCCTGGTATATACTATGCTATGTCATGATAATTAATGTCTATGGATATGTAGAGCACAGCTTCCTCCCAAAATGGCATTGCTTTAATTGAAGTTTGAGGTATGTCCTGCATGATGTAAATTGAGCTCAGTTTCTTTTCCACCCTGCACTTAAGATAATGTTTACATCTCAAAATGACCATCACAGCATTTGCTGCTGTATTAATGTGAACATCTGAATTGTTAAACGCAGTGGCAATTGATGTACCTCCAATATTCTGTTGTATTCATTTTTTAGCACAGCTCTACACTAAATGTGCCACCGACTCTAAAAACCAAGGACACATGATTTCTATAGTTGCCAGCAGGGACATTCTATACCTGCTTACGTTCATGATAAGAATATGTTCACTCCATTTATTTCTTGTTTGGCAGCCTTTTTCTGCTGTAAACTGAAGTTTGTAAATTGTGCCCTGTCCAACACCAGAGTCCACAGAGAAAATCTGTGTTTTTACCTTGCAAGGACAAAGGAGCTTCTGGTCTGCTGCCTCATTTTAGTGGTATGTGAAGGATTTCAAACTCGTCAGAAAATAACAGATTTGAAATTACTAGTGGAGGCAGCAATGGATTAACAAAAAAAGCCCTCTCTTTTGGTGTGAGAAAGAGAGGGCTTTACAAACTTCAGCTTTTGGTCATGAATGTCTGTTTAACTATGAGAAAATGTGCCAAACATGTTCTTAAGACATTGTTTCCTCAAGCAGGCCTGCAAATCTGTTTTACCTTGTGTCCCCACTGAGTTTGAGTGAGCTGCATATCCCATGTTAGCTCTTGGAGACAGTGGCAGGCTCTGCAAAGCTACTTTTGACAATGTGTCAACACTTCATGCAGCCCCACTTCAAAACCTGAACTACCCCTTCAAGGAGATTAAATTAAAATCCAGTGCTATATGCTCTTCACTTCTGAGGTGTCTGAGGTCAGTACATCCATTTGTCTTACCTTTATTTAGTTCACATTTTAATTGAACGGATCCCACAGTCCATGCCAGCTTGGCAGTGAGATGTACTGTAGTGTTGCCCAGAGTTTTATTGCTATAATTTACCATCAAATGTCAGGTCTTTGCACACGAGGAGACGATTAAATCCCTGTTTACACAAATGAATAATTTACTATTCTGGAAAGAAATACCACATGGTTCTTGAGAACAGTTCTGCTACAGGCTATTTTGTTTTTAAAAAGCTGTCCTGACAGTGCTTACCAGGCATGCATCTAAAAAAAAGCCCTTTGTAAAGATTTGCATCCTTCCTTTTTCTGCTCTCTTGCTGGTGTTTGCAGCTTCATCAGACCGGACAGAAAACAAGGCAGCATGTGACAAACGTGCATCAGCTGTGACAAACAAGTGAGGAGAGATCGAGGGACAAAATGAACTCACTGTCAGAGAGAAAAAGGAGCGCGAGAGAGACTGACATTGATAGTGTGTTTCAGGAGGTTTATCAGACAAACATTTTACTTTGCTGCATTCACAGACCGGTTTATTAGGTACAGACACCTAATTATAAGTGTCTGGAGTGGCACCTGGTGTGGTCTTCTGTTGATAAAGACTATGTGCTTCAGCGCTAGATCTGTGTTCAGAGAGCACAGTTGGTTGTAACAAGCAGTTATTTGTTGCCTTTCTATAATTTTAAACCAGTCTGTTTATTCTCCTCTGACCTCTGGCATCGCAGCCCCACTTCAAAACCTGAACTACCCCTTCAAGGAGATTAAATTAAAATCCAGTGCTATATGCTCTTCACTTCTGAGGTGTCTGAGGTCAGTACATCCATTTGTCTTACCTTTATTTAGTCCACATTTTAATTGAACGGATCCCACAGTCCATGCCAGCTTGGCAGTGAGATGTACTGTAGTGTTGCCCAGAGTTTTATTGCTATAATTTACCATCAAATGTCAGGTCTTTGCACACGAGGAGACGATTAAATCCCTGTTTACACAAATGAATAATTTACTATTCTGGAAAGAAATACCACATGGTTCTTGAGAACAGCTCTGCTACAGGCTATTTTGTTTTTAAAAAGCTGTCCTGACAGTGCTTACCAGGCATGCATCTAAAAAAAAGCCCTTTGCAAAGATTTGCATCCTTCCTTTGTTCTGCTCTCTTGCTGGTGTTTGCAGCTTCATCAGACCGGACAGAAAACAAGGCAGCATGTGACAAACGTGCATCAGCTGTGACAAACAAGTGAGGAGCGATCGAGGGACAAAATGAACTCACTGTCAGAGAGAAAAAAGGAGCGCGAGAGAGACTGACATTGATAGAAAAGACCAAAAGTGGCCTTGAGCAGTGACAGCGGTAAATACAAAATAAACAGCTGTTAATAAAAACAAAACACCATGGCCAAAAAAAAAGTACACATAAGAGCGTGTGTTTCAGGAGGTTTATCAGACAAACATTTTACTTTGCTACATTCACTCACCAGTTTATTAGGTACAGACACCTAATTTTAAGTGTCTGGAGTGGCACCTGGTGTGGTCTTCTGTTGATAAAGACTATGTGCTTCAGCGCTAGATCTGTGTTCAGAGAGCACAGTTGGTTGTAACAAGCAGTTATTTGTTGCCGTTCTATAATTTTAAACCAGTCTGTTTATTCTCCTCTGACCTCTGGCATCAACAAGACATTTTTACCCAGAGATCTTCCCCTCACTGGCTCTTTTCTGGATCATTTTCTGTAAACACATGTGATGGTTGTGTGTGTGAAAATCTCGATTTGAGCTGAGCTGCTGCAAATTGGGTAATTCTTTGTCTGTTTATACCAAGCAGTCGTCCAGGTGTCCCTATTAAAGTGGCCAAAAAGTGTATAAGAGCTGTTCCTAGGTGTGAAGGCAGCCCTTTTCTTCCCAATGCTATTAGTTGATCCTTTGTGATAGACACCTCACGTCTACTAGGCAAATAAAAAAGTCTGTGTGTGTGTGTGTAAACATAAATCACCATCGAGAAACTTCTTGCGAGGGAAAAGAAAATCACTTTTTTGTAAAGCCATTCTCTGGATAAATATAGGCAATGGGGGAAATTACCAAAATAAAAGACCATAAGAGCAGCGAAATCCACTATGTATTTAAAACCCTGTCGACCATTTCCTCCCCTTCAGTTAATGTCCTCTTAATCTTTTAAAAGCCTGGAAGAATCTCTTAGCACTATCTGGGTGATTAAACAGTGCTTTTGTGGCTACAATGTGGGGAAGCAGGCAGCCAGGTTTTGAGCTGAATTATAGATCGTAGAGAAAGGCAGCGTGTTATAACCTCACAGAGAAAAAAAAAACATCAGAAAAGCTAAATTAAAGTCATTAATCACACACAGAGGTAATATAAAACTTTTTTGGTGAGGAATAAATACAACACCCACTGCGACATTTCCTCAAACGTTAAAACAAATCAGATTTGTTTATCTAGACATAACCAGCCAATTTGCATGGGTTGCCGTGGTTACCTTGGATGTAGGCTTTTCAAAAACAGATGCGGGGGAAAAGTGGAGGTGCATTATCTCACTTTCCAAACAATCACCCTGTCAAGTCACACTGCAGAACGGCTCCACTGCACAAAGGAGACCACAGAGGAGACTATAGTATATGCTTATAGCCGCGTTCTTTGCTGTGGTCTTGACCGGCTTGTCTGTGCACTGATGGGTTCACTGCTTTTGAAGTCATTGTTGTGTGTCACATTGAGAGAGATGCAAAAGAGAATTTTAAATCTGGTTTGAGGAGCCTGAGACTAGAATCGAGTATACAGACTCATCTGTAGAAATCAGGACTTATTTCATTATTTTCTTTTTTTCTTAGTCTATCCAGACTTTTAAAATCAAAATGGATTAAATCCAGATGTGCATGTTCTTTTATTTTCCTGGCACCCTGAACAAGGCCAATGAAACTTCTTTTCCAAATTAATTTAACAGCTCACTGACCCACTCTGCACCTGAAGCTTTGTCATTGCTCTATATACGTTTTGTGAGTGGGTATAGAGACTTGGTGTGAAAAGTGTGCAACTTAATGACGGTCAGAGACTCAAAACTGCCTGAATCAGGCCCAGTACGTTCATCTGCTGTACTGAGGTAATTTAAAAGACTGTGACTGCTTCCATTGTGGTTTGTTTGATATGCAGTGACAAACATGTCCAGCTAAAGTTACATTATGCTGCTTTTATGCCTTGCAATTATTTTGACCTTAATTCAGACAAATTGCAGCAAGTGGCACAGAAAATATCGTGTACAAAGGGAAAATGAATTACTCCAAAGACTAACAACGTCTGGATGCATTCACACACACATACACACGCAAAGAAAACTGAGTGGAAGAGGCTGATTTTGTATAAAAGGACAATCATCTAGAGTATCAACATTAACCATTATCTACATAAGTTAAAGTTGTTGGAGAACTACAAAGTACTGACTCAGGAAGGTTTCCAGACTCTTGTGTATGCCATGATCTAAGTTTTAAAGGTTTGTTGTTCATGCAATAAGAATGTGACTCAAAGATTCAGTGTATTTAACTATATGGTACGGAGAATTAATAGTCCTTATGCATCACATACATATTGAAACATTTTCTAACTGAAGATTTTATGACTGGATTGCTTATTGTTTTGGTGTTCTGTTTGGGTTAAGCTTCACTTGTCTGATTCAGTATCACTGGGTGTTTCTCAAAGTCAAAGAAAAGATCATTGAAAGGCTGAGTTTCAAAGATGTTACATCATCAAACCCAGCCTAAGGACTGTCTCCGTGTGCAGGATGCATCAAATTTTACGAAGGACCGACTCTTTCCCACAGAGGATTTGCACATGCATGTTTTGTTAACTGCAACCATTCATGCTTTCTGTGATGAGACATCTGTTATGAACACACAGGAGAGTTGAAGGAGAGTATGTAGGAGATTTGTGTGTGTATATACATGTTATTGCCTGTTCTGGCACACATGAAATTCAGTCAAAGTTCTGTAAGGCCTGTATGGTCACTGCACAACAGGAGAGACAGGTAAAAAAAGCATGAGGTCATTAAAAAGCAACCAAAATGAAATGGTTACCTGTGGATTAAAAGAATGTTGGCCAATGCAAGTATATTCAGAAATGTCCCATACTTTTTAACTGAGGAAATTGAACTCACACGCTACCTTTTAAGTGTTTTTCTTAAACAAATCTAATTTATCCAATTGCATTGTATTCATGATTACATAATGCTTGTCTGATGTCTATTTCTGTGTTCTCTGTAATGACATATACTTGTTAGCTTGTTCCATTTATTCCCAGAATGCTAGAGGAGGGAGTCCCACCTCTGCCTGACTTGGAAGGATTTACAGTGTACTAAGGTGGGCTGATTAGGCCTTAAATCCGCAGTCAGACTTCAAGGAGCAGAAAAACTGTGATTTGGGACTTTGAACTGTGGAGGGCAGCGTTTGGCCTCTCAGTGTGCAGCCTGCTGGAATTTATTACAAGAGGAAGAAAAGAAACACCCCTCTTCCCTCAGAGTTGTCAGGGTGAGGCCGTCTCATTTCACACAGGCATGACTCTTCCGGAGTGTGCAGCCGAGGAAGGACGTGACTTCTTCGGCTGCACACCTAGGAGGATCCAGACCCTGTAATGAGACACAGCTAGTGTATGAAAGGGCAGACATACACACAGTTAGCTGGTGCACATAATTAAAGTGTTTAATAGCTGAAGGATTAGATATTTCCCCTGGGAATAGACAGTCTGAAAGGGTAAACTGAAGTCGCATTCACCACAGCCAAGAAAATAAATGCTGACAGGGGTTGGAATAACCAGAAATACCACAATATTGCTACTATATTTAAATCATGATACAATATTATCACAATATTGTTATATACTGTATATATATATATATATATATATATATATAATTCACAAAATGTATTTGATATACACTGTATGTATATTTTTTGTGAAATCATTTAGTGCGATATACTTGGCATCATCAATTGGACTGAAACATCAATGGATTTTTTTCATGATAATCCACAAAAAGTTAAATGTTTATTCATATCCTTAATTAAAAAAATTAGATCCATGCTCCATGTTGGCTATATGTATAAATTGGCAACAGTTCCATAAAATATAACCATTATAATTATTTGTCACTCTTTCCAGATTTTTTTTTTCCACAGGCCCTAAATGTCCTGCAGGAACGGAGCATCAGTTGCACCAGCCAATGTTATCTGTGAGGTTACTGATGAAGCTGATTGTTGAACTCTGACTTGTGCCAATTTCTGACTGAAAGTATGGACAACTTGGTAATATGTTTTCATGTTCAATATCCATATTACAAGTCTGAGTATGCACCATTATATTTATATTCTGACAGAGGTGGTTTTTATCCATTTTAAACAAATAGGTTGTAACAAATTTGTGGCAATGGTGCACGTCTCTTTGCATGTGATATTTAAAGTTTATTTGTCACTTATAATTACTGCTGAATGAACAAAACACTTTTACTTTTATGTGCTAGATGTAATTTTGTTCTTTAAAGGCTCGGCCAATCAAAGTTAGATAATTATACTTATAACATATGGATGATTATGAGGCTTTCAACTGGGCGCAGCTGTTGGTGTATTTACATTTCAATGTAAACCTTTGTATCAAAATGCACAAATTTATTATAACACCGACAGCTGTGGTATTCTTGTTTTCTCCAATTAGAAAAATCGACTGGGTATTTTAAAAACCAGCTTTAATGTCGTAGCATGAGTCCACTCAGCGTAATGTTGTTGTTATTTGCTCAGCTCCATGTGGACATTGTGGTAATGTCATGCTGATGCTCTGGCCTCAGACACGCTGCACAGAGCTCACTTGGCCACTGATAACAGGGAGAGACTCCCATTACTAAAAGCTGCGTGAGCTCTGTCAGATTGTGCAGCTGAGGCCGTACATCTCCATTGACCCTGCGGGGCCTCTGTGACCCTCTGGGGTCAGAGCAGGGCCCACACGTGGGATAAAATGTAGCCCTGCACTTTATGGCGTGTGTTTCAGTGAGTCAGAGCCCTGGTAAACAAATACAGCACAGCAAGAGGTGACAATCATAACTGCTGAAGTGAAAAACCAACACATGATGCACACTAAAGTAGTCAAGCAATATAATTGGAGCTCCTATTATACAATCCATAAGATATGGAATATCAATAAGAAAAGGAAACAGACAAAGATTATTCTAAATTATAGATTGTGAACACTTTAACATTTTAAAGCCTTTAAAGACTCCACAGAGATACATACACTTACATACACTATTTTTTTCACCAGTTAGTATCATTCCATAGTTTGCCACTTAAATACATCTATATTTACATCTACCAAGGAGGTTATGTTTTCACCAGTATCTGTCTGTCCATCTATGTGTTTGTTTGTCTGTCTGTTAGAAAAATAAGTTATGGACGGATTTTGATAAAGAAAAAAAAAACATTTCAGGTACATTTGTAATGGGACAAGGAACAAATGATTAGGATTTTAATGGTATGATAAGTTTAAATACCTTTAAAATCCACTATAGCAGGAATAACAGGAACTATAGAAACATTTACAAACTTTGCATCTGTGTGTGTTTTAATCACAGTGTTGGCAAATGTTTAGTTTTTAATTCCCCTGACTGTTTTTGTCCCTTAAGTGAAATTTAGTTTTTGCCATTTTGTCCAGGAAATGTAAGGAAACCTAGGTAAACCACCCCATCCACAACCAAAAGTCATGAGTGCTTTTAACCACAATGATAACCATTACTAAATTTAATCTGCTGGAACATTATGTGGATGCTGTAATCTGGGAGGCATTACATATGAATAGAATGTCAACATAAATGCCAGGTGACAAGGTCGATAAGTAGAGCATTACACCAATCCCAATTCATTCTTCCTACACACTTCGTACACATGGTGTAGTTTATTTCTCCTTCAAAATGACCTACAATTAAAAGCTTTACTTCCCGTTAATTGAGTCTCACAGTCACACAAAAAATGAATGCACTGCGCCGTAACCTTGTGTGTCTTTATTTACCGAGTGTGTCACTGTATTTAGAAGCACTTTAGAAGATACTGTGATTTTATGAGGCAGTTAAAGCAACCTATAAATTACCTCGAACTTCATTTCACACATGAAGCCGAAAATAAAACTCCACATGTGTGGATTACAGTACATGTTCCAAAGATGATAAAGATGACAACTTATTTTTCTGTGTATTAAAGGTAACATTATACTCAGTCAGGAGGAGCACAGCACTGCTTTTTTTTCATGGCAGCTCTTGGACTCAATCACAGTATAGAAGATAATGTGTAAACAACTTAATCCAAACAAGACCCTCACTGAAGTATGGCCAGTGGCTGATTTAGCTCTGTGTGCTGTTACTCTGCTCATAGGAAAGGTGAATGTGCTGAGGAGGATGACGAGGAGGAGGAAGGTGGAGGAGAAAGAAATGAGCCGAGACTTAAGAGGCATTGATTGAGCTGGAGCCTGCTCGCCCTCATTCATAAAAAAAGGATAACCTGTCACACGTTTGTGGACAATCTGTTGTGATGTTGCGCCGTTCTGATAGTGTTTAAATTAGGGATATGAATCTTTCCCTTAAAGGACTAAGCAATATGTTTTTTTTCTGTGGAACAATTCAATATGGTATGATTCTGTAGATGAAATAAAATTGTTGACACATTTAGAAGACCTAATCTATGACCAGATCTATGTGACATTGTAAAAATAAAGTGAGGTCCATCTGACACACTTCTGCACATAATGTCAAAAAAAAAAATTAAATAAACATTTATCTTTCTTAGTTTGTCTTAAGTGCTTCAGCCAAATCATCTCTATATGCGAATCAAGGCAACACAATAGGAAGATACAGTCTTTCATGAGAGTTTGAAGCAAAGTCATGAGGATGTAACATCTAGCAGCTTTATTTAACCAGTTATTAACATTAAAATGTGTAATGAGGCAGATAATATAAGGTTATTCCTTTTTTTGCACCTTTTCATTCATGTTTTGGGATTTTCTTTTTGGTGTGTTTCTATTTTCCTTTTGTTTTGAGGAATGCAATCTTTTTTTTTAAAGAAATCTACTGATACAGAGGTCTGCGTATCTCTGTATTTATATATTTTATTCTAGAAATGAAAACTGAAGAAAGAAAGAGCTAAAAGTCACAATATTTAGCACAGAGAACAGAGTAGAATATTTATTTGGTGCATTAGTGTTTGGAAAGTTCTTCCTTAAGGCTGTTGCAGGGTTTTATAAGAAACATGAAAGAGTGTACAGTTTTGACAGCTAAGCAGGGTTGTCTTTGTGGTGCGAACTGAGGGGAAATTGGACTAACGGAGCAGAGATAATATGTCATTGAGGATTTATCAAGAAGACAAATCCAGTCACAGGGAGCGCAACCATGCTTTTGATAACAAAGATAAAGTTCAAAGATTTTTTAAAGGGACATCAGCTTTCATCATCGGATCACATTTGTACAATGAAAGCAGAAAAAATGAAGATCTGCCTCTTTTCTAATATATACATATATATATATATATATATATATATGCCTGTCAGATAATGTGCTCTGGAAGACGGGATTGTTTTTGTTTTGCAGAGTAAATGAGCCAAATCATTCCACACATAATTCAGCAGGAAAAAGCTGCCCAACACATTAAAACTAATCAAAGGAAGTGCAGGGAATCATACTAGCAAATATTTTTAGGCATTACAATAAAGAAACAAACAAACAACTGACAAATCAGTCATTCAGTTTATGTATGATGTATCATCCTTATCAGAGCTGACATACTGTAACTCTTCGGCTGGTTCACAGTCAGCAGCTGCAGGATTTCACCAAAAAACGAAACAAATGAGGCTTGTGTCTGAGCAGAGCGAGTGTGTGAGCAGGTTTGCTTCGACAGGAAGCCTCATTCTAATCACTTTGATCACAGTGCTGACAGCGAAACCTGCCACAGACTAAATAATCCCGAAGAAGGAAATCCTAATTAGTGTTACGATCACAGAGTCTATGTTAAGTAACAGATTTTGCAGTTTTCCTTCAGACTCTTAGTATCATTCTTACAAGCTTCAATCTGTCATTCACGCTTGTTTTCCACAATCTGGAAACTTATTTTGGGGGCAACCGTCAAGGCACAGCACAGAGCAGATCAGAGTGCTGCGCGGCTCAAAGTCGTCAGATTGCTCATCTTGATGTGCACGCTGATTCACACAGGATTCATGACTCAGGTGCTGCAAGGTGAGTTTCTGCTGCATGTGATCCCACAGGATGTTCCACTGAGTGAAGCTGCTGCAACTGTCTGACTAACTGCCAAAAGGCTATGTATTAAAACATGGTTATTACCTACTGCATTAAATTGATAATTTAAGATGATGGTTGGTAATCAAACACCAACACTTGACTCAGTTAAGGATTTCTCTCTGGAGCCCTGAGGTTTTATAAACAACTCTGTGACTTAGATCCCTCTTTTTTTTTTTAACTTTACTTTATACCGGTTTATTAGTATAAATTACACCTGACTGTGTGTTTACACTAAACATGATTTGAATCTGTTGCACAAGCAAATGTCATGCACATAGTCAACCTATCCTGAACATCGCAGAACACGATGGAAGTAACATTCTTTCGCATCAAGCACAAAGTTGTCTTGTTTATAATCGCACTTCACGATTGTAAGACACCGTGTCCGTGTCAAGATTTTACAGTGCAGTACAATTTGTTTTGCGTTTTCAAAAACACCAAAATAACCAGCTCCCACTGTTCTATTCCCTTCCTTAAAATGGTACAGTAAGTTCTACAAACTCTACAAACCGAACCGTACCATATTCCAATATGTGGTCACCTGGAGCTTTACGGCACTTCTGCTCTCAATAAATGGTGCACTTTGATTAACTTCAGCTATGGTCGATGGAGAAAGAAACAGCTGCTTTTCCTCTCTTCTCTTCCAGCAAAAATACACGAGCTTCTAGAAAACGTGTCACTTGTGCAATAGATAGGAACTGCACGGAATGATCCCATGGTGCTTTGCACACAGTCGTGTCGCGTTCAGTGTGACGACACTGCATGTAGATGAATGCATATTCATCTACAAAACCATATGGGTAAACTCATCATATTTTTGTAACATGCTATGCTTATATGCCTTGCTATAACTGAAGCCCCTCTAGTTGACTGCCCTACCTGGTTTAGGATTGGTAAAGCAGACTAATCTAACTGCTCATTTAACAAAAAATTAAATAATAATTAAATGAAGGTTGAATAATAAAAAATAAATTTAGTGTGCAGAATCAGAAACCATTAAGTAAAATTTTAAACTTGTAAGGTGCTGCTTTAAGTAACACAGAAATAATTCTGAGCAGCTTGTATTTATATATTCCTTGTTACTGCATATTCATTTGTAGGAAGGATGTACGAATATTACTGTAATTTGTTGATGAGGGATTGGAAAATTCAGCGGTGAAAAAATGGCAGTGATTTTCTTTTGTTCGATAATGGTGTAATTCACATCATCAGACTGACAGTGAGCCTACAGGAATTTGATTAACAGGAGTATATGTTACACGTTCTTCCTTCTGCTTCACTGCTTATCTTATAAGAGACACTAAAATGAGTAAAAAGGGTTTTTCGATTTCAACAGCTCCTCGTCTTCATTGTCTTTCTTTTAAGCATCAGGACCTAAATTTGTGCAGATCTGACACAAGCCCCAAGTATGATGTTGCTTGCTCTTGACAAGCAAAAGAAATAACAACATACAAAGAGCAAGAAAAGCTTTCAAAGGTGTTGTGCACAATTTTGCTTGCTGAGCTCTTTCACACTAAAATTAGCAGGTATATTGAAGATTTATGAACCTGAGTAAACCCACTAAAAAGAGATGATTAACAGAATTCCCATTGCCAGTGGTTATTTTCACCTCCTCAATCACCTGTGCATGAGACAGGTTCCTCATTCAAATGCAGTGGTGCTAATAAAATAAATAATAAAAAGTAATAAGTACGATGAAATAAAATAATATTGATTACTGTCCCAAGACATTCATTACTAATGGCTATGCTAACTGCCAGGAAATGCCTGTAAATTATGCTGGAATTTGCCTCACTACCAAAAATAAAGAAGGTGATGAAGAAAACATGCATGTTCACCTGAGTCTTCCATTCCCATCAATGCTGATTGATTGGAGGTGAAGCCAAAAATCCACATGCATTACAGAGTAATTTGTTCTCAGAGTGTCTGTCAATTAAACACATTCCCACTGGTCAAAAATCCATTTATACTTGAGATTAAATGGGTTTTGATCAATGGGAATTGGGTATATGTTGGACCAATGATGGACTGGACTGGTGAACGTCAGCTGGGATTGCCCCCCATATACTGTATGTGCAGTTTAATGTGTGAAGCATGAGATTACAGAATTATTCCAATTATATAACTTATTCTTTTACTGTGGACTAAAACCCTTACAGTCACACAAAGTATGTAACTGCATATACGGTATGATGTACAGTAAGTTTTCTACTGTCACACCGGCAGAAGAGCACAGATTAAAATGAATGGAGATCGTCAAAGACGCATATAGTCACTGAGTGCTTTATAGAATATAGGCTGCTGATAAAGTGCTTCCACCCCCCTTCTGTCCTGAGCCATCTGGATCCAGACGATGCCATGGCACTTGTCTTGCCTTCATCTTCCCTTCAGGGCCACAAATTACCAGCAGCCAAGTGCTGATAAGTTTTTGGACTTTTGGACGCAGCCAGTGAATTTGTCAGCTCTACCAGCCACTTTGGCAGGTCACCAGCTGAATTTGTCTTCATTCTACAATTTTTGGTGGGTTTGCAAAATTGTAATTCCAGGTTTCCTGTTAGCTAGCTGTCGTGGTTGCCATTTTCCATTATAGTCTGAGACAAAAGCTTTGCACGAGCAGCATAAGCCCCTGTATTGCACACACTTGTATGAGCATTAATAATGCAAAAATGCCTCATCATTTACTCCATTTTAACCTCCATTAGCTGTGATAATTACCTCCTCTGAATCAGTCCCCCATTTTGGATAATTTGAACTCATTATTTCTCTAGTTGTTTTGTGGGAGAAATGAATCAGCCTCTTCCTTGCCTCTGTGTTTAGTCTCTCGTCACAGTGAAATGTAGTGTTTTATGAATTTCTGGATCAGAAAAAAGATTACCTTCCTTCCTATTCAGCTCCACCGTGTACAGCATCAGTGAGGACAGCCTTAGATCGAGCACAGAGGTTATGCACAAACAGATGAAACCCATTCTGCTGCAAATAAATCACACAGTACTTGTTGGTGATGCCAGCAACAACTGCAGCAGGTGTTCATGAACAGAACGCACCACTTCCCCAAACTTATGTATGACAGATGCTGCGCTCCAGCATGTACCACCTCCAGACGTTAGAGGAGCATTAAGTGAAAAAAACAACATTATCAGCCAGTGTAAAGCTGTATCACTTTGTGTCAGCCACTCCTGGGACATGGAGTGCAAGTCCACACAGGAAAAGAGATTCATTTATTACAGAAAGGAGGTTGGCACTGTACAAGGAGCAAGGTCATCCTCCCCACAACACTGGCTTCATTGTGTTTATTGAGACAGAGGTAGGATATATTATTGGCCTGTCAGGGTGAAAAGGAGAAATAAGAGAACACATGGAAACCCAATGTAGGTTTTCTTATTTTTTTTTAAAGGTGTAGTGTATAATATTTGATCTTTCTTACTTAAATTAGTGGCTGTACCTGAGATTTTGATTACCATTGCCAGTAATGCAATGTCACAAATGTGCTGAAAACAAAACAAATCAGACTAAAAAGCATTGCACCAGAAATGATGTCCTAATTTGCCTCGCTAACAAAAATGAAGCAGATTATGAGGGAATTAGCCTGTCTACCTGAATCTTGCCAGTAACGTGTGCATTGTAGAGGGATTGCCAGTTAAACACATTCCAACTGATCAAAGACCTGTTTAAACCCACAGTTAAACTGTTTTTGTTTTGTTTTTTGACCAGACTGATGAGTCCTCTACCCACCCTTCTATTTCACAGGCACATCACAGAACTACAGAAAAGTTGTCTTTGTTTTCATGTTAAGCTTCTGCTTCACAACTATAAACACAAGCACTGGTTGTTGTGTCCAGTCTGCCCTAAATACAAATAAAGGGCCTATTCTAAGGCTTATTATACACATATACAAATATACTTATGGTTAGTATATTCAATTGCTGCCAATAAACCATATTACCACACAATGAAACTTTAAACATAAAGAAAGATACATCAATTTTCAATTTTCAAAAAAGTAACATCCATTTCAATGCAGCTCATTCCCAAGTTTAACCTCATCACTCACTATTAAAAAGGCACTTTCTTTATTTCTATCTTTAACAGGTAAATGAGTGAGGAAAAAAATAATAGTTAGAGAAATATAACAATAACTTTTTATGACATGCTGTAAAAGGATGGTAATGCACATCATTCCACTGCCATATGCATTTTTGTGCTAAGGGAAGGACAATAAAGTAGAGTGAACACAATCAGTTTTACAGCTTAGGCTGCAGTCCATAAACGTTGTAGCTTCACCACCACATTTTGCTCCAGGATGCAAAATTAGTTGAGTGTTTGATAAAATGCTGCTTTTCTTTACAACTTTGACAGACTGCTGCTTTTAGCACGTGAGGTACAGTTTATGTTTTACAACCCTGCTCATGATATTTCCACGTTATGTGAGTAAATAACCCTGGAGGAATTAGTCCAGAAAACAGCATAAAATGACACATACAGAAAACATAGCAGAAACAGCCCATTTCACATCATGTCAAGCTGTTTTCTTGTGTCTCGCACACTAACTCTCCGTCCACTACTTGACTGTGTCCAGTCACTCACCACTTGCATTTATCATCACAAAACGCACAAACTTGCACCAGAGAAAACACAGCAGGCTACATCATCACAGCAGGGCTAAAGCTCTTCAACAACCTACAACCTGTGAAACACGAAACATTCAGTACCTAAACAAGCTGTGCTTCATTATTTGTCCAACCTGCAGCAGACCCTTAAAAATCTGTCTGTTCTCATAGTGTGCTGACATTTTTGTCTTTATTCGTCAACATAGAAGCAGACGTTTTTGCCCCCTGATACACATTAGTGCTTATAATTCTTTTTAAACATATGACGTTGTCATGCTGTATATTACCCAAACCCAGGTCATACATTGAGTCCTCTAGATTTGGCAGCAACAGTATCCAGGATATTCTGGCTTCATTTTTGTCCAGGACGAGGAAGTGGAGATGCGTTGTCCATCTTTATGGACAGTCTGTGGTGCACACCAAGCCTTTGTTCATCACTGATTCATGATCTCAGTGTGGTTAGAATGCACTATTGCCATTTAGAGATGTACTTTATCTTTTATCCAAACAGCATGTCGATAAATCTAAGTTAGAATGCTAGCGAGACGTGTGTATGTGTGTGGGTGGGTTTGAGAGAAAGAGATCGCACCATTAATGCAGGAGCATCAACTTGCACCCAAGGCTAGACCTACGCATTTGCAGGAAGGAAGACAGGTTAATGAAAAACTATTGATTCTGTGCCTGAGTCCCAGAAGGTGAGCAGAAGCAACACTAACACTTCCAAACTTTGTTTTCCTTTTCTTTTGACACCATTCAGTGGACCCACTGGGTCTTTGGAAGCAGAAAGAACACAGGGTGAATCTATGTGAGCAGCGATGCTGTCAGTGGTGTTTAGTGAGTATAAATGGAGGACAATAGAGGTGAGGGACAGCAGAAGGAGTGGTCAAATGTTGGACCAACTCTGCTGCCCTCATTCAGATGTGCGAGAATGAAAAAGGAACCTTTAATCCAGAAAACAAGTAATGCAGTGAGAAAAGATGAAATTCCCTCAACTACTTTATCTATTTGTCACACAAAAGTATTATCTATTTCCTCCAAATGGTAAAATTAGCATTATGTTCTATGGAAGAGGAGCTAAAACTACCGTTGTCTTTGAGACCATTAACTCCTCCACAAAATATTAGCTGACATTGTAAATCAAGTGAGATGTACAGTAGAAGCTCATTTCCCCATAGACCATTTTAAACAGGGTTCTTGTTGCAACCAGTGGAGTGTCACCCTGATGGCTATTCAGTATATTCTTACCTCCTGGTTGAGCTCACTGTGAAAACCAGACGGACATGTAATAAATGGTCCATGGCAGGGGTGTCAATCTCAAATAATCTGGAGGAAAATTTGTGTTTAATCTGGTCAGGATGTCATGTCTGGTCTGAGTTGCTCCTGTGTCACTACTTGTTGTTTCCTGTTTTATTTTCTTGATGCCTTGTGTTGTTATTTCCTGGGAGTGCTGCTCTGTTTCCTTTAGGAGTCTGGGTGACAGGTGAGGCGGGACTCCAATCAGCACAGCTGTTCCTCATCCCCAATCAGTGGCTGCCTTACTTAAACCCGGATTTCCTGCCACTCCTCGTCAGCACGTCTTCTCTATCAGTCGGGTAACTCCGTCACGTCACTCTGCCTCGTGTTTGCTCTCTAGCGTTTAGTTGTAGTGTTCCTAATTTTTTGATTCCCTCCTCATGGTCGTTTTGTTTTCTCTTTTTCTAGTTCCTCCCCGTTTCCTGAGCTCCGCCTCACCAGCTGGCCAGACTCAGCGCCTTTTGTTATTTATGGACTGGTTCTATTTTTGTTCTTTTTTTATCATTAAAAGACTCTTGTGTTAATCCTTCAGTCAGTCTCCACA
>JAFBJR010000040.1:2590182-2808703 GCA_016785285.1 Brachirus orientalis | reverse complement strand
GGATACAACCCCCTCTGAAATGCTCTGAACTGGATGTAATGCACTATAAAAAATGACTGTGTGTGTACTTAAATAAATGATTCTGCCCATCACTGACCCAAAGAATGATAAAAACAGTCGTATACTGTCATCAGCGGCTCTATGAGAGCTTTGTCAGGTCTAAGGAAAATAACCTTGGCGATATTTCATTACATTTTTTTTTATCAAAAACCTCTGTCAGAAATAGGGATGTGAGCCTGACTCATACGAAGAGATTATGAAGCAATTGCAACCAACTTTCTTCCCTTTTGCAAAACTAAATCCTTGGAGGTTGGAGCCCCTCCCCCCTCTAAAAAGATGAGGATGCAAAATAAAAAACTATAGATAAAAGAATAAACAAAACAAAAGGACGCAATCTTGACTGAATGAACTGCAATGTATTGCCTGATCACTGGACAATCTGGAGTGTGTGCTACCTCAATCATTTAAGGCTTAAACTTAAGCTATAGACTCAGATTGGCTGGTATACACTGTGATGATTGAATCTTGCAGGTTCACTGTATGTCACACGATGTGAGAAAAGTCTAATAAAACCTTGGTACCAAACTCTGTCTGAAAATTAGACTGCGTGATGTGGATTGTAGTGTTTCAATGTAAAAGAGAAAAAAAGTACTGTCAGCCCCCGCCATCCTTCTGTGCTGCACTTGTGTTATTGGATTTATTTCTTTTTCCAAATTGGCTCACAAGTTACATCATACGGTGCATTCTGATTCATTTCATGGCACATTAATGACAGTTTGTTTGTTTTGTTTTGTTTTTTGCTTTTGTCAGACTTTGTCAGAACTTCACAAAGCCAAACTTCAAATCAACAGCTTCGAATTACATCTGTGGATCCACACCTGGATTCAGTTTCTCTCCTCTCTTTGTATCAGGAGCAACACAAACCTGTAAAGACTGAAGGGGCCTCAAGTCTTAAGCTGATGGTCTAATATCACAAAGTCCTAAAGGAATGAAATCTACAGACAAGGCACCTAAAAAGGGCCACACCCCTCCTCCCCTTTTCACCTTCATGTGTGGTCTCTCTAGAGCTCTGAGGTCTCCCGTATGTAAGAGTCAGTGAAGGGAGAAATTGTCACATCATCTTTCAAAAATTAAAAAATTTACGCTGTCGGTTATTACTTTAATGTTTAAAATAGTTACAGTAATCCCTCTTCTAAACTTTTTAGAGTGTGGTTGCTAAAGAGTTTCTATAACAAGAAGCTATGTTAAGAGGTCCATATCACATGCAAGTGTCACAATGCGTTAATGCTCATGCCACATACATAACAGCCCCACTATCTGTTTTTATTTTTTATAAACATTAGACCTAATTGGTACATTTTCATGTCAGGTTGGCAGAGAAACTACTGTATGTCTGCCCTGAGTAGCAGCAGTCTATGGCAGTTTATTACATGAAGCAAGGCATTGACGACAAACTATCAATAATGTACTGCAAAATTGTTTTCAGTACTGTCCACAAGAAAATTATCCAAACTGGCATATTTGACTTTAACTTCCTCTCCCATTTCAAACCTTTGTTTTCCTGATCGACATGTTTCTGAGAGGATTGCTGAGGCTTTTTAAAGTATGGAAACATGCTTCATTTCTAGCACATAAACATAAAAGACAGCTGTCTTTGTTTGACTAACTCGCCTAACTTGAAGTGCTATGAGCTGTTATTGGTTGGAAGGCGATTGGTGGAGACACAGAAGAGGCCAAATCAGCTCTTTTATCTCTGATAACATATCATTGTCTTTTTATGACTAAATGTAGCTGTGAAGGCCTTGTAAAGCGATGTGTCATGTAAACAATCTGAAAAGTACGATCCGAAACAGCCAATTTGGAAACTAATTTCCAGATTCCAGATTCAACAAGAGGGCTGGTATATGGTGACAGTCATTCACATTGTGTGAAGACAAAATAAAAATGTTGAATTTGTTTTACAGAACCTACAGGAGGGGTAAGTTTATGACAATCTCGCTGAATGAACACAGAGGCTCAGAAGATTCACTCTCAGCACCTGTGGAAACAATCCTGCCATTTGAAGTTATTACTTACAATCAAGGCATGCCTCATCCACTGCCCCAAGTTCACACTGTCTCAACAACAGCATAATCCCTGGCTCTCTTACAAATAAGTCAATAGCGCAGCCAGCGTGCGGGTGCACCAGAAGAACTGGTGGAGCTCATCAAATCAAATGCGGGAGATCATATTGAAACTGCAATCACTGAGGTTGCAGACGCCAAACACAGTTCATTTTGTTGTTATTTCAGCTCATTGTATTCTGCTTCAGGGGGGAAAGAGAGAGAGAAAGAGAGTTACACAGTCTGGAGCATAATGATAGATAGGAACAGCCCTGACTAGAATACAGCCCAGGAACTATGATCAGTGTGCACACGCACGTGTGTGTGTGAGAGACAGAGAGAGAGATTTTACATAACTGAACCTGCAGGCATTGTTGACTTCATTTTTTGCAAGCACTGATATTCAAAGAAATATTAAAAATAAATTAAACTCTAATTAAGTGGAGTTAGGTTCTTGCTTCCATCATAATCTCATTCTCATAACTCTTCATAAGCATGTGATCACATCCGCTTGGAACAAGTTTACCTTAATTTCCATATCTTTCATTTCAATTACTCAGAGGTCTCACAAATGATGATGCATGCGAATGGCATTGGTGCACATGCATCCTGTCTGAGAGGGTAGCTGTGCTCAGATGCAAGACACTTTTAGTTATGAATGTGAACTAAATCTAAGATGTAAGGAATCAGATTTGAATGTGGCGGTAATCTGAAAGTAGACTTTGTCCACGTTGGTCTGTTCTGTTCTGTTCTCCGTTATGTTGCCCTGATCTATTCTGCATGTTGTGGTCCCAGATTTTAATGTTTCTTAATGTATTTTGGTTTGGTCTTTTTTTTTTACATACTTCTCCTTTTGTGTAGATTTTGCCCAATTTGTTTAGTTTCTTGTTTAATTAAGAACTATTTTTGTTTTTGTACTGAATACCTGCATTTGGGTCCTGTTTATACACTTTATCAAAAATGAGAGGACACTGAGAATCTAGCTCCTTTGCATCTCTATCTGTTGGCCTTTAAACTGACAACCAAACACGACAAACACACGACATCAACCATTTGGCACTGTCTTACTCTGATATCATGAATATGATGCAAATCGTTTGATTTCCTCACTGCATAAGTGATCAACACTACAAATAGTATTGTATTTTACTGTACATACCACCCAAAACCACAAATCATTAAATCTGTGATATTCATTTTTGTTTTCATGCTTTTACATCCTGCGATTCTGTCCTATTCAAGTACAAAGCTATGACCGCATCGGGTTAAGAGTGTACAGTATATTTAAGGATACATCCAGTTTACACTGATATTTCATTTAATATGTGTTCATTATGAACATGAATGTATACACAGTATGCAAGGGAAAGTGGATTAACATAAAATGAGTTTTTATTATAGTTTGCACATGACAGGAGAAAGTCGGCAGTCAGAGGTCTGCGCTGAGTTTTCCGTAGCTGCTATTAAATCTAGATCATCACCTCCTTTAAACAGCAGGAACGCAACCTCAATTAAACGTCCTTGACTATGTAACAACAGCAAAATGAAAAGATTGAAAAGAGGAGGTGCAGGCAGAGAAATTATTCAAATAACAGTTTGATTTGTAACACCAAAGGGCTACAAATTAACATAACTTCAAAATGTTACCAGTCGAGTCTTAATAATACATGTACTTTGAGTCTCCCCATGAACTACTTCATACCCTGTTATATCACTGCTTTTCTATTTTGTTATGAGGCAATGAGATGCAAAGCTGAGTGGAAGAGGGGCACCAAAGGAAAGAGAGGGATTCAGCAAACGTAAAGAAAGTGTCATCCTGAACCTTAATCATAATCAGTTAATGCCTAACCCTAACCTTAGCCAAACCACAGTTAAAACAACAGCTCAAAACTTAACCAATTCCTAAGAAATGTGGTTCTGCCTCATCAGGACCAGGTCCTGGTCTCCATGAGGACTACCAGTCCTGACAAGGTCAGTGTTCCCACACACAAACTCACACTCGCATACACCCTCTTCCTCTCCCTCGTCTCAGAGGGGCGAGACAGTGGGACATCCTGAGCTTTGGTTTATTAAAAGCGGCCTTGTGTCTTATCTGAGAAGCAGACCAGTCAAACCAATTAACATTCCAGTGTGGTGTTTTTGCAGCCTGAGAACTGGAGGCTGAACTCCCTTCCTTCCTCCTCCAAACACACAAACACATATGCATGTACAAAAGTAATCACGCATAAATATGAAATACCCAGTGATGCACAAATATATGGATATATGATTGTGCGCAAACATCTATACTGTACTAGGTAATTAGACCAAAATATCAGGATTAGAATAAATGTATTTCACACAGGAACAGAAACACACACTAAAGGCAGGACTGAGATGAAAGCGCACAGTGTTTAGCTCACAGAATTAAGTGATACTTGTGTTTTGAATGAAAGAATAGTTAAAGTAGCAGCATGGGCAGAGTCAGCACTGAGAGGTTTTTTCTGGCCTGGCTTCACTGGGTCAACCTATTCAGGAACAAACAAGTCAAAGGAAGGAAAAAGACAGATTCAAGTCTCATTGATAGAACTATGAAAAAAAGGCTTGCATCCTAAGAGGACTTAAGTTTCCCTAAAGAGATGTGTCTCTTTACTCAGAACTGATACACAAGACTCTTCACAGACTGATATGTTGTAGTCTGTGTATGGTGTTTGTATTTGCAGACAGTTTAACAATCACTAATTTAATATAGAAAATGGGACAAATGTCATGCAAAAGGCATCATTCAGTGTTACAAATCTGCAAGGTATAATTGCTCAATTCTGATAGTTACCTCTAAGGAGTATTATATATATATATATTTGTAATCAGGTCAATTTTTTTTTCTGCCATTTTAATCTGATTTGGTCCATTCTGATTAGCAGGTAGCTGTGGTTACTGGTTTGAAACCAGTTTTAATTGAGGCCTTTTTATGTGGAGATTTTCATGTTCTCTCCACATGTGAGTTTAAACCACTAACAATGTGCTATGCCTTTCTGATGTGCTAATTTTGCTTTTTGATGTAATTTTATTCATTCTGATGAATGCAAATAGCTGTAATGGTTGCACATTAAAGGCGCAGTATCTTAACAAATTTACATACGATGAAACTGGAAAAACAGATTCTTTGTCACTTGTCTGTTGCTACTATGCACTATAACACATCTATCACAACAATATCAGCTGAAGCAATCAGACACAGCTGGATTCACACAACCAGTGAATACTGTACATTTATAGTCTCACACATGGAGCAGCCCAAGCCATTTGGGAGGCAATCAGAAGCAGAGGTGCTCCCTTCTTATAGCTGGAAAAGATCACAGTAATCCTCGTGATACAGCAGCTTCCTTCATCCTCAGCTTCTCTCCTCTGGTAGTTTTGTGTTTTTTGTAATGAGAGGTGGAATGAAACTTCAACAGAATTAGTAGGTCTCTGAAGACCTTTAGCTCAAACAGTGAACTTAGTTTGTATGAAGTGCAGACAATGCAGTCAAAGGAAGTTATGGACTTTAAATGACAGCACATTAAACATCAGTTTTATCACTGAAACCTTTGGGAACAGCTCAAATATTCTGACAAACATATGGAATATGATATTCCTGTTAAAACTGAAGTAGCAAAGATCCATTTGAATACACAACTGTTAGAAAGATTGTTTCTTATTTTATAAAATTTGCTAAGTAGTTCTAAAGAGGTACATATCACATGCAAATTCATCAGCGGTTTTAACAAGCAGTGCAGCCTGACAGTGCGGATCAAAGAAAATCACAGTGTGGCCTGACTAGTTTCCAAAAGAACTTCAAACTTTGCAGATGCACCAACCCCCTCCCCATCTGTGTGTGAGGCCATGAGTGTGCGGTCCCCACTGGTGACGAGTGAGGCGTGAAGGACGGACAGCAGCGTACACCACACAGGAGGGAGATCCCTGGATTAGACATGCTTGTTGGTTCTGTGTCGCTGCCACCCTCAGCTGCATCACCACCATGCATCCAAATATAGTCTGAGAACACCAGGGCAAGGACCACACAGTGCTTTATTATACGCACGTACTGGAAACAAACAACAGGCTGTGCCACAGCATGTGGTAGAAGCTCATTATTCTTACAAATAACATACAAATTGACACGTCTGATGAATAGAAGAAGCAAATGGCAGTGTATATGGGGCATGCCATGTTTGAGTATTGCTCTTGAGTAGAGGGAGACAGATTTTTAATAATAAAACATTGGCTGAATTTATTTAAATAATTTGGACGACTATTATTTATTTATGTAAGGTTACATATTTTTGCTCTCAGAAACTTATAACTTAACATAAATGCAGCTAAGTCACTAAAACTTTCATCCAAAAGTTTATTTGACACAGTTTAGTTATTTAACTGTTTAATGTATTTTATATTTAGCACACTGCAGTGCTCACTGCAATGTTGATTCTAGAGGCAGAAGTGTTTAATGATTGCTTATTTCTGTGAGGCATTTTGTGTCACATATGATGCAAGTGGTACATACAGACATACTGGCTGTCGGTTGCATAGATTTCTAGAGACTGACATGAGCATCTGCCAAAACTCATATTTGTAAAACTCTACTATGGAGATGTTTATGAACTACTAGGTTTAATTGTCTGTATTAAAAAATCTTTCTTTATTAACTACTTGTGCATCACTTCATAAAAGTTTGCTATCAATTACTGGGCTATCAATTATTACAGATAGGAGAGACAATCTGATGCTCATAATTTCAACCCATTTGTTTTATGTTACTGCCTTTGTCTATGGTTTATGGTTGGTAGTATATTCTTCTCATGATTACAAAGGTCCAGTATGCCTGTCACTTGATCCCTAGAGCTGGGGCTTTTGCACATCAAGTGCAATGACAATAACCAATCATGAAAATGTTATTAATTCCCCGGTAAATTTCATCACACCTTCCCTATTTCCACCAAGCATGACACAATTAAGCAAATCAATTATAAGGGCCAGGAAAAAGAAAGAGGTGAAGTCAGTGTCTGATGCTGACGTGATGTTCAGTCATTTTACTGGATAAAACAAAAACAAAATAAATATTTAGTTACAGCCTGCGGTGAGGAAGAGACAAGAGCTTGCTTAGTATAGGAGTAGGGATGGCACAATACCACTTTTTCATGTCAGATACCGACACTGAAATCACAAACTAGAGTATGTGCCGATACTAAACTATGAAGCAGTTAATAACACATTTGTGCTGCAGCCATTTCATGCGATTTAAACAACATAATTCTCCAGTCAGTAACAAATATTCTTCTCCCATAAAGATGAAATATAAAGCCCACAACGTGACTCAGCTAAAATGCTGTTGCTGATTTTTATTCACGTTTTTACAGTCCACACATAGTAGAGCAAGCAATATCTATGGATTGCATCAGATTATAAAGTTCTCTCTGTCTGTTATCCAATCCAGTGATTTTGACCGATATTGGACCGATACTGATAATGAGTATCGTATCGACTTATCCCTATTTGGGAGCTTAAATTTGACAGACTTTAAATTTGAGGACAGACTTTAAATGTCTGTTAGGCAGTTAGAAGATTTGAAGATGGTCCTCTTTGTTTATAAACTGTCCAGGTGTGTGCATTTCCTTATTTACATATTTTTAATGTCATGTCAGCATCATGTATTTTGATTAGATAGATGTTTACGTGTCAGAAGTAAAATATTACTGACGTGAAAGCTCTAGATAATTGGATACAGGTTCAAAAAACAATTATTAAGGTGCAATCACAAAACATCTGGTCAGCAAGAACCTTGAGTCTTTTTGTAAAATGATTACCATTTATTAATATTATTACCGTATTGGCACATCTTGACAATATGCACCACCCAATTGGCAGGTGGAATTATGGAAATGCAACAAGACCTTTGGAAGCACAGTCAGGGTGGACAGTGACCTTTTCTGCCAACAGGCAACAGGAGTTCAACCTCGTCATACCAATAAGGCAGAGGAAAGGCCTTGGAAACACACTGCCACTGTTCGTTGCAACCCAAATGGCAAGACACTGTGGAAAGTCACACACTGTAGACGGCAGTCCCCCTGGGGTGGGACCATAATTTGTGTCCATTTAATAAAACACCCACAATGCAGTCCCCACTGGAGCTAAGTGCTTTTTCTCTCCGTGCTGCTGTGGGGGATGTAATTATTACTCAGAGACGCAGTGAAGACATACAGTATGCCCCAGTGCTATACAAAATATTCCTCTCAATTAGGACACTTGGTCTTAAAGCATTTCTTTCCAAAAAGGGAGTATATTTAGTTAGACACTGGCAGGTTGACTCTACAGCAAACACATATGGATTTTCAGATTCAGGTTTTCTAATTTTCAACCAAATTCACATCTAGAGCCTCTGCAAATATCAGCCTTCCACCAGCCACACACTCGTACTTCCTGAATCCAAAACCTGCAATCTTTTATTTTTTTCGCTCCAAGTGCACATTGGAGCTTTCTGTAGCCTTTCTGTACTAAATGCAAACAGGACCTTAATCATTAAACCCATTTTCTAAAACATGATTGCATATTGGACTGTGGACTGGAGTCGACTGCATAGCTGCAAACCCATTTCACCTTGTCTCAACCAATTCATGTTGCTGGATCTAGTCATAAAAAGGCTCCTCTCACTTGGTGTACATTGACTTATTAAAGTCATTTTCCCTGGCCCATTAATATGCCCTCAGAGCATAAAATGATAAACAGCAGCCTCAGGCTTAGTCTGACACTGAATTAATCAAAATGAGTCATAAACAGTATTTGAATACTTCCTGAAGCTAAGGGACTGGGTGACAAGAAATCATTTTGAAGGCGACATGGCCTAAATGTCACTTGGAGTAGCAGTTCTCTTGTGGATTGTTTTATTAATCGTGTAAAGAATTGATGTACAAGAGGGAAGGAATGTACCTAAACTAAAACTGAATAACAATTAAAAAAAAGTAACATTAACTTTCATAAATTCACTTCTATCTTAATTTTTTGGAAAACAGGTCATGGCTGTTGCAGTTCAGTGAGCTGTGAGCTACCAGTGCCTCTTCCTGCAAATGAAAACAAAACACCAGCTTCTCAAATGTGACAGCGTGAGAGGGAGTGAGAGAGAAATAGAGTCAGAGCGAGAAAATAAAGCCGTACATTAGTGAGAAAGCTGTTGAGTTCATGGCAATGAGCCTGTTGGTCCTTAGAGACAGTGTGTGTGACTCCTGGCTGAGGCCGCCTTATTATAACTGCTCCTTTGCACACTCGACACCACTGTCAGGAAAAGTAAAAAAAATTTTTGGAAATTTCCATCTCTATTCAGCTGAAGTACAGGACAAAGTTGGAACACTTTTATGCAGAATAACATGAGCACAGGTGACCTTGGTGTGAACTGAAAGTCTAACCAGCTTGTTACTGGCCTCCCTGCTGCTAGTGTCAGCCTGTCCACAGATATACTTAATATATCTGCACACAGTCAGACTCCACTTAAAGCGGCTAGTTAGGCAACACTTAGGCTGCTTTGTGTCGTGTGAAGGAATGAGTGACGGGAGGCCGGTCTGCTATTTATTGACTCAGAAATATCTCTTCTGAACTGACTGTGCACATGTGCATGAACATGCATACAGGTCTGAGTCTCTGTGTTTCACAATACAGCATTGTTTAGATTTCATGTTGTCTGGTAACGCTCCCGCACAGGAAGTGATTTATTTTATGTCAAGACGGATGGAGGCAACGGCAACATTACTGCGCTAGAAAAGTGAGACGGCTGCAAACAGACTGAAAACGCAAAAGGAGTGTCTTAGAAAAGTTCCGGAAGTGAATTCTACTGCACAAAAGTCCCATCTGTTCAGCAGTTTCATGAGATAAACGCTTCCTGCCCTCGGCCGCACCCTGCAACGCTGTTGTACACAAGCAAATAATCCCACAGTAGGATCTTGCTTGATGGAGGCTGTTTGCAGATGAAGGATACATCTAATGTTACATCATCATCAGCAACAAAATCATCACATACTTCAGCTTTAAGGATGCATAGACCAGTTTATAAATGATCAGCAAAATAGTTGCTTTAAATGTCGATCAGTTAATCAACTCAGCTTTATTTGTGTATTTATTGCAGTTGTATTAATATGAGCGGAACGTTGAGGGCAAAAGCTGACAGGAGCTCTTAACAAGCAATGTCTCAAAGAAAGAATAAAAACAAAACTGCTTTATAAATTTGCATATGCAGGCATGTTCTAAAATATAATCTCCCCAATGACTACTGCAGGCTAATTATGTGTGTGATTTGAGGCTTGAAAGACAAGCTGTCCACAGACGGTTACTTCTTACAACATTTGATGAATCACAAATGAAGAAGTTCTTAGACTGTAGAGAGGCAGAAAATATTAAATCATAAATACAAACCAACGACAATCGTCCCTGTGGCTTCTCTGTAAAATGCAGCCAGTGATGGTGGGGGGATCAGTCAATAGGTGACTCTGTCCCACAGTCTAGAGGGGATTGTAAGAGGCAGTGGAGGTTGCTTAATCTTCCACTGCAGGGCTTTCAGTAACCTCATGTCAGATCTTGGCTGCTTCACATTGAAGTGTTTCTCTTTTATTTTCAGTCTTTCAAGTCTTCCTCTAAAGTCAAGTCTAGAAATTGATATCTCATTTGAGGAGAGGCAATAGCCGGAATTGTTTGTCAGGAGCTAACTTCTTGAAACAAAAACATTAGTACTTGGGTCATTAGTGCAATTAGGGTTAGAATTCCAGAATGGTACTTAAACTAAGACGATTACTTTTCTTGACTTATCAGAAAAAAGAATGTTTTCATTGGCAGGGACTGACATGGATCAATTGTGTGTGTCCATTGTGTCAGAAACAACAACTCCATTGTTTCCAAATTCACTCTGAACAAACTGTAATAAAACCTGACACTGCCGTCGTCTAGTCCTCATAGTGAAGGTTTACAAGCCCATCGTTAAACCACGCCATGTCTGCCATCCATCATTCTGACTCTGTGCTGTCTTTTACAGCTTTTAGGAGCTGTCAGGGTATATGGATGAGACATGCGTTTGAAGATGAGGTCTAAAAACACTGCACATGAGCCTGGATGCTGGTAACAGAAGACCACAGCACATTATTATTATGAAAGTAGGCTATACTTGCCTTTAGTTGAGAAGAGTGACCCATACAAAAGTCAGGGCAGGTTGACATTCATCACTCCAGAGTCACGAATCTTGACACTCTATGCCTGAAAAACATATGACGAGTAGAAATGATTTATTTGTGTGTAAATAAAAGCTTTAAATCTCAACTTTGGCCCCTTCCTGACAAAGCAGTGGTTGAAATTCTGTGAGCTCAGCAGCAGTCAGCTAAGGAGCAAATAATCCAAACAGGGAGGAATGAGGAGACTTCTAATAGGTTGATTTCATTTCTTTTGGACAGATTCAGTCATGCCGTTCCCAGTGGATTTATTGTAAGCAAAATGAACTAACTTGTGGCAGTAGCTGGTAATTGGCAATATTCACCTTACTCTTGCCAAGAAAGCCAAATAGCCTTTGTATTTCACAAAAAAAAAATTAATTAGGCCGAAAAGCTAATAATTTGCATTATTATTTTTGGATGTGCTGCTTATTTTCCCACCTTTAAGGGTTAAAGTCATATCCCATGCCATCCACAGGCCATTTTTCACAGCTAACATTTTGGCATGCTATGCAGGTGATCACCTTCTCAATAGATCTGTTCAGTTCATGCACAGTCAGGACAGTGTCAAAGAAAACCAGTACGCACCCTGAAACCGAGGAAGCTTAATGCAACACAGCCAACATTAACCTAACCAATAGCAACCCATCCACAGATTTCCTTGTGTTTCAACTCAACCTCTTCCACTAGAGCCTCCAATTCAGTGGATTTCATTCTATGCTTGTGGTCTATATGCTCATCCAGACTCTCCATGGCTAATAATATAAAGACACCAATAACAAAAAAAAAACAAATAATTAAATATGACATGACATTGTGCTTACCAAACATGCACTGCACATTTCAGAACTTTTTATTTGGGATCAGTAAATCAGGCCCAAAACTGCCTGTAAAAGTCCCCTTAATGAGGGATGGAAACTGCATGTGCCTGCCAAAATATTCTGAAATAGCCACAGCAGAGGAACTCCTACTACACTGGTGAGCAACTAATAGTGTAACATCAGCCAATGGGTCACTAAATCAGTCAGTGACATTCTATTTAATTCAAGCCAAAAACATGACAGAATGAAACGACAGGTTTCCCTGTGACTCATATTCTAAATCAGGCGGGAAAAGCTTTTCCAGATATGCGATGTTCATTATGCCAATATAATTATATGGTTGACTTATAGGGTTGATGATGTTCCAGCATACCAGAGGCTGACAGTACAGTATTGACCAGTAGATTTCAGATATTTAAAGCTCAAGTGAGTAATTACCACAGCACTGCAGTCCTGATTTGACCCTGTTTTTCTCCGCCGCCCCCAACCAGTCACACACAGACACCTTTGAGTGTAGAATCACTGCATCAAGGAAACTTATAATCACACCATGAGAAGCCAAAATCATGATCACAATGGATTAGTCCTACTGAACGTCCACCCTAGTTTTTAGCAGTGGCATCCACTTCTGAAGCTTTTCATGCACACCGTATGAAAAGCCTTTTCTGCTCAGTTATGACATAAAATGCATCATTCTGACCCAAAAACAAAAATCTGCCATGTGAAGAAACACTGAACACACAAGGAGCCGATAGGCTTCATCCACACTGTGTGAACTTATTAGCCAATTATTTGAATTTAACAGAGAATTTAACAAAGTTACAAAATTTAAAAGTTACAAATTACAGTTTTAAAGAGGACGATCACTGGAAAATCAAATTTCCGATGTTTTTTGGTGTGTCCCCGTGTCCTTGCCATATCTAAACATCACTAAAGTGTCACAATAAACACAATAAAAGAAGAAGAAGTAGCACTGCGAAGCAGTCAGTCAGCTGGTAGCTGGCCAATCACAAGAGACTCAGTGTTCTGGGGGGCGGGGCATTAGCTCAGAAACAGAGTGTCTGTTCAGAGGCTGGCAGAGAGCAGCAATAATCTGGCTTAATCTGAAGAGACTATAAGGTTTTTGACCATAAATATTATTTAATTTATCTAAGTAGACATCAGTAATCTCGATTTTTGGGTCAAAAAGACCATTCTATGTGACCTTTAATTTACAGTATAACCCACACTGACTGATCATGTCAGTTTGCCAGTGAACTGCCAGAAGAAAAGCTGAACATGAGCAGAGCCAGACAGCAGAATGAGGGGGTTCATGTCTTGTTTGAGTGGTTGGGGGGGGGGGGGTATATTCCTCTGCATACCTCCTCTTGATCTGAACTGAACTGACCTCTTTAATTCACATTTGCTTAATCTCCCCTACCTGTAATACAGCAGAGCAGTACTGCTACATGCAAGGTCACAAGACAGCACACGAGATGTTGTAGTAACTGTTCAGGGAAATAAACAACCCAGTCGCTAGAATCATATGTTGCACTCGATACGTCTGATCAAGTGCAACATATGACGTTTCTGAATCAAAATTACATTCTGTAGGTGTGAATATCAATGTGACAGTGTTTTGATCTCTTGCCAAACTGAGGAATGAGGTTTGCTGCTTTGCTGCTCCAACCAGGATGTCCCCAAAGTATTGTGGCAAGAGACAGTGTCACGGAATTAAAACATAGTAAGATGTTCTTTTAATAACATTAAAACCATGTTTGGTCTATCAAACTGACCCTACCACCAATCTGGTGATAATTGTGCCTCAAGAAATGTGGCACTTTACTAACTGACATGGCAAAACATGAAATCCATTTTTTTTTTCTTGTCCAAAATGTAAATATCTAACTTTTTCCATGGCTAGCAAAAATAAATAAATGAAGAGCATTTTATTTCTGGAAGATGAGGCTAGAAATGAACTTAATGACAGAAGAGCAGATGAGTAAAACATGATCAATTCCACACTAATTACAGTGCATTTCTTATTTGGCTGTGTTGACTTAATTTTATGTGTTATTTTTTTTTCTTCCTTTATTGAAGATATTTTCTTCATTTGGTTAAATTTTGGGAGCAGAAGGCTCTCTGAGCTGCTGTACAAGACACAGATGAGGTTCAAATAATCATGATAGGATTGCAACTTCTGCAAAATTACTGTTAATTAGACAGCCACGCATTTCCTGGTGCAAGGCTGAAAAAGAAAAACAGCACAACCTTTGAAAAGCTGGAATGAGACACTAGGTTACATTGTAATTTATTGCCAGTGAGTAAAAGTGTAATATTTTTCAGTATATGCTTATCAAAAATGAGTTGGAACCATATTAGTATGACCTGTGTAAACGCCACTTTAAAGGCACCAAAATTCTGTGTAGAACTTGATGTTGGTTGACTTGACGTCTATTATTACTATTCCATATGTGTGACTTAATCAATCTATCTAACTCCCCACCATACAGTCCTTGTAATTGATTTTGAAGTCCCACAAGAGGAAGCCTGTATCTTTTACATACATGAAGTTACTAATGGAAAAAGTTATTTGAAATGAATTGAATTTCTCTTTTTTGGGAGTGAGGTAATGCTAGCAATTCCTAGAAGGCCTGTAAAGGAGAAGTGACTGCTTGTTTTGAAAGATCTTTTATATGTTACCATTACAGCTGAATGGTTTATGGTGTTGTTTTCACAAAAAAAAAATAAAAAAAAGATGATTCAATGCTTTGTGAAAAGAAGAAAATAAAATCTGTTTCCTCAAAGCAAGTTAATACAGAATTTAATGTTCTTTTCAGCAGCCCTGAGGGGCAGCTCAGTTAAAGGCTTCCTAGAAAATGTATTCAACTATCAGTGGCAATGTTGAGTCATAATTTATCACCCGTGCTTGCTGCACAGCAACACCAAAAGTGTGAGACTCACCACCGGGCAGAAACGGCAGCTAGGGAAGCGATCATACTGTAGCATTGTTGGGCTTCTTTCAAAGCTCCTGACATGTTTTGAGTGTAGCTCTGCGGTGTTTCGTGGCAGGGAGGGGTTTTCTTTGTGCTGCCAACGGAGCTCAGTCTGATGCTCACATTTCATTGCCCTGGAGTCGCTGTGCAGTCTCGTGCAGATGCAAAGTAAACAGCGTGCCATCAGAACAGCTTGTTATCAGCCTTCATGTGATATGTGACCACATGACTAATACATGGTCCTTGTAGCGCTTTGATTTTAATGAGCTACAACACGACCACATTTAAAAGCTTTTACATAAGACGAGAGAGGAGAACATGGTTCCGTTTCAACTGACAGGAAGTGGTCACCATGGGCAGTAATGATTATTGTAGGTAATTAATGATGTTAATAATTAAAGCTGCGGTGTGCAGGTTTCCAATATGAATTGACACAATGCTGATTAAACATTTCTCAGTATAGCTGTCTTTTGTTTTAATGTCTGCGGTGACACCGAGTGATGCGTTTTACTTCACGACTGATGGAGGGAAGGTGAGGCGGCAGCAAACTTTAGGTTAAGGATTTACCCACAGTTCTCTGAAACATGAGTGAGGTGAATCAAATCCAGTTGCAATAAAAAGTGCATTCAAGCTTTAGTGGAAAAATTTCAAAATGTTCCGGTGTTTGGAATAAACAAATTACACAAAAACTGTTTAAATAGTTAAATAAAACTAATATTACAAGGATTTTATCCAAATTCAACACCAAATCCTACTTTCAATGACTACTACAGTTTCAAAATTATTCAACCACCCGAATAGAATTCCTCATAAGAGCACACATTTGCAAATCACATGTTGTGTCAAGGGCTTCATTGTCCAAAAAGTTCAGAGAAGAGATCACTGTTTTGCACAAACAAGGAAAAGGATACAAACAGATAGCAAAGGCACTGAATGTTCCCAGAGATACAGTTAGAAGCAGAGTTTGCATGTTTAAAGTTGAAGGATCATAGACGTACTGACCCGAAGTACAAGAAAAGTCGACTCCAGTTTGTTCAAAACTATATAAATAAGCCAAAGAGGTTTTGGGATTCTGTTCTGTGGAGCACTGAAACAAAATTGGAACTTTCCGGGGCCTATGGATCAGCGGTATGTTTGGAGGAGGAAGAATGAAGCATATGCAGAAAAGAACACTCTGCCTACAGTGAAGTATGGTGGTGGGCAAGAAACGCTGCCAGAAGCTGGTGTCTGGCGATGCATCACGTTTGCAGCCAGTCATAACAGCAAAGGGTGCTCTACTAAGTACTAAAGCTGCTTGTCAGAAAGGGGTAAAAGTGGCATTTTGTGTTGAATTTAGAGAAACCACTTGTAATATTAGTTGTGTTGAACTATTTGAATTGTTCTTGATTGATATGTTTATTGCAAACTGCTAGTTTGTACATCTTTAGTGGGGTTGAATAGCTTCGATTGCCGCTGTATGCGATGTTGAAACCCTAGCAGCAAAATAACAAATATTTAACAAATACTGATATTATAATGTTTGTCCATTCTACACACACACACAAGATTGAACACATACAGTACTGATAGAGTCCTTTGAATGTTTCGCAAGAGATGTATAAAAAAAATATTCTATTCATTGAGTTTAGAACATCAGTTAGCTGGTTTCTTCCACTTTCACACTGGAGCAATTATTATTCAAATTGATCAATTAGATTAATTTGATGCAGTTGTTGGCCAATTTGTTCAGCTGCGACTGACATACACGACAGCTGTCAGTTCTGTCACATACATACACACGCAAACACGCACATGTGCATGAAAACACATACAGACATACTAGGGTCACAGCAGTTTCCATAAATAGAATGGAAAGTAGCCGTGTGGCCAGTGGGAGTGGCTTTTAAGGGGAATTTGATCGATCCAAAAGCAATTTGCTTCCCCGCTCAGGCTTTACACTCCTGAATGACAGTCCAGATGGAGCTTTGAGGGGTCAGGGGAGCTGGCCTGCCCCACCTGCTCCACTATCTACAGCAGCCAGACCCCATGCCTCCTCTCTCTCACACACACACCCACCAAAAACACCCTCTTCCATGCTTGAGCCTCGGTCACAGTCTGCTGTGCACTTGGAAAGAGACCAGGCAGAAACACCAGGCAGCCCGGTACAAAAGGCTAGACTTCTTTCCAACATTCAGAGGATTTAAGGATGCTGAGACACAGTCAAGGCGTCAGGTTAAGACAAACAGGAAGAGAATGCTGCACAGCACAAACTTAGCCAAGGCATTAATTCCATTCAGTATACTCTGTCAGTGTGCACTGGACCAAAATCTGATGTAGTACACCTAATACTCACAGCACAGTGTTGCTCTTGTTTTAAAAACATATGCTTTTTTGTCCAGATTTATACAGGCCGATACAGCCCCTTTAACGCACACTACCAAAAATGACAAATGAAACTGGACACCTGGATACTGGCGGGTTTTTTTTTTTTTGGCAACTGTGTGTCATTCCAAGGTTAGCTGAAAGGTCTCAGTAGACTGACAGGTGCCTTTTTTGTTCTGCAATGGAGTCATCTTTCAGTAGGTGTAAATAGAAGAAGAAGAAAATAATGAGGCTTAAAAAAAAGATTCAGATCATAGTGACATCAAAGTTTACTTTATTACATCAGAGTAAATAGAGAAGTAGGTATGTCAAATGATGATGTCAAATTCCACAATTAACCTGAGCAAAACTACTGCAATTCATATTACTTCATTTACATTAAAGAAACATGCTTATGCACCTTATATTTACTTACTTCTGCATTTCAGATAGGATACTATTATTTGATGCACATTTTACAGTAAAAAAAAAAAAGAACCTTAAATAATGTAATAATTACGAAAAAATATTTAAATTCAATTAATTTTAAAGGACCTTATTTTTCCATTAGTAACTTAATTTATATAAAAGATGAAGGCTCCTCCGTGGAACTGTATGTTGGTGACTGTTATATTTAAATTATCCTGATAATGGACATACACCACCATCAAGTTTATACAGTATTTTGGTGAAAAGTGCCTTTAAAATTATATCTGCACAGGCTGATAATATGGTCCCAACTCATTTTTGATAACCTTGTACTGAAAACTATTACACCATTAATTACTGGCGATAAATTACAATGTAATTTCTTCCCATCATCCAAGTACACGAGGCAAAGCTTCACAGCACCATGAGTTATAGAGGTGAAACTAGTATTAGGTTATTTAAATGCCTAAGATTGACTGGTTCCAACTTTCCAAAGATAAGATTGTGCTGCTTTTCTTTTTTCTTAAAATACTAACTTTGAATAGATACACTGAATATGGCTATCGATCAATTTCATCCATGTTTCAATGTATGTATCACCACAACAAAAAATCAACACAGAAGAGCAGCACAGCGCCTGAACCTCAACCTGCTGCACGTGTCTGATCACCGACTGGGAACAGAGGCTGTGGTCAAGGTAAATGGGAAAAGGATGGCTGCACATTCCATCACAAAATAATCCAAATCACCATATGACTGTGTGCAATATTCATGATACAATTATTTGATAAAGATAAAATGTGTGACTTCAATGACCCCAAAATCTTGTTCTTCAGTCAGACTGAATTAATTTATTGCATATGCAATTTGATTTGTGATAAAAAAAAAAATGTCAAGCTTCAGTGAAACAATTACTGTGTGACAGATTTAAAATGTGATGGTGTACTATCACAATAGATACAATCAAATCATACATATGTATAGTCTACTTTAAGGATGAACTTAAAAATGGAGAAAGTGTTGGGATATTTCTTTGACAGAAAAATAACAACATTGAGTCAGACGTGCTATAAACTAAATTGCACCCTTTGTAATTTGCTAATGGCAATTTTTGAATCTGTGACTTTGATTAAACAATAATTAACTGTCAACCTTATACTTCATATGAGTAAATATGTTTGTTCATTAGAGTCCAAAAAACTGTCAAATCTTGTCAGGTGTAGATTTTTTTCTTAAAAATGATCAGTCCTACCAATTATGAATAATATCATAAATTCAGTGTCCGTTAGAATAATAATAATCCCAATATGATCTTCTGGCCATATCCTGCAGCTCTAGGCCCAGACTGTATGAGTCACTGTGAGTGAATAATTGGCAAATTTGTGATGGTTTTGCCAAGAATAATTGTCAAGAAAAATGTTTAAAATCAGATTAAGGACAATTGAATGAAAACATTTGAGCAAACCTTATTTCTAAATCTGTTCTGAGCAGTAGTAATTTGCATTTACACACACACACACACACACATATATATCACATCCCTTTCAGATAATTTTGTTTGTTTTTTTCACTCACAGTATGCTATGAAAAAACAGTACTTTAACAGTTTCATAGCAATGGCTGTAAAATATATCCGTTTATTAATAATAATATTGTAAATCTGATTTTGGTCCACTCGTGTGAAGTGTAATATATAAAGTATAAAATACACAGATTATTTGATTTCATTAGACAGAACTTTATCATTTCCTCTATCTATCTTCATCATCTCATCAATCTTGCCTTGATTTACTGCACTGATTTTTCCCTCATGACACACACACGCCTCAAACCTGCAGCATGTCAACTTTCGTAGCCCCTCAGCAACACTTCCTGTGATTATCTGCATTATTCGCGGCTCCTGGCTTCAGCAGCGTTTGGCCTCAGACCTCTCCAGACTTAGCGGCTGGAGGTTAATTGATACTGACAGATGACCTAGTGTCACAATCATTTTCAGGAAGATCTGGTTTCTTTATCAATGGCAGTAACCCTTCTCCCTCTCACACACTCACACGCACGCACACACACACACACACACAGAGGCAGGAGGGAGGGAGTTAACAGATGTGATTCTGTCCAGAAGGCTTATTCCCGCAAGCAACGTAAGATGGGGAACAACTTAATCAATGTCAAAGTTGTAAAGGATGGATATGAACTTTCAAAATTATTTATGAGGCAAAAATAATATTAACTAAACTATTTAAATAATCGTAATAATTGAATGAAATAACTAAATCTATAGATAGACATCATGGAAAGTATGCAAGCTTAATTACCAGTTATCAGGGGTGCACACTGACCTGTATATTCAAATTAACATATTGTTTTATGTTTTGAAAAGTGAAGCCCAGAAAGAAGAAAGCAGTTAGCCACCAGGGGGCGACTGTGATTGCTGCAAAAAGAGCTCGGATTGAATGGACGTTTATGGAAAAAATGAGCTTTTCCTTCACACTTGATTTGTAACATCGATTAATATTTCCTTGATAAGTTAATGGTTACACTCTTCAATATCACATGTCAATTACGCCCCAGTTTAAAGGAAAACAGATATAAGGTACAGCATACGAGTGGACACCATGTGATTACGGCTGGCATCATCCACTCGGTGCCTGGTTGCAGGTGACGTCTCATGACTTCCAGTTTCACAAACTGTCATGGCACTGGTCAAACTGCCAATTTCAAGGCTTCACAACTGGAATTCATTTTGCAAACTGAAGACTACATCAATTTTTGTGTACAGCCTGTCAGTCAATCAGTGCCTATAGAGATTTTAATCAACAATTTATAGCTACTTTATTTAATAATAGGGGGTTGGTTGTTTCCATTTGTTTCAAGCCTTTCAGCAAAGCTATACTAATAACATTTGGGCAAAAAAAATCATTTATTTATAATTTAAATTATTTATAACAACAAACAAGGCCTGGTAACTTTATACTATCATTTAACTTCTTGGCCTGTGCCACAGAGACAAGGATCAAACACCTAAACTGGTGTCTGTTGTCAGTGGCTCAGTGACCTTGCATGGCTGATCAGAGGTCCCATGAGTTTGCTGTTAATGGGATCAAGGGATAGAAGAGTGGGGGGGGGGTCTTACTGGATTTCAGTGACAATGAAGAACCTAAATTAAAGCCCCTTTGGGAAGAAGGAAAAGCCATTAGAGCTGCCGGTCCTTCATCTTTTCACTGACTCAGAGTGAATGGCTGATTGATATTCTTATGAATGTTATTATTAAAACACCTTCTCCAAAGCTCACCTTGACAGAGCATGTGGAAGTCGAAATGGAAACTGGTGAAAGAGCCTCAAAGACTGGAGTCTATGGTTGTGAAAGTGAACAAGTTTTTGGCCTGATTCCCTCTGGTATAAAAATGAATGCATTTGAATGGATTTAGTACAGGCTGGCTGACCTTACAACCTTTTGTCTCTTGCTTCATCTTTAGCCATAAAACATTCATCTATCTTGGGTGCATGGATTAGTAAGGAGAATATTACTGCTGTTCCTCAAATCACTACTTTGACGTTTTTGTTCTCTTATTAACATCTTTTTTTCTTTCTTTCTTCTGCATAATTTCCTGCTATAAAACCTCACAAATCACAACACATGATGAAAACCCTAAAATGTGTGACTGTCAGTCTTTAAAAAAAAAAAGGCAATCAAACAGAAGCTACATGAAAATCCCTAACAGGGTCTGGCCTCCAGTCTTGATAGTTTGTAAAAATGGATGCTGCCAGAGAGAAAGCTGCACAGACACTTACACACACACACACAGGCATTTTTCTCTGGCACGAGCAACATGTCATACAATCGCTGCCAATTCTGCTGCCTGTTACAAAGGATGGATGAATTAGAGAAATGGAAATGATGATTAGGGGTTATGAAAACTGGAGCTCAGTGTACAATGGCCAAACAAAAACCTATTCAGATGAAGTTAATGCACTGTGGAATCACTTCTCCAGCCTGACCTCCCATATCTAACACTCAAAAATGCAAAAAAAAAAAAATGTGTCAGCAAAGGTGCTTGCTGTGGTTTTCTAGAAACGATGGCGATCTTGTAATGGTGTCTAACGATTTTAGTCTGGGGGCGCTCCATGGAGGAACTGCCAAATCAAAAGACAGCTGCACATGGGTGGCCGCTGGACGTATTCAATAGCTGCTGGACGTCACTTCGCTGTCATCACCGTGTTAAGTCCACCTCTAGCGTGCCAGGGGAAAATATCCGTTTCTGACTTTTCCCTTTTTTCACTCTAGACACAATTACCTTTCCTGGAGACGAGTCTACCCTCTCTACTGCACCTCGCCTCTGCAACGAATCCATGTGAACAGATGCAGCAAATCAGTGGACGACCTGCACGGAGAATTCTGCCGTCGGTTCTCTGATTTTGAAAAGAAAACTGACAAGTCACTTCAGCCGGGCCTCATTGTGCCCTGTCACAAGACTCTGAAACAGCACCACAGGACTTGCAATTGGAACTGATCGATCGTCAATGTCACTCCATCTTAAAGGAGAAGTTCAACTCCGCTTCAACCGAATGAGTTTTATGCTTCACAAAGTGAAGCCAAGTTTTCAACCATTCGGAAGACAGCACAAGAATATGTGTTGTTTGGCTCTACCTTTAGTGGGATAAACATCAACAAAGCTCAGCACAGATTCTTCCTGAGAACTGCCACAACCAAACTGACACCAAACACTGGGTGGCCAACAACACTGTTCCCACTGAAACTCAATGAAAGTTTTTTCTTTTACATGTTATTTATACTAGTTCATACACACCATATCCATCTGATACTCGTCCGGCTTTTTGAAACTCATTGTGGCCCCTGAGCCAAAACATTAGCCCACCCCTCATTTAGATTATGTACATTTCACACAGCTCAATATTATGTCCTAAATATTTTTCACATTAAGTCCATACCCAACATACCACTCTTTTCACACCCAACAAAGATACAATATATTGAATTCTCCCAATAGAAAGTGCAAGTGTAGACCTTTCTGACATCTATTTAAGCCTTCAGCCATAAATCTTAGTTTGGAAGTTATCCAACTGTGGTAAATGCCCGTGCAGAAGCAGCAGCATTGCAACACTACAGAACAGATTGGTATTCAGAGTGGCAGCTTCCAGAGTTGAAGCTGCATAAATAGCCCAAACCATTACATAAAGGTAAACAAACCACATAGTGGCAAATCATATTACGTCTGTGCTGCAGCAGGTGGATACACAGACAAAGGCTGCTCAGCACATCAAATGAGATAATAATGTGTTTTTCTCAGTATGATTAATTTTGACAGTGGGGGACAGGCCAAATGGAAGCACAGAGAGAAGACAAAAAGAGAGCAGGAACAGAAAGATGGCACACAGTGAACATGAACATAAGCCTTTTAGACGTCTCCAAACCACAGCCTGAATGTGACACTAAAATAAAACTTGTTACATCAATACAATACAATGAACTATTGTGCTGGTGAGGTCTGTGCATTATGATTGATTGGATAAGTCATATGTGATTTCTGGAGTCGTGAGCATATTCATGTTGAGAGCTGGAGGGCCTCAGAGGCAATTTAAGAGGAAAAAAGACAACACTGTACACACAACACATGGAGTTTATGTACTGTACAGAAGCAAGGCTCACACGTTCTGGGACAAACTGACTGATGAAACCAAATGTATCGGTTACTCAAGTGTGCGGAAAGGCTAGAGAGAAAGAACAATTCCAAACACACAAGCTCTTCTGGCTTCTTCTGGGACGAGCTTGTTGGTCTTCACTGATGACGTAAGACATGATGGCAGGAGAAAAATGAACTCAGAAGTCTACAGAAACATTTTGATTCAAGAGAGATGCAACCAAAGTGACGGGGAGATCCTTTGCCATGCAACAAGACAACGACCCAAAACACACTCCAAAAGAGCAAGAAGTTTATCAGGGGAAAGAAGTAGAAGGTTGTAGATTGGCCAAATCAGTCTCCAGACTTCCACTTTATAAATATGCATTTTACATGTAAAGGCTTGATGCAGGTATTGCAAGCAAAGGATTTGCAACTGAATTTTTTGTATTATTCATTTTAATCTAATCTTATTCCTTTTGCACACTTAGACATTTTGTATTCTGTTACAAACAATGCAACCTTTTAAGTTGTTTATAACATATCTTATGTTACACCTGGAAATTAAAGCCGAAATACTAATCTCTTGTCTTATCTTCGCCTTTTGATGTCAAACCCAAATGTTTTCAGTGTACATCTAAAGTAAATGAATTGGCCTCAATATTTCAGTACTTTTGGAGGGCACTGCATTTTCCCCAAATTCTTCAGCCCTTGTCATCTCTGATGTTATTTTAGCCTGCAGTCACAAGACACATCATTCCCCAAATCTATACACATTACAACTATCAATATCAAATATATATATATAAACAATATTTGTTTTTATGCAGACTAAAAAGGAAACACATTTCTGCATTTTTAAAGCCAAACCCAGAAGAGCTGTCTGTGATAAGATGCTACAGCAGAATGTTTTACTGCTTAAAACATTTTTAAGCTCTTTTTTTACTGATTGGACTTTATGGTTTCTTTGCTTGTGAGCCAACACAGATGTAACAATATACTGTACCCAGTCTCTATGAAAGTTTCTATTAAAGGTAACGCAATACAAGCAGCTGAATACATGCATCCAACTTGTCCGAGTAGATTAATGCATTTCCGAAAGTTCAAAAGTTTCGTGTGACCGATTGCTGACCTCCCTGACACAGGTGTCAGGAAAAGTCAACCTGCCTTTCATTATGTGGATTACTGTGGAATTCACAACTCCCCTGAAATTTCTGCCCTGCTGAAAGTCACATGGTTCTGCTGCCTGTCACTGACTAATAAGTGGCACATGATGTTTCTGCTCTAGCACTTTGCAAAAAAGAATAACCATAAAGTGACATTAATCACAACATAGAGTGTTGTCCATGCTTAAGGTCTCTGGGTTTACATACTGTATGGTTACCGATTGCAAGTAAAACCCACAACTCCAGCTAAGATGAGTCATCCTCAGTCCAGTTTGGAAGTGCGCACAATTGAGCGTGGCTAATTTATCTCAGACCCATTTTCTCCAGGCCTTTAATTGAGCAGCGAGCAGAGGTCTGATATGTGTGATGCTCAGTAGAGTAAAGCAAATTTAGCCTCTGGAAAAACTCCCTTCATTTACAGCAAGAAGGGGATAAAATGCAGCCTGCGCCTCTTAATTTATGAGACAGAGTGAATTAATGGGCAATGACAGAATTTTAAGAGTCAACAGATAACAGTTATAATTATCAACCACTGAATTACATTTTGGGGAGACAGTGGAGACTTGCCGTTATATGTGTGTGTGCGTGTGTATTTCTACTATTTGTCTGCTGATTAGGGTTTAATTTACTAGTAGACCTTTAGTGTTAATGTGATATTGTTTGGTTTATTACAGTCCAGTGTCTGCCACGACCCAGACTTGACTTCAGGCCAACACTTGCTCGCTCTTACTTATTTTTTTTTTCCCCCAAAACCAACAGGGTTATTTATTTATTTATTCACTTATTAGTTAAACTGCACAATAATACATATTTCTATAAACTTGTCAGAGTCAGACAGGAGGCTATTTTTCATCTGGAGACCCTGGACAACAGGGTTTGTTTGTTTTGTTGTTGTTTTTGTCAGCCTGCTTCAAATGCCTTTGTGTGATGATTAAGATTCATTACCTTCAATCATTTTAGGAGGTGGCAATCACTGGTTTCTCTTCTGCATTGCGATCTCAGTCACGATAATGGCTTTTACAAGCTTTTAAGTCGGAGAGAGTCAGACGGAGGGAGATATAAAGTAAGTATAAGCGTGCTCGGCATCAAAACAAGTGCTTGTATTGTTTCTGGCAGATGGCTGACTTCATTAGGGACTCGCATGCTGCTTCACGCACACACTCCAAAAAAGGCTGGAGCCATAAACAACACTGAAGAAATGGAGTTTTTTCAGCGCATAAGCAGCCACACAGGAATACCCACCTCTTTGAACTTGTATTATTGCTCTCTCTTTGTCTCTCTGAGGATGTGTTTGTATGTGTGAGACTATTATTCAGGGGAGAACTTGTGGAGAGCACAGCTGCCCCCTATGGGTGTGAAAACACACTTGCTGAGATGCAGCTGTCATTTCTTCTGATGGAAGACACAGAGTGGTGCTTTTGTTAGAGCGCAGGTGTTTAAGACTAATCAGTCGGCTTATCCTGCTATAATGTAGCAGAGGCATCACACATCGCTCCAGCATCCAGGATCCTCTATGCAGAATTTTACTGGCTTAGAAGATGGGGCATCTGTACTATTGTTTTTCCAAGTGCAACCCAGCTCAAGGGAATGGTTGTCTGTCTCTATGTGGCCCTGTGATGGACTGGCAACCTGTCCAGGGTGTACCCTGCCTCTCGCCCCATGTTAGCTGGAGATAGGCACCAGCCGCCCCCCGCGAATGCAGCCTGCGTGGATAAAGTGGATAAAGTGGTAGAAAATGAGTGGTAGAAAAGTGGTAGAAAATGAGTGAGAGAGAGAGAGAACCCAGCTCAAGGAGAGGCAGTGTTTTGTGTTTGTGTCAGCCTCTCTGCTCTGTGCAGAGAAAACAAACCTATAAAAACATACAGGATGGTATTAGATTTTATAGAGTCAGCTCAAACAAAATAGGTCTGTATGTACCCTGACTGAGATTTAAAGAGACACATTTATCTATATATTTCTTGCCTGCACCACAGAAACCTCTAGAGAAGGAGAAACCAGACATGTAGCGCTGAGGGGAAGCTGTGTATGAATCTTATACCAGCCACTCAGAGATTATCCCTCTGATCATGAGCTACCCACTGTGAAATCATGGGATCTTGCAAAAACCTGACAGGATGAAAATAATACAGAGGATCTCCATCAATTCATTACCACAGCCACTGTAAATCAATGAACGGGATTTACTATAGGTGTGGCTATTACAGAAAACTACTCCAGAGTTGTTTTTAGAAGTGTGATTTATATAGTCAAATACAGTAATTATACAGGTAAATAATGCTGCATTCCCACTAATATATTATATAAATTAATTAATTTGATGTTACAGTAAAATGTTGCTAAATCCCAATGATGTATATATGGCATAACTATGAACGTACAGTTAACAGCTGTCAGTTCACTGTAATGTTCTATAAAATGAAAGATTAACCAAGTTAATACAGTACATGGGACATTTACAGTGAATATGCACAGCAATGATGTAACTGGTAGCCAGTAATTTACATGATATTTTACAGTGATCAAAGCTGGTCAAGTTCTGGTTTTCAGAGAAAACATGGAGAAACATGGTATAGTTGTGACACAACAGTAAGATCATACTAAGTCGGTGGATGGATAAGTAAGTGTGCACGAGTACATACCATATTCCAAATTATAATGGGTTGAACTTCAATCTCATAACTAAGATTTAATGTGAGAATGGGACATTGTGTTGATGTTTCAGAAAGAGAATGTCAGCTGGAATTTTGAATGGAGTATCAGTACATCAGTACAGATAAACAAAATTCGCTTTTCATCAAGATGGCTGCAAAATAAGCATAAATGAGCATAATTTAGTCCGACATAAAGAAAACTTTATTTTGTAGTCTGTGTGGTGTTCCTCCCCTGCTAGATTATTACAGAGCGCCGCTGCTTAGACTTCACGCAGTCATTAATATCAATGTGCCATGAGTGATAATCACTCATAAACTGCACACTGAGCACTAAATGCTGCAAATTGAGATAAAAGGACAAAAAATAATAATCTAGAATGATAATTGGGATTTCAATTTCAAACCTTTTTGACTTAAATGAATATGGGCCATACCATCGAGGCACCCTCATCATGGAACCTAACACGACAGCTACATAATCAACAATCCCATCATTTTATTTGGATAAAAGTTGCATTATTATTTCTACTGTGTATAAAATTAAAATAATAATAATAAATAAATAATAATAATAACAAAATGTCTATGTACAGAATATATATGTAAGACAGTGAAACACTGCCAGCATGAAGATGTGCAGTTTGCATTGTGTCATTATATTCAGTGACCACCACCCAAAAAAAAGACTAAAGTGTTCGCTCACACTGACTCTCTTGAAATACAATTTGGCATTTAATCAGACCACTTTGCATATGATTGAAGAGAGCCAAGATAAAGGCCAGATCCCTTTGTCAGTCAGTAAGCAGACATGAAATTTACATTTAAAAACAAATTATTGTGTTAGTCAATCTAAAACCAGACTTTCAAAATATATGAAAACCTGTTAGTCCAACAGATATTGTACTTTTTTAAGTACTTTTTTTTTTTAAATAAAGTTCCTAAAAGTCAGACTAACACACCCAGATAATGACTGGGAATTGAATTACTACTGCATGTACTGCGATATATTAAATTAAATCTTAATAAATAATAGAAGAAGTCAGTACACAGACGAATTAGATAACTGGGACAAATGTATTAATTTGTTGGTGACAGGACTTGGTGTGATTATTATTTTTTTTTTTTTTTTGGTTTTCCAGTGTATGTGACAGACTTAAATATTTTAAAGTTCATGGATGGTGGCTGACAGAATAGTAACCAACAACCAGCTAAACTGGAAACTGCCTAATACTAACAAGTAGTGAAGAGCAACATACTTTATTATATAAACAACTGACTATATACACAGTCACTTCCTGGCTTTCAATAAGCCAGACCGACTGTTTCGGCAAAGGCTGTGCACAGAGGGATGCAGCAGTGCTCTGCTGTGGACCCCTGACAACGCTTGAATTTAAAGGCCTTTTTTCATTTTAGGCCATGTTGAATCCCCCAAAGCAAACAACGTTTTTGCAAACATTACCTCACAAAGACCTGATTCCCTTTCACAACAACTGCCTGGACGATAAGGGGCTGGCTTATATTTTTACTGAGGTCCTACCATTCCATGCATATACATAGTCTATTCCTCACTAGTGCTTGTACACCGGGTCAAGAGGCAGGAGTCCAATTATATGAGAACCGGGCCCTTTTCTGGCTGTTGCTTCTCCTACCTGCTCATCCTTGGCAAAGATCAACCAGAGGCCAGAGAAGAGCTGAGCGCCTCTCCAGTGCGAGATGAGAGTGAGCAGAGATCACTGCAGCGTGGAACAAGGCTGAGAGCTGCGTGCAGAGCAGCCACTCTCACGGTTACCACCGTCACTGCAGCACTGTGCACCCTTGGCTGCCAGACAGCACTTAACACATTGCTGCAAAACTTCCAGTAACACAGAGAGAAAACACAGATTCAGTAATGATGAATCACATGCTCATTCAAAACACTCTTCCTCTCGTTTGCTCAGTCGCCCACCCACACACTCAACATTCAGTCACTTGCTCATTTGCTCATTCTCAAGCTCATTCACTACAAACACACTCACACGTGAACATACAGTTTATACAGAGGTTTATTCTTGTAATGACTCAGCAGCGTTTTCCATGCGTTTGGACAACCTAAACAAAGCTGCATCCTCATCTATAACAATAACCTGTTAATGCCTAATCCTTACCTTAACTTAAAGCCTAAGTTAAGCCTAAACTTCACCAGTTCCTTAGAAATGAGGTTCTGCCTCATGAGGACCAGGTTTTGGTCTCAGTAAGGACCACTGTTCCTGACTAGGTCACTCACACGCACACGCACACACAGGCTTCCAAGTCTTCAGAGGACATTTCAGTGACTTACATTCATTTCCTGGAGACTTACTCTAACCTTAACCATAATTACCAGTGCCCTAACCCTGACTCTAACCTTAACCTATCCCTAACCTCAGCCTCTTTAAAACATGTTTTCACCTTAAAATGGAGTCATTTACGTTATGGATTTTTCTTCCCCATAAGGAAGACAAGTCCCCATAATGTGACTGTGTAAACAAATTTAGGTCCCCACAACATAAGGAAAACCAGGCACACACACATACACACAAACACACACACACACACACACTTCATACTTCATTGTTTCACAAATGTCGTTTATCGAAGCCCATTTTTTAGAGATGACAAACCATCACGACCCAATTCTTTTACTGAAATTTCTGTAACACCTATTGTTATTGTTAAATATGTAAACCAGACATCCCCAGTAGATATACCGTATGTTGGACGCATGTGTTAATGAATAAATATTAAGGAAAAGGCTGGAAAAAATTCTGTTAAGTCATTTGGCACCTGAAAAAAAAAAAAAGTTGCAACCCAACACACAAACTCACAAACCTAACACATAAAGAGAAACGAGGTATCGTTTGTTGATGTGGCACAACCTTTGACCATACACTTAGATTTTTGAGCAGCTACTATGGTTGAACTATGGAGTGTTTTTTACAAATGGTAGTTTTCACTATATTGTAATATGTTTTCCTTCCATCAAGATTTGCAAAAAAATTGTTTCAACCAAAAAAGCTGCACCTCTTTCTTTATTGTATTAAAATATTGATGGACTCTTGATTGTTGAATGTTGATTAAAAGAGGTCACAATTAAACTCTTACAAAAAAAAATGCTTGGGTTTCTAAGCAGACAAATACCCATTTGATCCCTCGTGAGTAACAAACAAGCAGAACAATGTAGAGTCAAGCAGAATGAATCGTTAACAGACTCCAGTGTCTGAGTTCATTTTGAAGAAGGGATAAATGCTGTGCGGTGGGCTCATCAATGTTTTCTTTGGACAGCTTTGGAGTTCAGTGGCACAGGGGAATGAGCTATATGAGGCATGTGCTGCAAAATCAATATTTGGTTTTGAACTTCATGGGATTCTTTGACATGGAAAATAAGTGAAGAAATAAGAAAGTAATCTGTTTGAAAATACAATAGCGATGTATTGTTTTTACTGCAGTTTCGTTGCTGGCTCCAGTGTCTCTTATTTACACAGGTTACCTCAGCCCTTGGCAAAAGCCTGTCGCAATATACAACTCATCAAGATGAGTGACACTGATGGGAATGTGACCCACTAAGGCAGAGGAGGGGAAATATAACAATGGATATCACATTGAATAAGCCAGCTGAATGAAAATTTTTACTCCACATTTCATTTATCCATATTATGTTTATTTTATGTTGTATCTTTTCTACTACTGCTGCTGAAATGTTCCATTTTTCAAGCAATCTTTTTTGTCAGAACATGTCAGTTTCTGGTTTATTAATTAAAGCATACACTTGGTAAATAAACTGTAAGAATTCAACAGTATTTCCTTGACAGAACTACAATCATTTTAAGTCTCACTTAGTGACTTAGTGACCAAGAACACTCACCACTGTCCAAACTGCGAGGTTTTCCCAAAATCCCAGACTTTCAGGGAAATTACATATATCCAAACATCACTGCTGTTTGATTACATATTTACTGCTGCTGTTTTCATTGCCATTGTCCAGGAAAAAAAATACAGCAGAGGGGAACAAAATGTGTAAAAACATTATAACCATGACCTGCCTTTTCAACTCCACTACATGTCATCTCATTATAAACATAGATAAAGTTACAACCAGTATGGTAAACACAAAAAATACATTTTAAGTCAGATGTGACCGGCCTACACTCTGCATCACTGCTACAGAAAACATAGATCCAACTTGCAGTATATGTATTTTTCCAACAGAAATATGCAGAGGCCTGCTCCAAGTCCAACAGCCACAGGATACAGTATATTCTCAGCGAAATCCAGTGGCTACAACAACAGTTAGAATATATTGTTTCAAGAGGTCAAAGCAGTCATCCTGCTGCAAATATGTCAGCTCTTCACCACAAAAAACCACATGTATTTTTATACTCATATTTACCACACATTACACTTTAAAGTCTAAGAGTAAGTTTCAAACTCTTTGACACTGTCTCATTGTTCAGTAGGATGAATTAAAATACGTCATCGTCCGAGTTCATTTTAATGAAGACAACAGTGCAACTATGAGGCTCGTTAATGTGTTTTTAACAGTGTTGGACCACCACTGGAGTTTGATGATACAGATCTCACATGTTACAACATTAATCTTTAGTATCACTACGTCTGACTCATTGTACCATAATTGTATGTCTTTTTCATATTGATCCCTACATTTTACCCATAATCGGATTATTCCAAGGAAAAAGACAATATAGATCATAGTAAATGCTTACAATGCAATGTATTTTCACTGTTTTTTCTTTTTTTTTTGTTTTGAACTTTGGTGACCTTATATCCAAAGTTTCTCTGCTTGTTTTAATTATAAGCTTGTAAAAAGCCAATTCAGCGAGCACCTGTTATGAACCTGAACAACAGTACTGCAAATGCTCCATCATACATTTTCAACTGTGGATCCTTGATACAGACTAATTTCCTCCAGATGGCAGAGATCATGAGTGATTTTCCTACACTAATGCTGGGGGAATGATTTGCAACCTGTTCAACCATCCTGCCTCCATATCACCACTTGAGTGAATCTGGCTTGGGGGGGAAATATAGTGTCAAAGTGAGAAAGGAACATTAATGATATAAGGTTCAGATAATACACAGTGGATATGAGATTAAATCTGTAGCATTTCCCTGCTGTTGATCGGATTACACAGGAGCAGGTGGGCAGATGCAGGGCAGAAAGGAAATATCAGCAACACTCATTTAGATTCAAAGACAAATGAGTCAGAGTCATGCGAGTCAGTCGGTTTGGGCTTCACATGTAATTGCTTGTAAACCACATGACCATTTCAGTTAAGCAGTTAAAGGGAAGAGCAGCTTTGGCACAGATGAGAAATCTAACTGGAGCTAACTAAAATTAAACTGATCATTATTAAAAGTGGTCTAAAGAAAGCCAGTAAGCTTACACATCTTTATGGCTGGTTGCTTCAGTTTTAACTTGACTATTATTCTGCCAATATCACCAGCATCACTCTTGGCTGCAGCAGACAGTTGTGTGAACTGACATAATAATTTGTTATTTGTGTAAATTCAAGCACTGAATTGTGTATTCACTCCAAACACGGTATGGATATTACAGTATATGTAAGCTTAGCAACTGACTATGGCTTGGCTTAAGATTCAGAGATGAGTTTTCCTCGTGTCTCTGTACATTTAAGAATATACAGGTGTGTCAAGATTTCTAAAGCACTTCTTTTAAATCTTCCCATAAAACATAAAGGTCCAGGGGGTATGAATTAGTGACATCTAATAATGAGACTGAATCAAACAGAGGACTTGCCCCCATCCTTTCACATACCAAAAATAAATAAATAAATGGTGTAAATACAAGTCTCTCCACTCTCTGTTGTTTTCTCCATCTTCTTTGTTGGTTCATACATTGGGTTTATGTGAGCAGAGCTGTTCTTCATTTGTGTCATAATATTATGGTTCAAAACAAGACTGTCACATCCTGGCTGGTTTGTCCGTTCAGGCAGCTCTATGATCTTAGCGGTGCTAGATGGCAGCCTCTGGAAAGCAAGGCTCTTGCCTGAAATACAAGGCTACAAAACCCAAAATGCTCCAGTATGTAATATTTTTGTCACCATACTGAGAAATTGTGAGCAATTACAAAAACAAATAAATGCTGAATCTTTTCATTGGCAGTTTCATTTGACCTTTACTAGGCAGCTGTACTCTAAGATTCAAACTTGTGTTTGATTACACCTTAAGAGCAAAAAGCTTAAGTACAGACACTGCGGGCTTCCTGCCAGCACTAAATGTTAGCCAGGCCAAGTTAAGGACAAAGTGAATTATTGCACAAAAACATGTAAAGAACAGGACAAAAATTCAAGGTGAAGAGAATATAACAGGTACATTCCTCAGGTTGCCTGACACAGCTCCAAATGTATGCTAATGTTGTACTGTATCTTCAGGCTGCAAAGAATATGCAATAGAATATGAAATGTGAAAGCACTAACTTGTAAAGGCAAAGCAAAGCTTTGCGCTGCCTTAAGAAGAAAAATTCTTGTGCAGCAACATTTGATCTTAGTGAGATATGTAATTTTGAAAGTGACCACCTTCCCTGTCCATACCCATGAAAGCTCCTCCACAGTTAATAGTGTGAGACAGAGAGGTAAAGTTAGATGAAAGTGAGACGACACACACTGAAATCATAAAAGGTACAATGGAGGAGTGAAAGTGTCTAGTCTGAGAACTATCTCAGTGTAAAGATGGGCAACACGTCCACCATGACAACTTTGTACACTAATAAGTTAATCTTGTTCCATTACTGTAAGAGGCCAAAAAAGAAAACATGCAATTGAGTGCAAATTTAAATGATTATCAAGTGTTTTTTTAGACTGCACGCAGCTGAAGCACTGCACTGATCCATGAAGATGAATTCAGGGAGGCGCCTCCAAATATAGCAGCCCATAAACAATCCAATGCATCACCATATTCATACGGGCACACGGCCAACAGGAATGCAGGTGGAAGTAACTGTAGGCATTTCATGGGATACAAGTGAAGTGAGTACATGCCTCACTTACTGATGAGTGGAGGTTCAGAGCCAAAGAGCTGCTGCAGAGGCTTTACCTGGTCCCACACATTCAAGGTCACAAATTACAAAGCTTCAGTTCTTAAATAAGAAGATTTGTACAGTTCATTTCCTCAACATGAGAACATGCAGTGAGCTGACAAAAGCCTTATTTCTACCAAACAGTACACTGCAGAGTTTGGCTCGCCACTCTGTGATTTGCAACATGCACAGCAACCTGATCTGGGCCAGATGGTGATAGCTGGATCAGCTACAGAAATAGCATGACATCATCCCAGCATGAAAAAGTATGGTATATATTTAGAGATGGCTCATTTTGGGGTTTTTTTCCCCTATCATAACCTGATGTGATGATTCTCTGGTGACCAATCAACATACTACAGTGTGACTAACTCTATCCTTTAAGAGCCCAACAGAAGGGTGCCAAAACATGAAATGGTACAGATTGATTATTTTGGTTCCCCTTTCAACATTGGGGAACTGAACTGAACCAAACTACACCTTTCTGGAAACGGGGTATTGATTAATTCAAGTAGTGTCAGTGCTCAGTGTTGGTCTTTGTCAGTTACAAAGTCTGTGGCTATGTATGACTTCTTTCTATCAATTACCTTATTTCTGTCAAAACTCCACATCCCACCTTGAGTCTTGGCAGTGTTCGGGAGAGGCTCAAAATGCAGTGATATCAGATGTTCTGTCAGATCCACGAAGAAAGACTGAAAACTGTGTGAGGAGGTGTGATGAAGATATTGCCCATTTTGTAAACCTCTCCTACTCCATCTATGCCGAGGCATTTAATCTCAATGAAGTCCACCGAGGCTGGCCTAACCGTGCTACACCTGTCAGTTTGATCTGGGCTCTGTAGCGAGCAGCAACACTGTAATCAGACTTCCACAAGATGGGTGATTCCTCAGGAAACTGTTGCAAAGATTAAAGAATAAAGGGAGAGAGACAGACTTTAATTCAATGGCATGTTTCTTCAGTACATTTCGAAATCTCTGATTGTTATTTATGCAACCAGCATTAGGCCTCAACAATAACTGTGGAGTAATAACACACCTTGCAACTACATTAAATTCTTAAATAGAATATGAAATGTGAAAGCACTAACTTGTAAAGGCAAAGCAAAGCTTTGCGCTGCCTTGAGAAGAAAAATTCTTGTGCAGCAACATTTGATCTTAGTGAGATATGTAATTTTGAAAGTGACCACCTTCCATGTCCATACCCATGAAAGCTCCTCCACAGTTAATAGTGTGAGACAGAGAGGTAAAGTTAGATGAAAGTGAGACGACACACACTGAAATCATAAAAGATACAATGCAGGAGTGAAAGTGTCTAGTCTGAGAACTATCTCAGTGTAATTGCAGGTGAGTGAATGTCTTTGGACAGATGATTTGCTTAGTCCACAACTACTCTCATTCTTGATGTTGTCTGATTTAAAATTATTAAAATGAGTTAGACACAGTATGATAGAATGGCAAAAATCTAGTATGGGACAGCAGAACAAAATATGGCATATTACATCTTATGAAACAAATCATCAACAGTTAACAAGAAACAGAAGAAATTACAAAGACACAAGAAATATACCAGACGGTATTATTATTATTATAGTATCTACACAACAGTCTGCTATATAAAGCAGAAAACAAGAAGTCCCACATCAGTTTTCACTGTCTGTTTCTGCATTTATGTAACCTACAATAATAATCTACTCAACATGTTGTGCCTTTGCTGTTTGTGATTTTTTCTCAAGAGTCAACAGACAACTTTTGTGTCCTCGGCAGTTTAGGTTTGGTCTGTGTAAAGATGCAGCAGTAATGAGGTGCTGCTATGGACACAGCTACTTTTCCGCAGAGTCAGTGTTGTGTTATGTCATAATAAGCACCCAAGTGTGAAAAACACAGCAGATACTAAATGAATGTTATTCCATTTGCTGTTTTGGAATATGTAATAACCAAATGGCAACTGGTTGTGACATGACCCCTATGAATCTAAACTCGCATTTTGGATCCTTGAGATTCATGGGACAATGTTGACATTGTGTAAACTGAAGTTGGCAGGCATTACCTGAAAACAGACTTCTACTGGATAATAACAGCTGTCAATCACGCTGCATAGGTACTGTGCTTTACTGTCTATTTTCCTCTAAATGGGAACATAATTTCCATAAATGACATTGTGTTCTATTGACAAAGAGCCAAAACTGGTGATAGAGGCATTAACTCTTAAGGAAAATTATAAATCAAATGAGAAGTCGGCTCATTTTCCCATAAACATTCCTTCATCTGAGTTCTTTTTGCAACCAGTGGGGTCAGTTAATTCTTACTTCCTGATTGACATAATTGGGGAAACTGGAAGACTTCATCCATCTTTTAATATATAGTCTATGGGAATAACACAAACTCAAAATTTACAGTATTTTCCAAGAGAAGAACATTCCTGTGCTCTCAATTTGCTTATTTTCATTACTGATATGGCAATGGTAGGGTGGGTTCTCTTTTCAACCTGAAGGTCATGGAATTGATCCTCAGTATGGCTATAGTCTACATGCTGATGTGTAAAGAGAACCCAATATTGCTCCTTACTTTTATACTAGCAGTGTGTGAAAGGGCATGACAAATGTGTGAGAAGCCACTGCATATTGATGAATAGTATAAATAGGTGTGAATGGGTCAATGGCAAAACTGTAGTATGAAGCAACTTTAAGTGGTCATCAGGACTAGAAAATATATAAATAGCAAATGCCAAATGTTTTAACATCATAATGACAAGTTAGAGCCAAAATGTTTATCTCAGCTTTAAATACTTATGCTTAAAATGAAGGGGCGCTATCCATGGTACTGAAAAAGGGTATTTAAATCTGCCTTCTTACGTATGTTGGCCTTTACCTTTTCTTTTGTAGTCAATGATCACATACATGTGTCTGCATGTGGAAAGGACAGGGCATGGAGTAAACAAAATTTTAGATACTTAAATAGGCTCAAATGACATTTCTCCATTCCACTCCATTGCCACCCCTTCCATTATTGACCTATGTTACATAAAGCATACGTTACCTCCAATCTTGAACTAATTTATTTAGGTAATCAGTGGGGCAACTGATGGGCTAATCATTTTAATGTGATTTACGTTTAAAGCTGTTCTTAAACAATATATTCTTTTCTACCTTTCCTACCTCTTGACTTTTCTACCATATATTCTGGACAATAAATGAAATATCTTTGGTTTTAGACTTCAGCATTAGTCATGGATAATTTACAATAAAGTTAATTATAATACAGTTATTACTTGTAAAATACAATGTGAAGGAAGGTGGGGCTTTACATGCAGAAAGTCATATTACAATGCTCTATATGCCACTATGGCTGTTTCACTTAGTCAGATGTTGGCTGCAACGATCGCTCTACAGATTTGCTTTATGACTGAGCGCCGCCTTTTGAACCCAGACTGTAGTTCACAAATCCAAAAATCCACAAAAAGGGGAAAAGAAAACTATCACCCTGACTCTCTGTCAGATTATCATGTTATTATTATAAGCTATAAAGGAGGAGGAAGAAGAGATTAAATATTCTCATTTTATGGCAGCACTGTGCTTGAAAATGTATTGATTTGTTACCTTTCACAGAGTGATAATAACTTGTGAGATGATGTCCCTGGATGCCTGTCAAAAAAGTAGATGGAAAATGCCACAATATGTGTGGCTGTGAGGAACATTTGAAGCCTTTTCATTTTCTCATAAAAATGGTGGTAGACAGCATGAAGATCATTTTCCTTGTAGTTTAGTTCCTGACATAACACTGCTTGTTACAATGAAAAGCCTGTCAGTATAAAAACTCCTTGCACATGAAAAATAAGCTGATTTTGTGTTATTTAAAAACCAGTCTTAGTGTAGGATACAAATGTGAGCCAGGAGATAAGAAGTTTTAATCTGCAAACAATTTTGAGTAGCTAGGATGGCATATGGAACAACTTGTCCATATGTTTATCTGAAGAGAGTTCAGCCAAGCTGGATTTCCATGCATTGCAGGTGCTGTTACACAGCACACTGAAAAGTGAAATGCTAAACGCAGGCTCCTGCAGGCCCGTGTGTACTGACACGCTGGTGATAGAGTGGCTGGGATGGACAGAGTTGGTAATATTTAGGGAACTTGACTGATGTGGTGTCACATCTGCCCTAGCTGATGTTTGAACCAGATTTCAACTCTAGAGCAGTTCTGATATGTGCCGTGACCTAGAAACCACTGCTGAGTAGCTTAGTGTGACCTCAATATTTCCAGACAGGGCACATCGACGGCTGTTGGGCAAACAAGGGGACTGTGGTCTCAGTCAGCCATGTTAAATGATTTGTCACCAGGAGTCAGGAAGAAGGAGCTGCTTTTAAACAATGCTCAGGTCTGACGCCAGTAGTTATATTTAAATTGACACCATGTAGTATTTATCTTATTGTCTACTAACAGTTTGAATAGTGCTAGAGTAGGGCTCCATCATCTGTTCTGGCAATATGTAACTTTGTCTGCAAGAACCAAGCTGAAACACACTTCAACTGCTTCAACTGCTTACTGCAAACGTCAAAGGCTGGGATGGACAGAGTTGGTAATATTTAGGGAACTTGACTGATGTGGTGTCACATCTGCCCTAGCTGATGTTTGAACCAGATTTCAACTCTAGAGCAGTTCTGATATGTGCCGTGACCTAGAAACCACTGCTGAGTAGCTTAGTGTGACCTCAATATTTCCAGACAGGGCACATCGACGGCTGTTGGGCAAACAAGGGGACTGTGGTCTCAGTCAGCCATGTTAAATGATTTGTCACCAGGAGTCAGGAAGAAGAAGCTGCTTTTAAACAATGCTCAGGTCTGACGCCAGTAGTTATATTTAAAGTGACACCATGTAGTATTTATCTTATTGTCTACTAACAGTTTGAATAGTGCTAGATCAGTTAATAGTGTTAGAGCCTGAGAGCCAACTGCTTACTGCAAACGTCAAAGCGCCCCAACTGTGCAAAAGCTGCTGTGTTTGGGGGGAAGGGGTATCCAGTATTGTTGTAATTAAGATATCATCAAAATAGACTATGAGACTAGATCTAATAGACTCTTCAAAAACAGACAGTGCTCGCAGTCAGAGCTTATGGTTGGCAAAAAAAAAAAAAAAAAAACATGTCAAAATGCTCTGTATCGCAAGACAGTATACAAAGAAACTATAGTCTGAATAACGTGAACATCTGCAAATCATTGCCAATGTATTTAGTGGTCACATTAGAAAAATCCTTCTTTTCCCCAAACACTGTAACCTTGTCTGATCTACATTCTTGAATTTTGTTATCACAACTCACTAATGAGCGACATTTAAAGCAGTAAAAGAGATGTGCCACAAACAAGTTACGTAACTTTTCTGAAACTTTTTTCCCTGTGTTTACTTTGTCATTTACACAATAAACCTCTCCAAGACTCACAACCATGTGATCATCTCTCTGGTCTATAGGGCTGCTTATAAACACAATCCTACTCTGCTAGTTGATCCTCAGATGCATCCACTGTGTACACAGCATGTATTAGCTTTTTGAGCACTTGGGCCCAGCGCCAGACTTACTAAGGCAAGTCTAAACCAATCTAAAAGTCCCCTCCACCTCAGAAAGTCCCTAAAACTTTTTTACTTGAACTTGGTTCCATTCATACTCACATACATGCACATTATCCCATTTCCAGGAGTGATTCAGAAGTTCACCAGAAGTTCGCCCTATTTGTATTGTTTGGGCAAGGATGGACATCCTCACATAACTTCAAGCAAATGTCCATATTGTTCTTCACTGTGTCTTTTTCAACCAGAACCAAAGGGAATGCAACCAAGTGGACTGGAAACTGCTACATGGAGCATGCAGGAATAATCATGTATGTCCAAATAGGGTTTACAGAGGTATGTGGAAAGATGATATGATTCCGGTCTCCCTGTGTTTTATCAAGGAGCTTGAAATCTTTTTTGTGCATTTCTTTTTACTATCACTGTAGTTCAACTGTGAAACCTGTAGTGAGGAAAGACACATAGCAGCAGCTTCCAGGAGGAATTGAAGCCAAAATAAACATGCAGGAAGCAAATAATATGACAACTGAAAGGTCCACCAGGGTCTGCTGTAATCTTTCAGTAAACAAATAGAGTTAATACAGGTGATTAACAAGGTTGATTTTAATATAACAGCAACATGATTGTGTGTGTGTCCAAGTGTTACAGATTAATTGGTTTAATTAACCTGCACACAAAGCCCAGACCACTTACTCTCTCTCTCTCTCTGTGTCACACAAACTGAATGTGTGCATGTGACCTACAGAAACACCACATTTCTTTTAATGTAACAACATTTAATTCTGATTATAGAAGATATAATAGATAGATATATGTTAGGTGATACACTGAGACTTGCAACAAAATGAAAATGCAAATATCCATACAAATGCATGGTCTCTACTATGCATCTCTGAGATACATATACTCCACCACACAAATAAATTACAAGGTGGATCATTTTCTAAAATGGGTATAACTCCAAGGTTACTGGGCTTCCTCCATTAGAAGATAAACAACCATAAAAATATGAAGTAAATGCAGTCAACACTGAATCCATTTAACCAAGATACATTTTAGAAAATGAATCAATGAATCAACCATTCCATAATTTAATTAATTTCCTTGAAAGGCAAATGGTGAATGCATAAATGGCAGCTCGGTTATACGGTCATCGGGGAGAAGTGGGACTTCCAAACGAATGCAAATCAAATTAAGCTCAAATTAGAACTGCATGCTTGCATTCAAATGTAGGGGATCTAAATACTGAGCTCCATCACTGTAAAATTGTGTTCAGCCCAAAGCACATCCCACAGGAGGCCATTGCTTTTCCTTTGGTCTGACCATTTTCCCAGTCCTTTAAATCTGAAAGAAATTGAGTGCTCAAAATAAAGCCATTATGTCCACAGGACTGCTGCCAATCCACTTTTCAATCCTTTTACTCCAAGAACACCCACAATCACGGACGGTGTGGCAAATATAAAATGGACCTCATCCCTGAAATCAAATGACTGCAGTGACAAAGAGCAATTATCTGTTCATACAATTTCTTTTTAAAAAAATAAAAGGCTCTGCAGTAATGGAAAGCCTCTAAATTCTCTTATCAACAGACTGTAAAATTATTTTTAATAAAACCCCTGTTCTTCAGGCGGTTCGTGTGATGTGTAAACAACATATTATATGATTTCAAATGATTGTTGTGACTGCTTTATGTACAAATGGAAGTGCATTACATTTTGCCAAACCAGTGAACTGTGCCCTTAGCTTCCAGTCTTAATGCTAATCTAAGCAAACCAGCTGTAATATCCAACTTCATATTAAACATCTTCCATCTTTAGACTCAACTTTCAGAATTTTATTTTTTTTTTTTTTAATTCTCTTCGCCCATCTGACAAAAAAAAAGACCGCGCCTGGTTTGCATTGTGACCTTTCTCCACAAACCTTGCTCACAATTATGCTGTATCAGCCCTCAAAGTAAGCACTAGTTACACTTATTGAATAACATCTAGCAAACTGCAAACAAACACTGGCGCTGTGATAATGCAGTTGTTGGCAGAACATGGCCGCTGCACATAATGATGACCGATTGTATTCCTCACAGTGTGATTAAACAAAGCCCTGCTCGGTGGGACAGCATGGAGCTTGCACTATTCTTAGATTTAGAAACATAATGGTTACTGACTTTCATAAGGTCTGTGCCATAATAGCAAATTATAATAAATGGCTGTCCCATATAAATCACACTGCATCCTTCAGTAATGGTTTCCTATGTGCCTTGTATTCATTTGCCTGTTCAGGTCTAAGCTAAATGGGCTATAAACTGATCCTCTGAGATTTGTGCAACCTATAGTCCCAGGAAAAAAGTGTATATCAGCTTGATATTTCACTGCTCTTGACAAATAAATGGCATAAACATATAACAAGTTAATAGTCCAGGCAGAATCATTTAATTAATCCCTTGCTAGTGCAGATAGGTGTGGGCATAGTAGCTCATTGTGAGAGCTAATGTATTTTTTGCACTCATTGTAATGATGGTCATGGAGGCTCAGGCGAATGGGTCTCTGGTGTCTATGCAGACAGGAAACGGAAAGCACCCAGAGGTCAGACATTTGGTTGGCCTGCTAACTGACAAGGTGATGTGTTAAATAGAGTGTGGAGAGATGAATGGAAGTCTTACCCTCATTTAATCCTGTACAGAGGGAAATCCTCACAGCTAAAATGCTATCAAGCTGCCCAGAACATTTAAAGTTGGCTATTCAAGCACTGTTAAAATCAAACAAATGTACTCTGTTAAGAAGGCAGATACAATTTTGGTCTTGGTAACATGTAAATGCATTACTTTTGACTTCCACTGTTCATGTGAGAGTCTTAAAACAAAAGTGAATTTTCATCAAAATAAAATGTTATGGTGAGGCTTCCATTCATGTGATCAGATACATGGCTAGAAATTAACCCACTTAATACGCTTTTAAATGCTTAGCACCTTTAACATTATATATACATTTTTGATTTGTTAAAGAAGGAGAAACATTGTTTCAAGACTAGCATTAAACTTAACTGTTGCTGATGTTGCGAGTGAATCCATATTACATTCAACAACAGGGAGAGTATGGTCATATTTTTTTAAAGAGTGCTTTGACTTCTTTAGGAATCCTGCTTCAACTGTAATAACAATATCTAACTAGCCAGTCGTGTGACCTGCTGAAGTGCAAACTGAAGCATGAGAATTGGTAAGAAAGATGATTTAAGTGACTTTGGCAGGTTGTTGGTACCAAACAAGCAGGTCTATTTCAGTATTTCAGAAACTGATCGACTGTCTTTTTGATGCCAGAATTCAGAGAAAAATGACCAGACTGGTCTTTCTGAAGTCAGATAAAGAAGGAAATACAGACATGCAGATGAGTAAAAACATTTCCACTAACCATAGTCATCCTTGGGCACAAGCAACCATGTATAGTGTGTGGTTATGCAAACCCATGCATCATGAAGCAGATCATCAATTTCCATCTTTTAAAGAGGTAAAATGTGCTGTACCAATGCCTGCACTGACATTTTAATATAAAACAGAACTACAGAAAATTTGTTCAGAAAATGAAAATTTAGGATACAAAAACAAACAAAGCCTTAAATGAAAACAACATTTAACACAGTGGAGTTGACCCTGCAATATTTGGCAACATACTGATGACTGAATTGCTAAATCTTCCTCTGCGCACTTCATTGGTGAAATTAAAAGCCACAGGAGGTCTGAATGGGGACCAAATGTGAAAACTGCACACACTTGAGGAATAGACTGTGTTACATCTCAACGTTGCTCTTAAGGTCATGCTTCTTGTTTTCTTGTTTCCTGTTTTATTGTGAAACTGACCTCTCCTCACATTCCAGATTGCTTCACTTCCTGCCCCTGTGTGTTTTCCCTCCAGTTTTGATTGTCTGCCCCGCCCTCATTAGATTCACCCGTGTCTCGTCATCTCCCTTCACCCCAGGTGTATATAAGCTGTGTTCCTCTGCCCCTCTGTGCCAGTTCGTCTTAGTACCTCAGCGTCTGGACGTCCCAGCCATTTAATTACTCGTGTCTGTTCTCCCTGGTTTTTGGATTATTGCCTGTGTATGACTTCTGCCTGTGCCTGCCGATTTGGATTTGTTTGTTTGAACTGACTGATCTTTGTGTACCGACCACCTCTTTTGGATACAGTAAAGTGAGTTTTTGTTCTCAATCTGAACTGTCTTGGAGTCGTGCCTTTGAGTCCTGTTCTTTGTGGAGAACCAGTCTTAACAGACTGTATTAGCTTAGTGAAAGCTCACTGAGAATAATCTATCACCCATCCTGCAAATTCCCCCTGAACGTTACCAGGGTTACAGCAGCCATGAGATTTTCCACATGCACTGCTTCCCTTTCCCATGTGTGCCAGTGAGGCTTTGTTTTGCGTGACTTAAAACAGGTAGTTGGACTGGCTGCACTAATGTATATTACATGATGTAATAAAGAGACACAGCTGCAAATGCTTTACATTTGCCTAGTATGATTACAGCTTACAACTGCAAGCACTAATAGAAAACGTAGGTGTACATGTGTGCATTTGTGGCCAGAGTAGTTTAAAGGTACGGCCAATGCTGAAGTGGACAAAGAAGATGGACAAAAGTCAGAGGGAACGCAACAGAAAGGGAGAGTCTCTTTGTCAACAGGCCTGTGGGTTTTCCCTTGTATGACAAATGACAAACAAGAAAAGAATGCTCATTTATTTGGCCGAGCATCACCCACCGCCACCACAGCCATTAAATTACACACGGCTAACATGAGGTGGCTGCCATTCCCCAGATATTTCACTCACAGAAATGAGTGGCATCATTAATGAAAGGTTCAAAAACAAACTCTTTGTGCACAGATTTTCCTCCAGGAGAGTTTTTAAGCAGCTAAACCTTTCATCTGCCTTGAAAGTAACAACACATAAGCTCAGCAGTCACTATGTTGTCTAAAGAGATCTGAATGTAGGATAGCAAGTGTAGGTGCCCCTTTGTACTCTGTGGGACTTGACTGGTTTGGACACTTGCAGGAGCTGATGGCAGAGGCATGTTGGAGTCCTTCCGGGGGCTGCAAAGACTTATATAATCCCTCTATACCCCCCCCCCCCCATGCTCAGCATCTGTTGGAGATTGAGGGTTGAGCCCCATAAGAGCAAATAAGAATAGGACAAGCACGACAACTGTGGCAAGTTTTCAATATATTCAACATGGCAGAGCTTACACAATGAGGTCTCTAACTGGCTGTATCTTGGCTTTTTATTTTTTAGAAAAAAAAAAAAACATGATTAGTGAGAGTCCAGTGGAGTTGGGACATTTTGCTTTGCTGTATATGCAAAAGAGCTGCTGAGAATATTCATACACTTGCCAAAACAGCCGACTATCAATTGCAGACCCAGCAGGAGCAGTTTCAAACTAGGAAAAGTGCCAGTAGAGATAATGACATTGAGAACTGGTGTCAAACTGCATGTAGATACACTATATGGACAAAAGTAATTGGAAATCGTGACCATTACACCAACAGGGATTGTGATGACATATTCAATATATATACACACACACATATATATATATATATATATATATATATATATATATATATATTTATTTATTTATGCAGAGAAGCCCTTCTTCCTCAGAAGTGGCTTAAGTGTTTATTGTGACACTTAAGTGATGTTTAGATACGGGAAGGACACAGGGATACACCAAAAAACAACAGAAATTTGATTTTCCAGTGAATGTCCTCTTATATTAATATTTAACTGCACTGTAATTTCACATAATTAACATAATCATCATCATCTTGCACTCCAGATAGAATTTCTGTGAGACAAAAAAGATCAACAACTATTACATCACAGTGCATCGAATTTTTAAAATGATGTCTCTTTCTTCTGATGAGAGGTTAACACTACATATGTCCAAATCCATAATTCTGTTGAGATAGAATATGCTGTGAAACATCCTGAAATTTTCCACGCTCAAATTATACAGCAACACAGCTCTGAATTCCACACTGCTTCTCCAGTTAGAAAGAGGTTATTGAGGTCAAATCACTTGTCGTGTTCAATTATTTTTTGATTTTTCTGCGTATTAAACCGCGAGAAACACAGAGAAACATCTGGGGGTTTAATAATGATGGGGTGAAGTGTACATTTGTGCTGGAAGATAGCGTATTACATTTGGGCTGTGGAGTTTCCCAAGGTCAGTCAGGGGTGCATTCCCATGCAAGTCACAATTATTGATGTTATTTCAAACTCTGCACAAAGTTTTGGAAAGGTCAGGAAAGAGGAAAGAGAAGAGTCTCTGTCTCTGAGACAAGTATTTAAGATAAAACAAATTCAGTATTTTATCATCGTCCTCTGAAGAAGAGTATTTTAAAACCAAAGCCACACATTATCGTGATGCATAAATTACACAAACAAATAACTTAGTAACACCACTTTTGATAAATGACAACAAAAATAGTTGTAGCCTCAACTCAAATCAGTGTCCTTGATTAGATCACCGTTCAGGTCAGCAAATTTCTATTACTATGGTTGATTTGATTACATCATGCTTTGATTACATTTTGACCATATGGGCAGTGGAATAAACTAAATACAACAATTATACTGCACCCTGGCTGACATAACCTAATAAAGAGTGCACTGTTTTGGTGTGAGAAAAACGCTGTCAATCTAAACACCGAGCAGACATGAAACAATATTGTCATCAGTCGAAGTCGTTTCTGTCCACAAATTAAATTTTATAGCAAGGAAACACTGCACTAACGGTCAGCCGTTGGACGGTCGATGGCCAACTATAGGCCTTATTGGGCCTTAATTCAACATGTTGAATCTGTCTCAAGGCCCTTTGATGAGAGAGGTTAGTGTGATCATCTGTTTAGCTCCAGCAAATCAGTACTGCAAGGTAAACCAAGTAAAAGACTTCAAGACAAGGGCACAGACACCAGAAGGGGTTTACTGCAAATACTTTAAATAAACCTTCTGACATAACTCGCTTAGTTTCCTAATATTGTCAAAGTTGTAGTTGCTGTGCAATCACAAGTCTGTCTGTCAAAATATGATGACCTTACAGTGTTTATATGGCTGATGTGTGTTGCAAACGCTTGCTGCCTATACATGAATCAAACACAGATGTCAATGTTCCACAGGAGTCTTTATCTGTTCCTGTTGAACTGATGGTTACCCGTTTGCCGAAAGGGACACAAAACCAATACTTTTATCTGAAAGACAATAATGGAGGATGAGGAGTGATAATGTGCTTATTTAAGTCAGCGATTCACTTCCTATGTAATGTCATCGGTTCTTGAGTTAAACTCAGCTGTTATCAGTCTCACTAAACTGATCAGGGACAGGTCTTGAGACTTTCCTCACTTCTCATAGATGTTAAAACCATGCAGATCTGGCTCTTATATAATGAGCAATACAATGAGGTTCTAGCACTTACACAGTTTCAGCACTACTCAGCTCAGCTCGACTCTTCTCTCTCTCTTTTTTTTTTTTTTTGATTTACCATTAGCGATAGTACCTGACACTTGTTACCTGCTCTGGCAAGGTTTCAAGCGAGCTGAGCTGATTCTTAAATGTGACATCAGCAACAGACTGCTGGCCACTGACTGGTCGTCAGTGAGAGTGTAGTCACTGAAAGATTCATGAGAGTAGTAGAAGTCTGAAACAGGAATCAAACCAAACTGTAGATCAGTTAAAAGGACTGAAAACATGCCTGAAACTAAACAGAGTAGAGTCAAGTCATGTAGAGCCAAGTAATGCTAGAACTGTATAATGGAAAAGCAGCAAAAGTCTAAGGAAGGAATCTTGGCATATGCCATGTGTCGGCACACATTCACAAATAAATCAACACATGCACACAATCTTTTAACAAAGCCCATACAGTATATTATATTATTCACCAATTCAAATGCTTCTGGCAAATTCAGGATGGCTTCTTCCTCAGCAGTGCTATCCCAGCAACACCAGGGATCCGTTACCATTCAAATCCATCAGCCCTTCCATCCATCCATTCATTTATTGATCCCTTCCTCTCCCACATCGGCCTCCAATCCATCCTCTACTCCCTGTACTGCCATTCATGACTCACACATCTGCTTGAAGTAATTCAGTGATGAAAAAATGGGGTGGAGTGTAGTGGTGATACTGTGTGTGACACTGCATATTGATTTACACATGTAGAGGTTAAGTATGTCGGAGAAGTGGACTCCATCCTCTTATTAGAGCAGTTTTTTTAATCCAGCAAGAAGTGGAGCACAGTGTTACATCACATACTGAAACAATGGGTTTATTTATACAATATATTCTCCTTAAGGGGTTCCTTTTCATATAAACTTTAATTTGCTTTTGTACATTTTCAAATAGTTATGGAAGTTAAAATCACATTACATTTTATTCCGAATGAACAACAGGCTCAAGAGATAATATAGTCAATCGGGAAAATCTTGGATTGACTACAGCTTTAATTTGATATTTACAGGACATCATATAGCTGCAACATGATCATGTGATCTGCATGTCTAAACATTCTATTTCTGTAACAAACACTAACATAACCCTGGCATTTCCTACGGCTGCAGCTTCACAGTAAAAACACTTAGTGGCAAAACACAAGGTGAATTTTAATATAAAATAGTATGTGTCACTTATAATTGATCAAAGTGCATCTATAACACAAGACAATGGTCTTTTTAAGCATTTCTGACAGTTTGAAATACTATAGGGAGAGATGAAACAAGGAGCAGCCAAGTCAACTGTAAAAAGCAGAGCTGCAGGCGACACACTGCTGCACACTTCCAACTTCTCTGTGACTTCTTAGTGCTTACACTCTGTCCTGCTGTTCACAGTGTCACACTGTGTGCAGCATTAAGTCAAGCATAAAGGTAGCTCACGAGTGATAGAAACTCATCAATTATTGCCTGACTTCAGGAAAAAACAAGGGTTTGTTTTGTTCTCCAGAAACTCTCCATTTAGTCATATTTGCATACATAGTGGAGTTAGACTAATTAATCGATTGGGCTGTGTAATTGGGCAAATATTTGCCATTTTATATCAAATCCAATTTATTGGTTTAGCACCAAATCGCAAGACACATTCTCTCAGGGCACTTCATATAGTTAGGAACAGACCGTACCCAGACCGAGAGAAAAAAACATCAGGCAGACTATTATAAAATTATATTAAGAACAACAGGTAAATGGCCATACATATTAGTGAAAACAGCATTGTACAGTATATAGGCTTCTAAAATCTATTTTGGCCATAGTAAAACCCATATCAATTGACCTCTAATATATATAGTGCAGTATTCTGTATGTGGTACCTATGCAGAACACTGGATCCTTCAGCTTACTGCACACTGATTATTCATGACATGTGAATTTCTCATTCAGATCTCACTTAAAATGTGGTGTTACTTGTCAATATATCACATCAGTGTATAGTGTTGTTCTCTCACACTCTCAGTGTTGCACTGAGAGATCACAGCACTAACTCTGCCAAGCTTAAGTTTCATTACCACACAGACAGACACTGCTGACTTCTTCTCTCTGCCTTATTAGACAAGCCATATTTCTCAAAACTTAGCTTTCCCCACCTGTTTGTGAAACACACACACTACATGAACTCTCAGTCAATGTTCTGAATAATTCAATCAATCTAAGCTCCAGTGATGCCAAGTGTTCTCTCTCTTCTTCTCCACTTCATTCTCCTCCTCCTCCCTCTCCTCTCCCTCTATCCCTATGGACCTATAGTAGCTCAGGCCACCCACTGAGTCCACATACATCTGGCTTCAAGTTGCATAGTGAACACCCATCACCCATTTAACAGCTCAGCACCAGCCCGCAGGCTTGCAGCAGCACTATCAAAGAGCTCAGCTGAAATGGAAGAGGAAGCTGTCTACAGGAGAAGTGCAGTTGAGCTCTGATTTCCATGCAGGCATGAAGGAGATGTACATTTTGCTTGCTGAGATGGATCCACATCATTTCATGCTATGGCAGATCCTGCAGGCTCCTGTGATGCATGTGTGGCAGTGTTGCTGCGGGGCTGACTTCAGTGAACTTGGTGATGAGCAGAGGTAATTCAAACCCAACACCTAAACACAAATAGAGGCTCACACAGCAGGAGCTTCAACTGGGCCTGACTCAGTGGTAGTTCAGCAGTATAGAAACTAGCAGAATAAGAACAGCGCTGTGTTTCCTGCAAATATGATGATGATGATGATGATGATGATGGGTCAAAATAGACACCGTCATGACCACAGAGGACATGAAATTGGTTGAATTTGTTCCACACACACTTGTCAAACTAGGGCACAAAAAATGCTTATCTAAACTTCTCCTCTTGGAGAATTATCAGACATTGAATTTAGGTCAATTATGTGGTTCCTAGAGCTGAGTAAGCTCAATTTCTCCAACATGCTCACATCTTAGCATGAGTGTGTGTGTGGAATACACTTTCAGTACATAGAGTATGGTTCTATTATATCTCAAAGAGCCTCACACACACACACACACACACACACACACCGTAGTGATGCCTTCCCCTCTGCAAAGCTCTGCAGCAGCCAGAATTGATTTCATCACAACTACAGCACTGGGAGACATAAAGACTCTTGTCTGCGTTGCTGCTCCTTCATGGGACACATGTCTGCATCTGAGAAATCAACACTCCACATAGATGGAGAAGCATGAGGAGGAAGTAAGTGTGTTATAAATGAGCTACCACCTAAATAGCACTTAGGACACTTGTCATTCCTCTCTAGTCCTGGAAAACTATTTTGCTGGAGGAGGCAGGAAAGGGAGTCGTGCAGTCCCAGCTGGGCACAGCTCCTGGCTTTCACCCTCTGCAGAGGACGGCTGCACACACATCAAAACCTCTCCCCACACATAGAGCCTGGTATTGATGAATACGCTGGCATCTCCTCCACCACATTCATGTTCTGACAGTGCCTCTTTATATTTGCTGCCAGCTCTTAAGTGGGGGAGAAAAACATTTTCCTGTCTTTATATGACAGCCTCTTCACAGGGCTATCACGCACAACCTGCACATAAATTAGCTGCTGCTTGGCCAGAGCAACAGACAGGTAAAGTCATGTAAAGTGGACATTTATTCAGATATTTTTTTTACATGTTCATATATAAGACAGGGTATAATTCACCTTAAAATGAGGACAACTGTGCAAGGTAGAATTAAATTACACCCTCAATTTGTGTTTTTGTTCCTTCAGTGGCTTTAGTCTTCTGCCTGTTGATTTTAATTAAAAAAAAAAAGTTGACTATTTGAACATTTTTGAAAAATATCTACACAAAATACACACAGCTAAATAAAAAAGGAAATTATTTTCTTCTATTTCTATTGGGTGATTACATATGATCAATTAGTTTATTTAATAATTGAGAGGAAAAATTCAGTATTATCAAAGTAGACTGTGTTTTCTACTACATACTGTATATAGCATTATCCAAAATTGTATTGTTCTCTAGCCTTCAGATACAGCTCTCTATTGCAAAAAGTTGGTGACTCCTCATTTAGAGTCAAGTCTTTATGTTAAGCTAATTAATAGCAGTTTAATTCAAAAATTCAGAAAATGGATTCTTCTCATCTAACTCTTGATTCAATGAGTACACATTGTTTATTATAGGAAAACGGGGCTTTAATGATATTCTGTCACACTCCTTTCAAAAAAGGTTTCAATTTCATTTCAATGTAAAATCACTACTTCCTTACAGCGTCACTTGCTTCCAGTATTTGTACTATGATTACTCAGTTAATCCTCTCAAATTGATTAATGTATTCTCTCTTGCCTTCCACACCTCAATTATACCTCATGTGTGCTCATGAAAACTTGATGGTTGCGCAGAGCAGCAGGGGAGCAAACATCAATGCAGTCAGAGCAGGGAACTACATCTAAATCTCTAATTAGGTTTGCACATCTGCATACATTTTCTCCCTCTAGAGCAAAAGTGTTTCAAGAAACCTGTGCTGTCAGTGTGCAGTGTACTTGTATTTACAAATTAAAATATTCATGACAATCATCTTTGAAGCTTAATGATATATGCTAATGGAATTAAAGGTGGCCTTCAAACATTACATTATTCTCCACAATACTGACAACATAAAATGAAGTTGGATTCATCTGTACTGTATCAAACATACAGTACAGCTCTTCAAAATGGCAGGTTTACCTACATTTAGGTGTTAAAGAATGACAACAAAACAATGCAATTTTGCTCTTCTCAAGGTTAATATTTGGTAATGGGTTGTGATACAGATTTAAATGACCAAAAGTGGACTTAATAATTGATTAGAATTAAGAGGAAATGTGTGGTAAGCGAATCAGCTCGAGGTCCTGGTTCAAGACACAGCATATACAAAGTTTAATAAAAACACAACATTGAAAACTCGTCAATTACTCTGTTATTATGGTAAACTGTTTTAGCATCATGATTATTGTACAGATTGATATATATATCTCCCCTTCATGGGAAGAAAATGAGGGTATTTCTCCAAATACTGAACTTCCAAATCCAATACATTAAATCTGAGTCAATCTAACCTCCTCCTAGTATAACATCCATGTCCTGTAGGGAAAAATGTATTCAAGAGGATTCTAAGGGAGCAAAAATGGGCTCTGATGTTGTTGTTGCAGGTTGCCAGAGATTTGACCTCACACTGACATGACTAAGTTGCCAGATGGCCACCTGTTCCACTGGAGACCCCTTAACATGAGACATTCCCCAATTTACTTATCCTACTAAACTTCGCTGAAGATGTCCTTGTCAGTGACGCAGACATTAAGCTGAAATCTCCTGAGGATTTGGCCTTCACGTTGAGGAAAGTTCAATAGGACAGAGTTTTCCCACAGTACATCTCATACAGGCTAACTTGGGTTTGATATCAAAAAAGATTCATATAAGATGAGAGATCAGCATTTCACTTTTTATTTTCAGGTTGTTACAGTCCCACAGTCATGCTTTTCCTTTCCTCGTGTATGTGTTTCTCTCTGCAGGTGTGTGAGGTGTGAGTTGTGATGGGTTGCAGGTGTGTATGCTTGATTGAATGACGTGTGTAAGTGTCTAATTGGATCCTGGCAGTTGATTGGCCCTGCACCAGAGGTTTCAGTAAGAAAATCGTGATCCTTCCAGCTGCAAAGGTCTTCCCTTGAGCCACTTACATCCAGACTGCCAGCAGACATTTTAAACGTCTCACTGTCTACATTTTTTGACAGATCAATCTTAATTTTTAAAAAAGAGGTAGGTGATCACCCAAGTTAAATTAAAGTTAGATTAGATACGTCAGATTCAATTTTGGTAAGAATCTATCCACTGATGTCACAAAAAATGATCAGTTTCAAGAAATGTCAAAACTCAACATATTTGGATGAAATTTGGTATGTGGGGTATGGAGGATCAGGCACTGACTAGTTTCAGACTAAAATTCATCCATTACAGCTTTGCTGGCAATTTAAATTTAACAGAGGAAGTCCCATTTAAGTTCAAGATTCATATATAGTATCTCAGTGAGATCTTAACAGGTCAGGATGAATGTTGTCATGCTTATGTAAAATGGCGACAGTTATAAGCAGGTACAGTTCTACAAAGATCCAGAAGGTTTTCTGGATCCAGTGGATCAAAATGTAAAAACTCCAAATGCTGATATGTAAAACACAGGTGGCAATCAGGTTTTTCCTTAGACATGATACATGATGATAAGTATGATAAGTGGAAAAGGCTAGAGTAGATTTGCTGTAAATCTAGATGTTTTGAAATTGCTAGTAGAACTGAGGCGTTCATGCAGGGGCATAGCAATGAACCTTACGCTGCTTCAGAATGTAGATGCACTGTTTGTAAAAATGTGTGTGAAGAATAAAATTGCAGGAAAGAACAATACTGTATTTTTTTTTTAACTGTGAAAACAATATACGAGAATTAAAAATGGCTTTAGTCTATAGGTCTGCTGCTCAAAATATTTAGGAAACATTAAGAAGCACCATCACAAAATGACTTTTACTTTAATCATGTTGCTGTCACCTTTGTAGAATGCAGTAACAACTACAAGAATATAAGGAGTCATCCAGCGTTTCTGTAAATACTTAATTATGATACCGTCTGTTACACAGGCAAAGATGTGCCTAAATGGATAAATACTGTACATACATCTTTGCTTTTCTTTTCTCGTACAGCTCAGCTCAGCATCTGTAATTAAGACTGCGACATGCTTGATGAATTTAATTGACATATATTTCGATGTGGGCCTTCTTGTGTCATGACAGCAAACAGACAACCGGGCAGAAAACATGACCACCTTTGCAGAGAGAGCCACTTAGTGAGGAAATGTGGTCATTGTGGATGTTTTACATGGTTTACTGTGTTGCACTACAGTGTTCTGCTGTGTATTAGGCTACAGTTTTGCCTGAGCTGGTCCGAGCTCCTGTCATTATACTACACAAGACAGCTCTAGAGATTACAATTAAGCAGCTCTTATCCCTGAACATAATCAAGGCAGGTCAGAATAAGGAGGGTAGGGTTAATCCTACTAGCACAGAGAGGTGTTGGGGCAGGGAGGAGGGTGCAGGTTATCCCTGCAGGTATAGCATGACGGAAAATAGTAAGAGAAATGAAGTGACTGACACTTTCCTGTTTGGTCGCTGTTTCATGTAGAAGCTACCAGATAAACACTATTTCATGTGGCTGTTCAGCATGGATTTGAGTGCTTTATCAAAGAAAATAAAGATGTGTAACAGTTTCAATCCACAGAGAGGTTGTAATAAGGGGGAAATGGGTTTTTCAGGAATACTCGGAAGAGGAATTCAATCAGTGCTCCGTGTTAATGCAGAGCCAATGACTCAGGAAGTGTGGAAAAAAATGGGGAGAGGATTATCAACATGTTACAAAGCAGAGACTGCCGGATGTTCTAATAACAAAGCCCCCCCCCCCCCCACACACACACACACACACACACACACACCCTTGCATATGGGTAGAGATGATGCCACAGAAATCTGATTTAAAACCAATTTTGACACGTGCGTCATCATGACTGGGAGCAGAGAGCTACCTGCACTGACCCCAGCTTTCATGCACAAAGCACAGCATCAGGACAAAAAAAAACCCTGATAAGATGATTCATGATGATGTCACTGTTGGTATTTAAAAGGGTTGATGCAAAAGTGAAAATTTGTCAATCGATTTTTAAATCACACATTTGTTTGTACTTGATCAAAAATAATATCTATCAGATCTTTTAAGGATTGTTATTGCTTTTATGATGATGATGAGGGTTGGCTATAGATGTTTGCTCTTCTCTATAACAAATGCATCAAATAACTCTAATGTAATCAGGAATATATTTTAAGCAATATGAGACATTTGGATTTAGATTCATATCCTCACATTTTGATATGAGCATCATAGCAGTTAATGTCCTGGTTTGACCCAAACTCCATCAGGAGGAAAGTAATATTTAGGATTGTAGTTCAAATAAATACAGGACTGTTATGAAAGACAGACTAAACAAAAAGATTAGTGATACATTACATGGTGGAAACAAAACTTAAATCATTGCTGTGTTAAACAGTGTTGTTTAAAATCTACTTAATTCAAGACTTGGCTGTTACTGTAACTTTGTTAAAAATGGAAACAGAAGAAAACTAAAAATGTGTACAGGTCAATCATCATGATTGTACATGTCAGCCAGTCCTACATCCTGCACAACCATTCACCATCTATACCTCCCTTTTTTAAGGAAAAATAACCAAGATAACACTTATCACTGTAGTCACACTATGTTGTCGTAGCCTAACACGGTCTTTTCAGGATGGGCAATGTACAAACTCTCATCCCAATGAAGTTCAGACATTTGAAAAACAAAATACAATCATTTGCAAATCTTTTTTAACCTATATTCATTTGAATACACTACAAAGGCAAGATCTTTGATGTTTGAACTGATAAACTTAATTGTGTTGTTTATTTTGCAAATATTCTCTCATTTTGATGCCTGCTACACATTTCAAAAAAGCAAGTGGGGTTTGTAGAACAGGTGCAGCGCCAGAATGGGTGGTCGAGGGAGTAGGGAGTGGGAAGGCCAGTGAGGTAGGAGGTGCATGTTAATCACTTCAGGAGCAGGAGGCAGCGCTCTGCAGGTGTCGGTCCTACAAAGGACCATTCACCCTAGGTCTGGACTGGCTTTACCCAGAGCACTCGTATTAGAGACTGCTTCAGTCAGCTCACAACAGCTACATCACACAGCTCACGCATCATCCATCATCACGGCAGGAGGACTGAATATTAATCATTTCAGCCTCCATAGAAATATGTGAAAATACGACTGTGGTACTTCTAATAATGAATGTGTACTATACAGTGCTGCTCCTTTAGGTAGTTTCTTGTTTACTCAATGATTTTAAACTGCACGCCTAAAAATAACATGTTTTTTTTAAATGTAAGAACTATGAGAGATAAACCTGTTGCTCCTATGATTGACCCACACAAGTGTTTTCACTTACCATGCAGATTAGACCTCAAAGTGAGGACAGGTCTTTTGGACTGAAATTTCTCTGACTGTGAGGATGACCCAGTGGATTTAGGTGGAATTAACAACTGATTAAAATATCACTGATAATTTTCCTTTATGTAAATGTTATGCTGAATCTCTAAATCTAATTTTAAATGTCATTGTAAAACTCCTTAAAACTCAGTGTGTCGATAAACTTAATTGTGTTGTTTATTTTGCAAATATTCTCTCATTTTGATGCCTGCTACACATTTCAAAAAAGCAAGTGGGGTTTGTAGAACAGGTGCAGCGCCAGAATGGGTGGTCGAGGGAGTAGGGAGTGGGAAGGCCAGTGAGGTAGGAGGTGCATGTTAATCACTTCAGGAGCAGGAGGCAGCGCTCTGCAGGTGTCGGTCCTACAAAGGACCATTCACCCTAGGTCTGGACTGGCTTTACCCAGAGCACTCGTATTAGAGACTGCTTCAGTCAGCTCACAACAGCTACATCACACAGCTCACGCATCATCCATCATCACGGCAGGAGGACTGAATATTAATCATTTCAGCCTCCATAGAAATATGTGAAAATACGACCGTGGTACTTCTAATAATGAATGTGTACTGTTAGGTTTTGCTTAATTGATCTGGTACATACAATAGTATCGCTATACAGTGCTGCTCCTTTAGGTAGTTTCTTGTTTACTCAATGATTTTAAACTGCACGCCTAAAAATAACATGTTTTTTTTTTATGTAAGAACTATGACAGATAAACCTGTTGCTCCTATGATTGACCCACACAAGTGTTTTCACTTACCATGCAGATTGTCCTCAAAGTGAGGACAGGTCTTTTGGACTGAAATTTCTCTGACTGTGAGGATGACCCAGTGGATTTAGGTAGAATTAACAACTGATTAAAATATCACTGATAATTTTCCTTTATGTAAAGGTTATGCTGGATCTCTAAATCTAATTTTAAATGTCATTGTAAAACTCCTTAAAACTCAGTGTGTCATTTCCATATCTAAATTAAATTTAAATCATTACCTGATGTTAATCTGTCAGCATCAGCCAGCCCTGGTTTTCAGAAGCAATACGATTTGGATCTATTCTGACCACTGCTGCACAAAAAAAGCTGAAACTAGAAAAAGCTGCATGGTAAATGACGCGCATCTTTCCGGTTTTATGATTTCATTTTAGTCTATTAATCTTTGATTTAAGAGATACTATGTGCTTAATATGACATTAAATAGATAGTTTAGGTCACACAGATAAGAGCTTTATATTACATTATATGACTGGAGACTGAAATAATATGAGAAATAAGCCTTGAAGTAATAATTCCTGCATGCCTTTGCTTTAAAAACACTGTTGCAATGCATTGCAACTAATATTGCAGTGTATTGCAAACCCAATTAAATACATGCTGAGTTTTTTTTCTCTTATTTACTATACTCCTTTTTGCCATGAAGACTTGTGATCTAGTAAATAATGAAAGCTACTGGCTGTTTTGACAAAAAGTGTTGACATCAACCTTCAGACACACACACTTATATGAGCTTTTTGTTTTACCATCATCACATAATACAACCTACAATGTTTTTGTCTTGCTTGGATTGAATATCCCTTCGATTCTATCAAGGAAGCATTTCAGAAGTGTAACAGTGCAAGGCTAGTCAATATCCACAGACAGTCCTGAATAAGATGTCTAAGACCAGAAGACAGAATATGATGTTTATTGACTTCTGTTAGATGGTTGCCATGGCTATGCAGTTCCCACAGATTTGAGATTTGGCAGTAACCACCATCTATGTTGAAATCCAAATTGCCAAACTGCTGCCAGGCAGACAATTAGGAGTACCTCATCTTCAGACATTGTACTACTTCATAAATTAGTGCATTAGAGCATTAATTGTTCTTCAAATTAACACTGACGTCAGGTCGCTGAGGGTCAAATCTGGTGCTTGTTTTCTTTCTCCTTCAACTAGGATATACCAAAATGACTTACAATATGATAGCTATTTATTAGTTTGTTCACTGACTGTGCCTTTATCAAAGGAACAAATATGATTTGTGATAAAAGACACATTAACATTGTTATTTTTTTCATTACAGAGCAATAATATGACTGGGAAACGAATGCAATTACTTCATGTAGGAATTTCAAAATTAACAAATTTTTCAAATGAGCTTGAGGAATGAAAACTATTGCTAAATCAACTCATTGTTCAGGAGAGCAGAATCAAACATTTACACTCAAAATACAGGTAGAGCTTGATTGTACATGTCAGCCAGTCCTACATCCTGCACAACCACAACCAGCAGCAGAATATGTTGGCCGATGATGGCACCTGGGTAGCATTTACACCCTGAAATATTCATTATTCGACATCTATGAAGTAAAGTGTGATATTTTGACATTTGCAAATTAAAGCTATTATTAAGGAATGTTTGGAGAATCACTGTTTCTCCTATTCTGTGTCTGGAAATAAGTTGGCTGACAAAATCTGGAACACCTGGCATCAGCACTAATACTCACTACCACTTCAGCCCCCTCGTGTGGATATCTTGCCTTTCCTGCACCTGCAACCCTTTTTTCAAGTTCTGCACAGATGCTCTGTTTATACCTTCACAACATGGAACACAATATGGAACACAACATCGTACACATACACCACTGACCAAACACTATGCTTAGAAAGTTCATGTAAAACTACTAATTCAAATTTTAGCATTGCACATAAATGTTCCCCTTTGGCATGACCAACTGGGAGGAATTATGATGAGACATGAATAAACTTAATTATTACTAAAACAAATTGCCGATTTAGTCCGTATTGTTCTGACAAGTGGGGCCAACACACTGAACTTAAGTAAACAATTAGGCCTCATATCCACATAAATTTGTCTGTATGAAAGTGTTTTTAAAGATTAAAATTTTACTAATGTACATTCAAATATTGAACTTTTTTGTCCAGTTTGTCCAGAAGTCCAATGGCCTTCGGTCTTAACACTTAATGTGCTTTAACAACCAAATTTCAATTAATATCAAACACATTTAATATTCGACAAAATGGGGTGGTGATACAATTTTAAAATACTCTCCCATGGGTGCAGTGGTGAAGCTATTTATATGTACAGTGTTAGTATGTTAAACATTAGTGGAAGGAGTCTGTTAATTTGCTAACACAAAGGAAAACGGGAAAAGAGGTGTTATGGACCATATGAACCAAATATGGATCATGGATACAGGAATAATGCTACATTGAATGCAATGTAACCAGATGCTTGTGTGAGAATGTGTTTGTCCAGAATTTCAAAGGTTTTGTTTGGTTCACACTCAAAAACACTTCACAACTAAATGCAAGTTAAAGTGGCATTTCAGGTGGTTCTATGAGGTATTTGGTATATTGTCAATACCGACCTCAGCAAGTGCGGTGCCTTGCGTTGGTCATTACAGACAGAAGGACAGGAGGTACAACCGTTCACTCTCACATTCACACCTACAGCAATTTAGAGTGTCTAATCCCTAAATCTGCTGGAGAACCCAGAAAAAAACCCACCCATGGGGAGAACATGCAAGCTATATATGAAGAAAGGCCCTTGTTCCGACCAGTTCGCGAACCCGGGACTTGTTGCTGCAAAGGAAAGTGTGTTAACCAACCCATGCACACAGTTATTTGCTTTAATTACCTCCAGCCAAGTCCTGGCCATAACACTTGTGATTGAGTGTAAACCACTGACCAGCCTCTATCTAAGGACACCATCTAAGGCCTGGGAATGAATGAGTGAACGAATGAATGAATGGATGGCCTTTGCTCAGATCGTGATTTTGAAGCACTCGTTCTTTGTTGCAGCTGCTCACGCGGGACACAACCACAACACTATGAACCCCACTACGTCATCAGTCCAGCAGCCACTGACAGCCGCCCCTTCTCCAAATAAGGTAGTTAGACGAGGGACACCGGAAATACTCCATGGTAACTCACTCACAAACAGGAGGGGCAACACAGTCGGACTGTGATTAGGGCGAGATGATTGACAGCTGGTTGTAGGTCGCCGCTGACTGCGTCCACTGTAGTTGTTGACAACAGGAGCACACCATTGCGCACGCGTATATTAAAACACATGGCGAAATAAACTACAGAGCAGCATTAAATGTATGACTGGCTGTCGAAACACTTGAAAAAGCACAGACAATGCACCGACACACCGAGTCGGTGCATCCTAATCAATATGCGTCAACTCCACCTGCTCACTCATCTGTAATTAAGCTCAGCTCGCTCAGTTTCTACGCAACATTGTTGTTAGGCTGTTACATTATTGTCACCTCCCTCCCTCTGAGCTGTAATAACACCGGATAAAACTTGGCGTTGCCCTCCACGCGGATTTTACGCACAGGTTCTTACCTCAGGTTCTCTTGCTCATGCTTGCTCCACGCAGACGAGGAGACTCCTCAGTGTGGTGAGCGCTAGTCCCAGGCTCAGCCGCCTGCCTGGAGAGAGCGTGTCTGTGTGCGTATTTAACTTGGCTGCCGCAGGGACACACTGTTACTACGTCCACGGGTCGGTGCTCGCGCGCTGACCTTAGCTACGTACGCGCCGCACGCGCAAAGCTAAATTGTCCTAACTGGTTTTAAAGTTACCTCGAATCCTCGCAGCTGCACTGCCGGTAAAGGTGACAGCGACCTATTATATTGTTTTTAAATACAGAGCAGCTTTTATCCCTCTGCTCTCTCATCCACCATAACAACAGTGCTGGATGCTGCTGTCTGTCAAAGCAACTGTCTCCGCCCCATCACCGCTCGCACAGTCACAGAGGAAACTAGTGACTGATTATTGGATTTATTTGGACAATAAACAATTAAGCCATTCATTCACTCTTGACGTTTCACTGCGGATAGTATTTAAATCTGCAACTTTTATTTATATATTTTTTTACCATTAATTATTTTTCCATAAATATTGCCACTAAGTAAGGATATGATGGTCATTAAACTGAATCAGTTACATTATTTTATTTTATAACCCCTACTAGCTCCACTATTGCAGATTGGACGTTCCTATTGTTATGATAATTTACTGGTGTGTGGTCAAGTCAGCACTAACGTAAAGGAAATTCTTTCCCCAATTTTACATGAATGCCTTTTCAAAGTAACACCTTTTCAACCAAAACAAGCAGTTGGAACAAACAACGCCCGTCTGAATATTATTCGGCGTTATTATTATTACTGAGTGATGACATACCCTTATTTATTTTATTCGCACAGTTAACACAGGGTCAATATGAGGCCATTATTAACAGGCAGTTATGTGCTACTGCACTTTTCGTGTTACTCTCCACAATGCATGTGTATATCGTAAATGATGTAAATATGTATATGTTTATTTTAATTATATTTAAATATCTAATATATTTTCATACATTCAATGTTTCATATTCTTGTTTAATGCTATCGTGTTGCTTCTATGATTTTATATAATCTGTTATTGCTGCTGTAACAAGTGAATTTGCCCGATGTTGGACAAATTAACGCACTGCAAGTCAGTATTAATTTAATTTACATCATCAGAAGAAACTATTATTTGGGGATACATGTACATTGAGTTACGGAAAAAATAACTGTGAGATCCATTTGTCCTGTCATCTCAACAAAGACCCGAGGTAAAATGATCCGGTAAAACATTTAGTGCTTTTGTTTTGAATGCGAGTTTAACCGGAAGTACTGAAATGCATCTGAGAACTGACCAATCACAGTGAAATTGAAAGCCCTCTTCGAAGTGCACTCGATATGATTTACGTTTGGTCGCACGGTGGGCGGGATTCAGGACAACGCATAGAAAATGAAAACCTTAGCATCCGCAGTGGAGAAGCACTTCCTTTGTCAACAGCCAGTGTCGAGTTTAGCCAACAAAAACAGCAAATAGTGAAACACTTGGCTTAACTCGTGTTATTTGCACCCTAATGTGGCGCGCATTACTAAGACTGGGTATGTATTTAAAATTACCTTTGTAACGATGCTAACTTCAGCGAGGTTACCAAGTTCTGTTAAAACAAGTTTGCTGGTGGATGCAGTACGTTCTGTGTGCTTTAGCGATGCTTAAACATGATTATAGCCAGTGTTTATACATAGACAGTAGCTATGCCTTTTCGGCTAGTTATTTATAGATTTCTAAGCTACAACCTTGAATGATATTATGACTGTCAAATACGGTCAGAATTAACTGGTGGTACTAAGCTTCACCATACTAGTTTGCTAGTATCAGATGATTGTTGTACATCATGAAATATCATTGTGGATAATATTAATACTAATATTTGTCTTACTTTGTATAATAAATGCAGAACACACACTAGCCATGGAATTATGTATATTTCATGTCACACACAACTATCCAAACCAATATTCATCCACAAGGGGCAATTAGCTGTGTTCTGTTGCTCCAAGAAGAACAAAAATAACAAAATTAAGTCATCATTTATATAGGATTATAACATTATATTATAACATTTTAAATAGAGAGAAAAAAGCATTAGATCTATAGTTGTGATTAGATCTATAGATATTATATACCATAATGAACTATGAATATACCAATCAGATGTTTATGTACAGTTATCTGACAAAAGAGATGTAGAGAATTATAATTCACTGGTTGGATAATTGCAAAAAATATGCCTAGTATGGCTCTAAAACATGTTGGAGTTAGATATACTTGCATTAAGGTAAGGAAGAACTCATTTAGTAGCACTGCAGTAGCGTGCAGGTTACATGGATCCATGCAAGTTACATCCACATCATAAAGGTATAGATAAAGTGTACATTTTATAAAATGCCATGAAAAAATTATTTTAGATGTTTTACAGGTGGGTTTCAATATAATGATTATGATTTTGCATGTAGATCTTGTTTCCCAACAGATTTTGTCACCGCCACCATATAGCCTCTTCCATACACCAACAGTTACCATAATTGCCTACTCATTTTTTTTCCTTATTACATCTCTTCATCAGATGTGACCAAGATTTGAAGCCAGATGCAGACTGACTGAAAAACCTGTCATCACACACCAGTACATCCATGTGTATAATTTTCTTCAAGTTTGACCCCCGGCCTGCATCCAAAAATGCCTACAGGTAGGGCAGTTGTTTACATATTATCAGTATTTTTGCTACCAAAGGTTCAACTACGTGGTAGAAGATGGGTAATTCAGAAAGAACGTACTAACAAAGAAAAATGTGATGTTGTGCAGTCATATCTATTGCACAAGGAAAAGCAGGACATGAAAAAGAAAAGCATGCAAAAAATGTTTCTTAAATCTTTTCCAGCGGCGCTGTAGTACAGCTGAGGTGCAAACATTTACACAAGTTTTTTAAAGACAAGGGAGCTGCCTCCAAACTATTGACAGACATGAAGATGTTTAATTTTAAAAATATGTTAAGACAAAGATGAGGATCAAATTCACAAGACCATGTTCTGTAATTATGTAAACATTTAAATCTCTCTTTATCTCTTTATCTAAATGTTGTGGGGCTATTAATATTTCATATTTTCATAACTGAATAATGTGTCATTTAATCAAGTACTTGTTTGAGCCATAAAATGTCACAGTATGTTTATTGGTGTTCACAAACTAAAATTATTTAGTTTTACTGGTTTCTTTGTTATATTGAGCAAAGAAACCAGAAAATATTCCCATTTAAGAAGCTGAAAAGAAAGAAAGTTGAGTACTTGTTTTAATTAAAAAAAAATACACTTAAACCGATGAATGGCTTATCAAAAAAGTTTACTAGTTATTAATTGATTTACATTTGATTAATCGACTAATCATTGCAGCCCTAATATTGAGACTGATCTTTGATACTGTTATAGAGCTGGGTTTGACAGCTTCCGTCAGTGTCAGTGTTAGTGTGTCAGTGTTAGTGTTGCAATTTAAGGTCCAGTGTGCCATTTGGAACTTTCGATGGAGTGCAAAAACCCAACAGCAGTATATTAATGAAAATTAAATTGTAAAAAATATCTGGATGTAACTGTAGATTTTTTTAAAATAGGACTCAACAATTGTCTACTACTTGAATGGTGGGATTAGCCTGTCATGTGTTAAAGCTCCACCACATTTTAAATGTACAGTATATTTTAAATGTACAGTATATTGAATATAGAACTGAAACCTGACTTGGATACATTAGACTGTAATTGGAATATCTGTCAGAATAGTTGCCATGAGATATATCCTGCCCAAATCATTCAGTGTTTTTTGAAAAGCTCAAATCCAACATTTTACAATGCTGAATAAATCCTTCTTTATCCTTGGTGGGCAGCATGGACAAGCTCTCTACAAGCAGTCAAACTAAATTGCAGTGGGGTGGGAAATCCAGCTTATTGTAATCCTCCAGTGCTTGAGCGTAACCTCTCCACCTGGCCGTAGTCCATCTCTGTCCTTCCCTCTGGATGTCTTACCCAACAGAGGTGTGTTTTGGTTCGTTACTCAGACCTGAACTTGTGTCCTAATTCGGTTACATCAGTGCTATATATAGACCATGAGTTGCTGAGCTAGGTTTCCTATGTTGTGTTGATGTAAATGGGTAGGTTACTGGGAAAAATCTGTCAACAAAGTTTCATTAAGTCCAATTACAATGCTCCCACAGTACTAAATGAAAAAATAGTATATCTTCAGGGGTGAAGTGGTTTCATGTTCAGCACAAATGACTCGGTGACTACCCACATGCTGAGAGTTCTGTGTTTCGAAACTGACTCTCTGGCCTGCACTGTTAAGAATATCAGAGTGAAAGTCTGATATTCTAAACAGTCTGATGCTGCAATCAGCCAACAAGTATTACTATATGATTCCCTTTTGAGTAAATATTCAAGATTCCAGACATTTTAGACTTAAACAAGTCCACACTGTAAAGGACTGAAATTCTTGAATTTTTTGTAAAGACTTAACTATCTCAAAACAACATCTCTGGGGTTAGGTTGTCAGCAAATTTTAGTCAGACATTTATAGTTCCACAGGATGAAATTATTTTCTTTGTTTTCCTGTAATATGACCAGCAACTGGGGCTGGATATCATCTGGAAACTTTTCTGGTATTGACCTAACTACCTCTGAATCTCCATCCATCCATTTTCTACTGCATTATTCTCCTAACGAGGGTTGGAGGGGCAAGCAGGACCCAGCAGACATAGGGCGACAGGTGGAGTACAGGTTGCCAGTCTGTCACAGGGCCAACATACAGAGACAAACAACTGTTCATTCTCACATTTACACCTGCAGTGTCCAATTATCCTATGCATGTTTTTAGACTAGGGGAGGAAGCCAGAGACAATTTCATTGATTTAAAACATTTGAAAAATATGTGGAAACATCAAAAACTAAGAGTTGACAAAAATTAAAGGGACTGATCCTATGGGAGTCATTATTATCATGGAATTTGTAACATTACACAACAAGTTTACAGTTGCTGTTGCCAAATCCACAAAGCACTGTGTTTAATAGCTTTGATACCGCTCTGCTGCCTACCATCCCTCCTATAGCATGCAGCTGACTGTCACTGTGATTTCCCCCCCAGGATCTGATAGCAGATGCTCTCACTTATACAGCATCATTAGTGTTAGCTTTGTTTTCAGTGGGCGCCCACAGTACCATGGGAACAGGCTGCCATTAACCTCAGATGCACAGAGGTCTGACCCCGATTTGGTCAGTTTGGTTTATCAGTTTGCGCTTACTCTGGATCAACACTGCCTTCCAGAAAGATAAGTAGGAGGACTGTTGCCAAGCTCAGAGGAATTATACAGCTATTGTAAAGGTCAATAAAATTAATTTGCCCTATTTTTTCCCCTACCCTGTTTGCATAAGAGGTTGTTTAAGTGCATCTCTGTAATGTTTAAATCTCAGTGACATTTACCTCTTTAAATGTGCAACAACAGTTAGCATTATTCCTTTAAATGTCTACACTCAATGCAGTCCACTATCTTTCACTGAAATATGATTTTATATTACAAAAATTCCTTTAAGCAAAGGAACAATTGTTTTTTCTGTTTCACAACTGCTAAATAGGAGAGCAGCTGGATGTGTGTCTGTGCCACCAAATGATGTCACATTTCTTTGGGCCACAACTGATTGGACTGACTGGAGTGTTAAACATAAATAATGTTGTAGACTCTATGGTTGCGTTAGACACAGAGGCCACCATGTAGTTTGTAGCTGTTGATGGTGTCGTCATCAGAAGGACACCATCTTCCTTCTAATCTTGACCTTTTTTCTATCCTTGCACCCTCAGTTTCTAAAATTGTTTTTTAGAATGTGATTGAACACATCTAATGCCTTTGTTAAGCTTGGAAAATCTTTGTACAGGAACCTGAGTCAGTAGCAAACAGTCCAACACCTAATTTAAGTGATATCACCTTTGTAAACTAGTCAGATAATTGCCTACTGTTTGAATCAATGTTTTGGAAAGGTTAATTAAATATGCTCCATTCACTTGACAATACACTGGGTCTCTACTTCAGTTGTTTACCATGTGGGAGGTCTGCATACACAGGGCTGGGACAATATGCTTTTGTCATTGTATAGGGATAGTAGGATCAGGATTTGTATTTCGATTAAAGAGTATATTTAAGTGTGATTATTTTTTATTCCTTAAACCACAATTGAATCATACATTTATTGACACCAACCCATGAATTATATTTCCAAAACCAATGCACATGGTAGTCAGTCTGGCATTCATCTAAATTTAGTGGGACAGTAGTGCAGAAACATGTACAACAGATTGTTTTTAATATTAACTATTACATTTTCTGCCTATAGTAAAATCAATAAGGTCAGACCAACTATAGTAAATAAAGTGGGGTTTTTTTTGTAGGTTTGCCTAATTAGTGTTCACTGATAGTGCTGTAAGGAAAAAAAAACAAATGCCGTGCCAAATTGAACAGAGACTCAGAACAGAGTAAAATTGTGAGCCTTTATATTAACAAGCTTCAAATGAAACAGAAAAAAATCCTTTCAAAACCGTGGACTGCAGAAAACACAAATATGATTCCATGTTATTTTCCCCACCCCTGCTGCTTAGGTCACAAGTAAAGCACAAATGTATCTGATGTAAATTTTCTTATGACTCATGGATAATCTTAAAGAAAATGGATAGTACAATGTAGCATGCAAACCTATGGTCAGCTAAATGAGATGGGTGAGTTCATAGTGGATGAGTTGCAGGGTATGAATTTGAATGTTAACATTTCAGCAAACAGCACCAAAAGAACAAAATTCAATGTGTAAATAGAACAAAACATCTTCTCTGACGGATTATTTCTATCTCCTCAGGCTAATTTTGGCTGCAAACAGAGATGAGTTGTTCAACAGGCCATCCAAAGCTGCAGACTTTTGGGGGACAAACAATGAGATCCTCAGTGGTAAGTCAGTACATTTTAATCCAAGTATCCAGCCTCCAGTAAATTTAAACTGTTGTGTGTGTGACTTTCAAATATAAACATTCAAGCCACTGTCAAATTAGTTTACAGAATCACAATTCAATTTAAGAAAATTGGACATGTTGGTTGTGTTAAAAACTGTAGAATTTAGGTCTGTGTAACTTCTTTAACCATAATTATGGGTGAAAAGGTTGAATGTTGCAAATAGAAAATTAAAAATTCAGGAAGTGTATAACATGCACATGTAGTTTTCTAAAACATTATTTTTAAAGAGCTTTAGCCTTCAAACAAAGTTTTAGCCTTCAAACACATCTTTACACAAGGCTAAATACCTCAGTAATGGAGCAAAAATCTGTCTTCTTCCTCCCCGAATTCAATACTCCCTGCTGCTTCACAGGACATCTCTACCCTCAGTAAACTGTATTTAATTGATTGATGTCCAATACACATTATAGCCAAGGAGGGGAAATCAATCATCATTTTTTTCCTGCTGAAGGAGGAAAAGCAGTGATAGCCTCACTGATCATGCGTATCCTCTCCCCTCTGTAACAGAGGGGTCAGGACTCCAAAGTTAGGCCTTTAATTGATGGCTGCTTTTATGCAATGTGACAGGAATAAATTGCTGAGCCTTATATGTGGGGCTGGTTGGTGGGTGGACAGAGGAGATATTGCATGACGTAAAGGGAAGTAAGCTATAGCTCCCAGTGGAGTCAGGCTGGTTTCTCTCCACCCTCCCACAGGAATAAGAGCATTTGGCTCTCTTGGTCACTGTCAGTGTAAGTGGCCTTGTCATTATTGATCACTGGGAAGTGCAGCAGACTGGCAGGACCCAATGTTTTCTGTGTCAAGTAAAGGAGAGGAAGGTGAGAAGAAAACAGAAAAATTACTAAAAGATAGATTTTTGTTAAATTATTCTGAAAGCTACACATAATGACACTTCAAGTAAAACACATAGTTGAGCATATATATATCATATAATTGCTCTAATGCAATGTATACAGTGTATATATAGTGTATATATATATATATATATCTGTCTTACTTTGTGACCCCGCTATGTAACGTTGTTACTAATCACTTTTCTAAATTTGATGATATTAAAATTTGATTATGATTTGATGATTAAAATTTTAAAAACCAAAGTCATTAAACTGGTTTATTTGTTTAATTCAAGTTCATTATCACCAGAATTAGTGCTTCACTTTGAATACGAAAGTGCAAATTAATACTAGGCCACTTTTACCGCCCTCTAAGGCCGTGACACTGCCTTAGAGGGCAGTGACAATAGCAGTGACACTGGTTTGGTGTGAATAACACATCTATAATTAACGTATTTTATACAGGTGAGTGTGTCTCCATTTGTGAGATTTTCTTATATGAACAACTCAATTTCCTAGTTCTTCCTAGAGGAAACATCAATATCCTGTTTCCTGATGTATTGTGGGAAATCTGCATTAACATGGGAAATGGAAACAGACCATGTGTTGCTTTTTTTGGGGGATTGCTCTGGAGGAAGGGGGTCACACGGTGAGGTTGTGGTTGGCGCTGTTGCCTTGCAATAAAAAGACCTGGGATTGCAACCCAGTAGGAACAGGGGCCTCTCTGGTATCTCCAGTTTCCTCCAACAGTCCAAAAACATGTAGAGATTAATTGGACACTCTAAATTGCCCATAGGTTTGAGTGTGAAAGTGAATCATTGTTTGTCTCTGTGTTTGCCCTGCGATGGACTGGTGACCTGTATCAGCTGGGAATGGCACCAGTAGCCCCATAACCCTCATAAGGAGGATAAAGTGGTAGACGAAAGATGGATGTTATTACCTCTATATAGTTAAGTTTTTTTCCATGAGATATATTGTAATAGTTGTTTTTATCAATAAAATTGCCTACAGAAGTGCCATCAAATGTTTACATTATTGTGTACCTTCAAATTAAGGCCAATGCATATTGGAGCTGTGCTTTATAGACAGTCATTACTGTTGTGTTACACAGGCCTGGATCTGGAGAACGGGAAGGAAGGAGGATCATGGTTGGGGATCAGCAAGAGGGGCAAGCTGGCCGCCCTCACCAACTACATGGAAGGATTACAGAGTCCTGATGCACAAGGACGAGGTGAGACATGTATAACATGTGCCTGCATGACAGCCATTTACTTTCCTTACCGGTAGATGCAGTTGTATTGTGTATTTATCATTTAAAAAATGGAAACCAGACGAAATAATTAGTTGGTGTGGCATATAAATTGCAGCATTTATTTATTTTGTCACTTTGTCATTACACAGATGCTCACTCTAGACTGCTATGTCATAGCTGTTTTAGCATCCATATTAAGTCAGGATGGTATGGAAGAATGTCAATATGGCTGAGCCCTCTTCTTGCACATAACAAAGGGCATTTCTGTGTTGCTCCTCTTTTTTTTATATGCTGGAGCTAAATAGCCAATCACATTGCCGTAATGGACAAATAGCAAATCTTATTTAATATCCTGAATCAACCATAAATTGACAGAGCTCCTTATTACCCAGACAAGGGTACTACACACTTCATTGACTGCCCACCATTGTCAGTGTATACAGGGAATCCTTTACATTGGAACCACTGGGTACCTTTTTGGTGCCTTATTCTCCTTTTCTGAACAAAAATAACCTAAATTAGCAATGTGTAACTCTCAGGCTTGTGCTTATTGTATACTGATGTTCATTAACTTGTTCTCTTCCATTTAAAAAAAACATTAAATCATTACTGTGCATCATACATATTGCAGTGAGAATTGTTTGTTTCAAATTTTGTGAAGTGAAAACTCTTTCTCTTCTCACCTTTATCCTGGTTCACTGTGAGTTGTATAAGCTGCAGATGTGACACAGTCGTTCCAGACAAATCAAAGTGCTTTTATTCTGCTCCACTGTTTGGTGTATAAAAGTACAAAGATGGAATTTTCCTGCCCCTATGGTGGCAGTGGAGATAGTCACAGCTGTGAGTCGATGTCTGTGTAAAAAAGCAGCACTACCTTGGGGGATAGGATACAGGTTATGCCTCCAAGTCCGGTTTTCCATGTTTGGTGCAGTTTACAAAAGCAATGGGGACATTAGTACTGGTCTTCGTAGAAATCAATAAATGGGATCTTTAATGTCTTTAATGGCCTACTTAATCTCACTTAGATACTATCTTACACACCAAAATTTGGCACAATTAATTTAATGGAATATGTACTCGTATTACGAAAAGTACAGAACCCAAACTGAACTTTTAATGAACTTTTGATGGTCTCATGAGATCAATTTGCATCAAGGTTAAATTGGAAATATACATCTTTCTGTCTTAAGCTTGTCATTATGATTTTATAATTAAATGCACAGTGTGACAGTGATGGAAAAATTACATAATGTGTGTTTATACTGGTCCTCAATAAGCAATTTTAGCTAATTTCTTTATGTTATTCTCATTGCCATTAGATGGGGCTTTTCCTGAAATATGACAATTCACTTTACAACACAAACACTTCTAGAGACAGGAATGTTTTCTATTGCCTCTTAAAGACATTTATCTTTTATTAACTTAAAAACAAGGCTCTTTATCTTTTTTTTTTTACTGTTTGCAGGCTTCCTAGTATCTAACTACCTTGTGGAAAAAGATCTGGACAGTTATTCCTATTTGAAAAAGGTGTCAGCAGAAGGCAGCCTGTACAATGGCTTCAACCTCATCACAGCAGAGTTCAAGTGAGTGAACAGTGTGGTGAAATCCATCTCAATGAATTGTCAATGCAATGTACTTATAGTCAGAGGTGTTTTTAATATTTTGTGAGTCTTTCCACGAAGTTTGAGTGCAGTTATACCCTCAACATGTTGAATTCATTGCCCATTCGAAAAAGTTACAAAACATAACATGGCCGCCTTAGGCTGTCAGATGTTTAGTCAAGTTCTTAACTGTTCAGTTTGGATGATATGAGATAACTAACAGCTGAGACAGATTCCTGCAAACTGTAAGTTTTGCTACTTGAAAGCTTTGTTTGGAGGCTTCATTTATCTCTGGAGTGCTAAGATGAGAAGAGAGTCATGAAGGCGGTGAAGAAGCCATCATTAAAGTTCAGAAGGAACACCTGTTCTTATTTCAGGGTTTTAGAGAAAGAAAATCGAGACAGTATTAAAAATAATGATTTTTTTCTTCTCTTAGCTCTTCTTTACGGGCCTGACTGAAATGAATTTGGCAACCGTGTAAAGAGAGAGAAATCAAAGTGGGATCAGTAGGGTTTTAAATTACTGTCACGATAGAGGCTTCAGCAGATAATAAACATGGCCACAGGTCTCAGTATCTGCTAGTGAGGTTCAGGTCAGAAAAATTGTTTCCACAGTGGAGTTTGTTGTCATAATCAGAGTATCCTATTAATGTGGCTTATAGCAGCATCATATGTATATCCCTTTTCCCACAGGATTAAGCATGTCTTTAGGCTTTTTTGTAATAAGCTCAAAAAAGTTATTTTATTCTAAAATAGCCTTCTCAGCTTTTGTACTTTTGTAAGCAAGCAATGTTGTGTTTAATTTCAATGTACGTCATTCTGATGTAGTAGCAGTAGAAGTAGCTGCGTCATAACATAAAATGTGATCTCACAAGGAACTACAATTGAAACAATTCTTGGTCTTTGTGATTGTAGATTGTAGTGTTAACATTGTATTTTTTTTTTAGAATATTGTCAGTCACTGAAAGCACAATCCAAGAAAGCACAGTATAGTTCTTACCACCCCTATATTTTTATCATGTGATTAGATGGCCACCAGGTCTGCTATACAAAGTTACACTTGCTGAACTGAAACTGGAATTGCAATATTACAGAGTTTAATTGATGGTATAGGTTTGGAATATCGATACTAAATAGCAACTGGTTGCAGCTTCATTTCAGAAGCATTAATTACATTATTAGTTTTTAAAAACTCTTTCTCATCAGACTATGCATAACGTCAGCGCAATGGCTGTCACACTATGCAAATATCCTTATTAAGACTAGGAGCTATGGCTGTGCCTGCACTGTAACATCAGCATTCTTTTTTAATGAAAGAATAAGGTGCCAACCCACACTCCTGAGACACCAGCTACGTGAAAGGCTGTCTCTGTTTATTTTGCAGTGATGATTGGTGTATATGGGTTTTACTCCCTGATGAGAGCCAGTCTTACTGCAAATAGATATGAGACAGTAATGGAAAGAAAGCCTTCATCTTTACAGTACCACCATCATCACAAGCCTATTCATTTTCACTGTAGTGTGCCCGGCAGGTCAGTGGAAATGAAACATCTAGTTTCTTTCTAGATCAATAATCGTATCGGGCAGATGGAGGGGAAGATTTCTCATTTATCTGTACCCAGAGCCGTGATTTATGGTGTGGCACCGCTGATTTTTGGAGCATGCTATGTCTTCACTCAATTTGTGTGTGTGTGCGTGTGTGATCACCCTCATTAAAATTGTGAATACTTTAAGATATCAAATGTAATGTATACATTTATGGTAGCCAAAACATATTCAGTACAGTTTAAATCCATAGAAAATCATATTCAAGTTTGCAGACTGCTTTCATTGTTCTCATTTTGGTTGCCTTTCTTCATTGCTTTACCCATCCTCAGCTTCTGTGAAATCAACCATGGAAGCTTCACAGAACTTTGAGTGCTAGAACAGGTGACAACATATACAGTATATCACACAAAGCACTAGCTGCATACTGCACATGCTCAACCACATTAGTATTGTATATAGTATATTGGGAGCTGATCTGTGCTGCAGAGAGAGGGTGTGGGTGTGGGTTAGTATTACACCTTTAAAAACAGGTCATGGTTCTTGTGTGGCATATGCAACAAAAACACCTGGAATGCAATGCAACCTTGGGAAAAACACTTGGTCAAGAAGTAAAAAAAAGGGAAGCTGCAGCTTCTGAGAGAAGTTGAGAAATAGTTCTGCTGCTTTTATGTGTCGCAGAATCACTCTGTATCAGTTTGGGCTTTTTGCAAATGTTAATACTGTTGGTTTCCTCATCTGCTCAACACTACAACATCACAGCCTGTATGAAATGGAGAAAGTGACTAAATTGGAACTCCTGCTGTTGCATTAACAAAAGTGTATATGTACCAAACCATCAAAAACATTGCGATACTTCAGTCTCCACACAACTGTGGAGATGCATCACACAGCTTGGAGAAGAAAATGGACAAGTCTTAAATTTATGAATGTGTGGGTGTTCATGCACTGATGTGTGTGATTGGAATCGCAGGTACATGTTGTCATTACCCAGGAGCCCCCACCAATTTACTTTCCAAGCAGATAATGTTGGAAGCTCTTCCAGCCATCTCCAGGCAACTGAACCACGGCTGGCTATGGGGACATTGCTCAGCCGTCACAGTAAAGAGGACTCTTCATTAGAAAGTCTGCCGGCCAAGCAAGCATACTGATTATGTCTCTGACTGAGATCTGAAAAAGCCTGTTTTCAGCTCATCCCTCCTCATTTTTTCCTCTCCATCTCTCTGCACATTGGCCTTGACCTCCTGCTGTTTCCTCATTTCAGCCACAGTGCACCTGATGTTGTAGCCAATTTCAGGTAGAAACAAATTTATCTGTCTTAAAAAAAATCCTCCACCTGCTACCACCAGTATCAATTTGGCACACATTCCAGGGAAAGTGTACATGCTGAAGTATTTTTTCTGTAAATAAGCTGCCCGACCAAAAAAAAATCACTACAAAAAAAATGTATTGGACCACCTTCAGCTTTGATTACGGTACACACTGACTGTGGCATTGTTTCAGTAAGCTTCTGCAATGTCACAAGTTCCGTCCAGTGTTGCATTAATTTGATGATAGAAGAGACGGACCACTGTGCAAAGCCTTCTCCAGCACATCCCAAAGATTCTCAGTGGGGTTAAGGTCTGGACTCTGTGGTCCCTGTGAGCCTGATGAATCCTGGCATTGTCATCTTGGAATGTGCCTGTGTCATCAAGGAAGAAAAAACTCCATTGATGGAATAACCTGGTCATTCTGTATATTCAGGTAGTCGGCTGACCTCATTCTTTGGGCACATGATGTTGCTGAACCTAGGCCTGACCAACTGCAGCAACCCCAGATCATTACACTGCCCCCACAGGCTTGTACAGTAGACACTAAGCATGATGGGTGCATCACTTCATCTGCCTCTCTTCTTACCCTGATGTGCCTAACACTCAGGAACAGGGTAAATCTGGACTCACATAACCTTCTTCCATTGTCCAGACTCCAATCTTTATGCTCCCTAGCAAACTATAGCCTTTTTTTCCTTTTGGCCTCACCGATTAGTGTTTTTTTTTTCAGGCTACACAGCTGTTCAGTTGTGTCAATCCTTTGAGTTTCCTTCACATTATGCATGTGGAAATGCTCTTACTTTCACTATTAAACATAGCCCCGAGTTCTACTGTTGTTTTTCTACGATTTGATTTCACCAATTGTTTAAGTGATTGCTGATCACGATCATTTAGGTTTTTTTTTTTGACCACATTTCTCTCTTGAAGATGATGGTTCCCCACTGTCCTTCCAGTTTTTAATAATGCGTTGGACAGTTCTTAACCCAATTTTAGTAGTTTCTTCAAGCTCCTTAGATGTTTAGATGTGTGGCAGTTTAGATGTGTGGTGTTTGAGGTCCTGTTGCATTCAAAGAACAGATTCAGTATCAAAATAGTATTTCAGTTTCAGTGAAAGAAGAACTGACAGCAAGTGTTGGCTTTGCAGATTTCCTTTTATGCTATGGTGCCAACTGTTTCCTAGTGACCATCTATTGTCTATGCAATAATGAGGTGACTGCTATCACCTGAGTCAACATTGACCAGTGCTGCTGCTTTAATAGTAACCATAGATACACATAGATAATGCTTTTTTTTCAGACTGCTCAGCTTGGGTTTGAGTACACTTTGGGAACAGCATTGAGGTCTTTGATTTGTTGTTGTCAAAGAGAAAGTGTGATATTGAGCTACAACTTTTGAGGATTCTCTCACAGCTGCCTGGACACATTTGTGCTGCCCTTAGAAAAAAGATTTTTTTCTTCCCTGATGACACAGGCTCCAAGATGACAATGCCAGGATTCGTCTGTGTCCTCACATTATCAGCACCATGTCCCATAGGAAATGAGTAATCAGTTATTACGAATGCAAATGAGATCGCTTTAGTCTGTCCATGTGACTGTGTTGTACTCGCATAAAATCTCAGAAAGAAGCTAAGCGCTTGTTTGTTATTTGAAAAAACACTTGAACTGATAAATCTATGACCCAAATAGTTTAAGATTAATTTACTTGTCATTCATTCGTTTCAGCTCTACATTTGACCGAAGAGGATGAAATCATATGATCAGCAAATGAAAGAAAAAATGTAAATCTTGATTTATAAGAAGTGGTACATAATTCATCAAGATTTTTGCCAGATATATACATTATACATTTTGGCAGGCTTTTTGAATCTCACAAGCGTTGAACACTGAATCATTTTGAATTCACTGTGTTTTAAATATGTAACAAAGCAACATTGAACTTTAGCTCACTACTACTACTTCATATCAAGTATTTCATATGAACATCTCCAAGACTGCAGTTTCAATTAGCTCTTAACGGATTACCTGAGTACTTGTCTCAGCTTCATGTGAAATATTTGTTTTGTTTTTGACTTGAGCAATCATTTTGTGAATGTGATAAAATATCGTATAGACCACTGGCACACAATCTTTTCCTGATTTGTATTTTGGCTTTGAATACCATCCAGTCTGCGGCGACCGGCTCTCTGATTTAGGTATATTTAGATAATAGTGAAATAAATGTGGAATTGCTGGTTTCTTATTTATTTATTTTTCCAAGTGATTTTTTTTTCTATAATTTGTTTATGGGGCAGAGATGTTATCAAAGACTTTGAATTTATACTCACGTTATGTTGTTCAGTGTTACAAGGAAGCTGCTAATAAAGTCGCATGCGAGTACACAGTGGATTCACGTTTATGATTATAACACCCCCCCGGGCCGCAGTAAAATTGTCAAGCTTTAACCGGTCCGCAGTGATAAAACGGTTGGGGACCACTGGTATAGACCACTGGCACACAATCTTTTCCTGATTTGTATTTTGGCTTTGAATACCATCCAGTGAAATTTATTGCAGAGCAGCAGGCCCAGTGCTGTATCCTGCTCCTCTCTCACAAGCTTATGACTGGGAAAGTTTCCAGCTTAGCTGCTGAAACAGTGTTGCACCACATTTCAAACTGGCTAATGCGGCCGCTAATGTGGCTGCTATTGCTGTCTTCAAGGTGACATCAGAAAATGTATTTCCCTTACTGCTCAATAAATTTGATCCCGAGTTGTTATTCACTCTTCTATACTAATGCTGTCACAGATGTCCTTAATGTCAGATAAATTTTTCCAGCTGAATAAATTCCCTTTAACTGAGGACTTTTCTAACAGGTTTTATAGGTGTTTGTATTTCTACTTGTTGCTCCTGTAGATATTTATATGCTGCAGTTAACTCTGGTGTTTTTCTATTTGTTTGATTTTTGTCTCCGTTTGAATTGTATCTGCATATGAAATAGCCATTTTAGCTTCTGTTTCTCAGGACTGCAGTGATTGCAGCGAAGAGTCATTAAAGAGCACATTCTAAGATTCTAAACATTAGATAAATTTAAACATATTTGATGTAAAGTAAATATGTCTAAAATATATTTTATTTTTGAACATAATTATAGAACTAAATGTATTATTATTGTAGTGTTTTTGTCAGTTCTAATATTTTTGTTGTTGTTGTACCACTTTATTAGTTTTGTGATTATTTATTAGTTTTGATAGACCCTCCAGTTAATTTTTTCTTTTCTTTTTTTTTTAATTTAATGTAATACTGGAGTAAATGTAGATGACACTGGTGTGTGATGTATCTCACAGAGACAAACAATTTCTATTAAATGTGACTAAGCTGGAATATGATTTACAAGTATAACATCTCCTCACAGATTTATCATTTGAACAACAGAATTTGTACAGAAATATAACATTATCTCTAAAACAATATTTTATCAACAACTTCATACATGTAAGTCAAATAACCAATGCAGTCAACTCTATAATTAATAATTATTCACATGTTGGACATGAAATATTTGAACAAACACAGATTGGACCAGGTCAAATAAACCTGCTTAACTCTTCTCTTTAATCCATAAGTAATAATAACTAAATAATATCAAGAATGTGTTGAAATTACTTAGTAAGTCTTAATAAGTATTAAATGAAACCTACCGGTAGTTATAGAATGATTATATTTATATTTTATTTTGTTGCTGTAAAAAACAAAAAAAAAGCTCTGCTACTGGCATGCAAAGATTTCTGGGATAGCCTCCTCTGTGAAGGATACACAAATGTATCCTTCAAAAACAGGCAAACGGCAGGTGCATTTGTCGGCCGCAAGAGAAGGAGCCGACGATTCACGTGGCAACTGGGACAGCCCACGGTGCGGTGCTGTGACACATTTTGACAACACCCGGACGACGAATCCACACTCAGAAGGATCCAGCCCCTGGATTGAGACACAGCATGTGACTTCTGCCACTGCCTTAATAATTACATCTGGGCAGGTTTAATCACTAAATATATTCTCTCCAATTGTCTGTCTCACTGTGTCCCATGTAGAGCCCAACAAGACACTGTGTGTTACTATGGAAACAGAGGCAGTCCTGAACCTATTCATCTAAAATCAGGTCTGTGCTTTTAATATGGTTGCTGTAGAAACTGTTCATTTCACATTTAACCCTCCACTCGGCCCATGGCCCATTTACCTGACTTTTTGATATTAATATCTGCTGCTATATTTATAGTGCTGTATTTGCTGCTGTTCTTCTCACATTGTCTTTTTAGGGAAATACCTAGTGCCGTGTATGTGTTTCTCAGCAGGAGTCTATGGCTTGAGTAATTCACTGTTGGACACTCCATGGAAAAAACTGCTAAAAGGAAAGCGCCACTTCACCAGCATTGTCAACAATCAGACCCTTTCCTGTGATGGACTGGTGCAAGAGCTGCTCAACGTCCTCAATGATGAGGAACTGTGAGTGATCAACATCCACCTGCTTATTCCTTTGTACTAGATTAACACAATAATTGCACGCCGACTTAATTTTCATTTATGTATAAATTATAGGTTTGTTGTTTGTTTCGTTTTGCTTCTTATTCTGGAGACTTCTTGATCACACACTCAGCGCATTGATGTCTTCATTTAGTCGTAATATGTTGAACTGAACAATTATTTGTTATCAGATTAAAATTGCAATTTGAGATAATGTATTTATCAAATCGCAAGGGCTGCTATTTTAATTGTATAAAGAAGGGGGAAGCTAACCTGACTCTGTCTGGGGGAAATCTCTCTAAAGCTCACTGATCTACGTGCTAGGATGTGTTTGTTAAATCTGTAAGAAAACAAGTTGTTTCAAGGTATATTACACATATGCTGATATTTTTGTGACATTCTGTCAACACTGTATCAATTCCTGACTGCAACATACGATATTTCATTAAAGAAACACTGATTTTTTTTTTTTTCATAACTGATAGGTATGGTGGCCAGAACTGCAACTCAAGTTGTAAAAAGAACTTTCCACCTGTTTCCACTTTCCAATGAAAGCACAGAATTTAAGGAAAGAAACATCAAACCTCTGCTAGCAGAGGGCATACAGTATGGTGGACTTCACCTAAAACATCATAGGATGAACCCAGTCTGTAAACTACATGAGAAATCCTCTGCAGGCAGTGTCACATGACGGGGGTGCTATTCATGCAACAGATATCTTACAGATGTTGGCCTGCGACCTGAATAAAATTTTCAAACAACATTCTTATTTTTCAGTTACAAGTCAAGTCAAGTCAATTTTATTTGTATAGCCCAGCATCACAAACACAATTTGCCTCAAAGGGCTTTACAGTCTGTACAGCAAGTGACGCCCTCTATCTTTAGACCCTCACATCCAATGAGGAAAAACTCCACAAAAAACTTTTGTACAGGGAAATAATGGGAGAAACCTCAAGAAGAGCCACAGAGGAGGGATCCCTCTTCCAGGACAGACAGAACTGCAGTAGGTGTCACATGTACAGAGACTAGTTCAGCAGATTACAAACAAAACATCAAGTATTACAGAGAGAAAAAAGATGATTCCAGAATCAGTAACATTAATAACAATTATCATCATATGCTGTCACCATCTGGGGTTGGTTCCATCTCCTCATGTGACCCTCAGAAGTGGACAAGCCATTGTTGAAGGGTGGATGAGGATAATTAACAGCAGTAATGAGTAGCTATATAATGTATAGTAATGCTTATAGATATAATGTTTGAGCTGAGGTGTTGAAGCTCTGGAATAAGGGATACCTGTGAAATAAGAACAAAGAACAAACTAGGGGGAGAGAGAGAGAGATGCATAATGGCTGTTCCCCCAGCAGTCTGGGCCTATGGCAGCATAACTAAGCAATGGTTCAGAGTTGACTTGAACCAGTCATCACTATAAGCTTTATTAAAGAGGAAAATCTTAAGTTTAACTTTAAATGTAGGGACATTGTCTGCCTCCTGGACCCACAGTGGGAGCTGGTTCCACCGGAGGGGAGGCCGGTAGCTGAAAGCTCTGCCTCCCATTCTACTCTTATAGACTCTGGGGACCACAAGCAGGCCTCCATTTTCTGAATGCAGTGGTCTATTTTGGTGGTAAGGAATAGTCATGTCTTTTAGATGAGACAGGGCCTGACCAGACACAGGCACTGCTGTATAAAGTATATTATGTATGAATTAATGGATATTATGGACCATTCAAAAGTCAAAATACCATACAGATGTTGTAAGCACAAGTATATCCAACCATTGATGGAAATTCTAGCATGTTTTTTTTTTCTGCCTTCTACATGTTTTGTGTCGTGTCCTTGACTTTGACCAGTCACAGAGTGCTCAACATGTGTGAGTTACAGTATATTATATGAAACATATACTATTATATTGTAAGAACATGTTATCATGAAAGAGGAGTGATGAAATTCTCTCAAGTTCTCTTTGAAGTACTGGAAAGTCTTGTGTCCCACAGTCTAGTCCACAATTGTGGTGTTATATTTCCTTTTTAGAGGCTTTTCCAAAAACAAGTGTCATGCTATTTGCTTGCCATCTTCTTTTCGTGTGTCATCTAGATCAACCCCATGGCTCAGCCTTCCTGCCTTGCAGTGTCATCACATAGGTTGAGATGATTGGACAGGTTGTCATGCCTGTTGTTCAAGTTATGGCATGATTTTATGGCTGTGTTATTACCTCACACACGTGAAGATCATGTGGTCTGATTTTTGCATTATATTTGCTATGAGAGAGAGCGGTGTGTGTTGAAAATACATGACTGAGCCTCCTAAAGTGGTGTGTATTGTGTTTTCATTTTTCAGGAACACACCTGATCCTGTTCAGGAGAGCCAGGGTGATGGCTACAGTAAGTCCATGATCCAGGCGCTGTCAGCTGTGTGTGTTCGAACACATGAATATGGCACAAGGTCAGTGTCTTGCACCAACGCAAACTCTCACACCACCATCTTCTGTGGTGTAGTTACTTCTGAGGTAACTGATGGGACTGTTTTGATGCAGGATCATAGACTACAGACAATTGTTAGTATATAAAAGCCCACAGTGTAATCAATTCTCAACAGCAAAGCAAGCAAAGGGGTTTACTGGAATAAGAGATTGTCCTCCTTCTCTTCTTGTTATATTTGAACAATTATTCAAGCATTTTATGTCTGAATTTTTATTTAATGTGTTTATTTTGCTTGTATCCCTTATGCCCCTGACCATTCAGGACCAATACAGTAATCCTGATCGACACAGATGGGAACGTGACCTTCACAGAACGCACCATGCTCAACTGTGACCCAAGCAAATGGAGCACCAGTTCTTTCAAGTTCAAACTGGATGGGTGATGACATGATGGAGAGAAATCACTGTGTGCCTTTCTTGATAACCACCAGTCCCATGCATCCAGCTGATCGTCAGCATAGCAGATAAAGCCCATTGTATGTGAAATGAAGGCCCATTTGCACTTTTTTCCCAGCTGTCACTAGCTATCATATTCAATAATACACAGTATATGCTTCTAATTTTTGATTTAAGTTAAAAATCATGCATATTTTGAACCATATATTAATTTAAATAATGCCCAAAACACTTGCAACTTTGTAGAGCAAAATACATTTCTAAACAGCAAGGTTGGGTTGCATTTATTAGAATAATTTCCATTACAGGTTGCTTTGATTGTCAATCAGTAGCTGCCCTTGATGAGATAATTTGAATGTAGTTAATTTATTCTTTTTTGGGGTATTAATTTTAACTTTAAATGCATGAATCCGTAAGGGCACAGGTACATTGTTATGCCTGCACCGCTAAAGTCTCTGTGTGAGCTAAAGCAATAGTTTTAGGCACTGTGTCTCTGGACTGTCTCTATGGTAAAGAAATGCATTCAAAAGCTGCTTGACAATAAAAGAACAATTTACCCAGGCACTCACTTTTGGTTTGTAATGATTGTGATTATTAAGAATGCACAAACACACTGTCTGGAACCTAAACTAGTAGCCTCACGTGTTCATGCTACTGTCTGGTTACTTCTGCATTTTACTCCTTGAAAAATAAAATATCTAGCTCCTCCTTTTATAGACGTATTTCACTTCTCCTTCTTGTGTCTTACTCATGTTTACTGTACAGGCATCCAGGCTCTAATCAGCAGGAAATAAATTTATAAGAAATACTTTCTAACCTGAACAAGAATCATAAGTAATTTATAAACTCAAAACAAGAGAAGGCTTTATGCAAATATTCATTTGCTTTTATTAGTTCCTATTAGTCCTCCATACATTTTGGGCTTAGCAAGTTTTGAAGAAGCTTTTTTTTTGGTGTTCTCAGTTAGAATGCACTTATCCAGTGGTCACCTGGGTTATGGTCACGCTTCATACACCTCTTAATGCTGAAGAACCCACAGTTGATTTGTGAATGCAGTTTTTCACCATATACTCTGATCTACTTTTAATGCGCAATGTAGCCACTCCATCAACATAAATAAGTGAAAACTTCATCCCTTGGTTTAGTGTGTGTTATAGAGTGATGTGGTTCTCAAGTGCAGAACTTGACTGCACCTAAACTGGACAGTCAAAGATGGGGACTGTCTTTGTGCTTTTCCCTTTTTTGTAATAGGTTGCATTTATTCTGACATATTGAATTATTGTTACACTAACTGTACCAACAACACCGCACTTGTGATAGTGCAGGTCCATACACAACCTTGAGAGACATCCTGAATCATTCATCTTATGAAAATGAATGATTCAGGTTTTACATCAAACTCCATTTATGTTTGACAGTGACATATGTTTTATTTGTATTTGAGCCTTATTCAGAGCAATGGAACTCTTCTTGAAACTTGAATCAAACTCAGCCAAGATGATTCAGACTTGATAATGGTGACTAAATTGGAATCCGAATCTTCTTTGGTCACACAGACACTGGGGAGTTGATACTCAACTCACACTGAGTTTAGTGTCTTAACTATAACACTAAAATTGCATTTGAATTTTTGTTTGCATTTACTTTTTTACCTAAATCACCTCACTAATTTCTTTGCATTATTTTCCAAATAGGTTTGTGGATGGAAATTAAGAGTTAGTATAATGTCACCCTGGTTTAAAAAACCCTACCAACTACTGTATTAAACCTACAGAGAAAGATGAAACATCTCTTACAGTTCCATTAGCAGAGCTACTGTTCCTTAATCCAAAAATACTACTGTTGGTTAGTGACCCCAGCTGGCAAGTTGAGATATTGACTTGCCACTTAAATGCTCGTAGCCATGTATCTATTGTTAATAATAATAATAATAATAATAATAATAATAATAATAATAATAATAATAATAATAATAATAATAAAGCAACGTCCACAAATCTGACAGGATCCTAGAGAAAGATGAAACATCTCTTACAGTTCCATTAGCAGAGCTACTGTTCCTTAATCCAAAAATACTACTGTTGGTTAGTGACCCCAGCTGGCAAGTTGAGATATTGACTTGCCACTTAAATGCTCGTAGCCATGTATCTATTGTTAATAATAATAATAATAATAATAATAATAATAATAATAATAATAATAATAATAATAATAATAATAAAGCAACGTCCACAAATCTGACAGGATTGCACATTTAGTGTAAAAATATAACAAGAGATTACTTTATTTAAAAATAAATAAATAAAACTACTTATGGCGCCCATCAACCAACATGGCAACGGATTTGATTGGTTGATTTGCTTGAATCCCACCATGATCGTCGTAGGCGACATGGAGCAATGCTGTGATTGGCTCGATTATCCGTCAGACAAGAAAAAGCCGGTAGTGGGAGGCGGAGTCTGAGTCGATTTTCCTCTGTGGTTTTCTTCAAGATGGCGGCCTTGCTGTCGAGCCCTTATGGCGGCACGGCGAAAGTAAAATAATTTAGAAAGGTAGTTAAGCGCTCAGTAGGAGACACTCAGTCACGGTATTTTATCGGTGAGTATTTATTCAATCTACTACCTGACCGGGTTTGGCCTCGCTGACTGCTTATGCACACGTAGAGGATTGCTTGCTAGCATGCTACCATAGATGTTAATGTGACCAGGGGCCAGCTGTGCAGCTGCAGTCCGAATAGATGGACTATAATGAGGACCTTCTCCATCTAACAGAACGATAAATATCCTTGAGATTTGAATTGGGGCAAGTGATATCTTCAAGCAATAGTACCCGGGTGTAGTGTTAAATTGACTTTTTGTCACACAGCAACGTCTAATGTTCTTTTTAATTACGCCACAAATTAAACCATAAACTGCCATTTACTCTTTTTATTCTTGTTTTCCAGCTCCTAGAGGATCCCACTGGAGGATGATCAGTGTCCCGATTCCATAATAAGCTGAATGCATTGTGATTTCCAATAATTGAGACAGTGATTCTGAAAGCTGTCTACATTAATGAAAAGAACAATGTAGTCAGCTTAGCATATTCTCCTCTGGTACGTGGTCTATTCAGGGATGTGCTTCTGCATGAATTCTGTGTTTAAATAAGAAAGGAGTGTCTCAATAGGTCAGATTTTAAGCATAGACCATCACTTTGTAGTATATGTTTTAGCTGCTTATACAGAGGACATGGAAATAGATGATGTTCTACCCCCTCTCCCCTTGGAGCCACCTGATGATTTTGGCCAAGATGAGGGCAGAGCACCTCCACCACCTCCCCTGCAAACGTCCAGTGACGCAGAGGTAATGGACGTTAGCTCTGGTGGTGATGGATACACATACACCCCAGGGGACGGGGAAGCCAAGCCACAGCAGCCCCTCAGCAAGGGCTCACTCACTTTCTGTAGCCACCTCACAGACGGGGCCAGTCCCAACACGCGTTGCCCACGAACAGCCCGACACGCTCCCCCGGTTACCAAGTTTCTGCCAGACCTAAAACTGCTCAGAGATGTTAAGATCAGAGTGAGCTTCACTGAAAGCAGCAGTTGTAAAGACAGGAAGGTTTTGTACACAGGTGAAGGTCAGGAGGGAGTGAGTGATGATGGCTTAGATGGCCTGAATGGTGAGTTGCATGAATCAACAAGTGAGCAGGAGGTAGCTGAGGGTAGCTCTGGTGTAGGAAATGTAGGCCACAGGGCAGAGGAACCTGAAGCAGACCTAGAAAACAAGGTAGAGTTTGCCGTCCTAGACGAGTTGGATGACTTCTATGAAAACTTCCTGGATGATGACAACGAGGAGCTTGGCGGCTTTAAGTCAGAGGTTATAGTTCAGCAGGAGCAAGCAGATGACGACGCTGTGGCTTACTCTTATGAGGTATGTCTAATATTTTGTCTGCATTATTGCTTGTCATCAGCTTTACATCTTTCACTGTTCAATAAAATCATGGTCAGCCTTACAGTCGATACAGCAGTACATTACATACAAAACAGTGTTTTCTTAGTACTGTTATTACACACAGTCTCTCCTGTCATTGCATTGAGACTGTTGTCACAGCAGTGATCTTGTGCTACAGTGCACCATCATTGCACAAATTGAGGCAGCGCTTCTATAACCTCTGCATTTTATGCCAAATAGGATGTAAGTTACACTATTGGGTGTATAGAAGTGATAGTTTAAGTTGCCCAGTTACAGTGTGGCTGGATAGCCATAGATTCCAAAATATCTGCTCCCAATTTGTTACAAAATTAAAACAAATAATAATTTCCTTTTCCCTGTCTGCTTTTTTGTACTACTTGTGAATGTAATGTTGTTTTCCTTACCATTATTAAACTGCAATAAAATGATCCCAAAATTACATACAAAGCTACACTGGTGGCTACAATGTAAAATTGCTGTAACAGAGGACAAATTGGAAGAAATTTATCAGGGATTAAATATAGCTTTAAGGGCTTGGAAAAAAGTAAAATGTCAGAAAATGTACCTGTGTATCACTTGAGACACTTTTTTACATCAGTAGGGGGAACTGGGAAGGATCAAATGTCTCATTTGTTTGTTTATCTTCAGTGTTTTTTGTCTTTTTATTGCTGAAAATTAAACATGGAAGCTGTTTGTGACATTTTTTTTTAAATTACTCCCATTTAATCCTGGTTATCTTGGATAATGATTGCAGGTTTGAGATCCTACATGTGTAATTTAAATTATAGTAATTTGTTCAGCACCTGTATTTCACTTGAAATTCACAGATATGCATGAACATATATTTCAAAGTCAAATTTTTGCCTATTGTTCCACGGCTCTTCAGTTTATGCATTACATCAGTTAAAGGTTCTTAGGTTTAGCTTTGAAAATTCTCGTAAACTTGTGACCCGTGCCTCTCTCCCAGCCCTAACCACTCACTCTTCCAGGAGGAATTTGACAATGATGTCGACGCTCTGCTGGAGGAGGGTATGCCGGTCCCAAAAAAGATGCGCCCGGCCGAGGACAAATATGGCGGGGACAGTGATCATCAGTCAGATGGTGAAGGAGGTGTTCAGCCTATGATGACCAAAATTAAGACTGTCCTGAAGAGTGAGTGGTGGATCTGTGTGGAACTTGCATTTGAATATGACTTTTGGGTACAATATTACAAATTATATTCCATCTCTACATTCATTCTCATTTAGCAGAGATTGTTAGAACTGTACAACAAAAACACTGACAACACTCTTGGAGTCCTCCAAAATGGTACACACAGTTAAACAGACACATATAATGATGATTGGCTGATAGATATTATAAAGCCATAAATCAGTCAGCATTTTAAGATGTGCTACTTTTTTCATGTTATTCAGCAGACTGGGAGAAGAATAAAAGCAGTAACCAAAGAAGTGGTGACTTCTCACTTTATAAACTGATGTTAGTGTGTATGTATGTAACATCAATAAGAGTTTTGGCTGATTTTTCCTATGTTGATTTTCAAAATTTGGTGGATAATTTTGTTCATTTGTCTTGACGTGCTGAAGTGCTATGTTTATTCGCATCAAGAAACTATGTTAAAACATTTATCTATGTGCCAGGTCGGGGCCGTCCACCCACTGAGCCTCTACCTGATGGATGGATCATGACATTCCATAACTCAGGCATTCCAGTTTACCTGCACAGAGAAACCAGAGTGGTCACCTGGTCCAGACCCTACTTTCTCGGGACTGGAAGTATTAGGGTAAAAAAGTGTTTTCATGATGTAATTATTAGTTTCAGGGTCCATTTGTATTCAATCTCTAAACATTGTTTCCTGCTACTGCTGCCAGTTTAATCTGTTTAGGTGTGCTACAGCAGAAAAGAGATTCTTACTTTATTCTATATTATATTTGGTTGTTGTTTTTTTTCTAGGCTCTTATATATGCCATACACCTCTTAGAAAAATGTCTAGTCAAAGTGATGGTCACATATAAGTGTATAATATATAAGTATATATTATATACTATATATAGTATATATATATATATGATATATACTATATATAGTATATATCGTATATAAGTGTTTGGTTCATGTCAGACAAAATCAAAAGGGTTTGTGTGAAAATTGTCATAAGTGTATTTCTTTCTCAAATCTTTATTGGTGACAGATGGTCTACTCTTTAGAAAACTTAAACTTACAAAAGGCTGATTCCATTTGTTGGTTTTTATGCAGTAGTTCTTAAAAGTCAGTACATTTTGTTCACATTCTTCTTTTTTGTGTGATACAGAAACACGACCCCCCCACAAGCAGCATCCCTTGCTTACATTACAAGAAAATGAAGGAACATGAGGAAAAGGAGCTGAATGGGGAGGTGACACCTACTGCAGAGGAGTCTCCAGTCAAGCCCAGTGTGGAGGCTAATGGTGTAGATGGAGCAGCAAAGGCTGCTGCTGCTGTGGAGGAGCATGAAGACATCACTCCCTCCATTCTGACTGATGGTGGTCCAGATGGAGAGGGTACTGCTGACAGCAGCCTGCAGGGCAAAGAGTCCCAGCCTTGTGACACTGCCCATGGAGCCTTAGGGCAAGTCAAGGCCAAGGTGGAGGTGTGCAAGGATGAGTCAGTTGGTAAGAGCTTTTCATAGTACACCGGCAATGAAAATCTTGTTTTTGCTTCGGATTGCCATTAAGTGATCTGAATTGTTCCTCGCAGACCTGGAAGAATTTCGTCTGTACCTAGAAAAGTGTTTTGACTTTGAACAAGTGACTGTAAAGAAGTTCCGTACGTGGGCTGAGCGAAGGCAGTTCAACAGAGACATGAAGAGGAAGCAGGCAGAGTCGGAGAGACCGATCCTGCCGGCCAACCAGAAACTCATCACACTGTCCGTACAAGATGCACCCACTAAGAAAGGTAACTGAAATAGACGTGTGCAGTTTCACACACACACTTTTCTTACCAGTACCCACCCCCAAAACATTAGACATATTTTGTCTTCACCATTGTTATCAGTAAAGCCAGAATATCACATTAATGTATTTCCTGAATCTCTGGTGAGATTAAAGTTATTTCCTACATATGTCAATTTTTAGCTTTTTGTAAAACAAGTGCAAATCTGTGTTTTCTATGTATTATATATTTTCAATAATTTTGTTAACAGAATTTGTTATCAACCCTAATGGAAAATCCGAAGTTTGCATCTTGCACGAATATATGCAACGTGTCCTTAAAGTTCGACCTGTTTACAACTTTTTTGAATGTGGTAAGTTTTTGATTTTTGTTGGTTTTTTTGTCATCAGCAAAATATCTCTGGTAAATACTGTGTGTAAATTTTGATTCTTTTGTCATCTACAGCATGGTATATGTTTACACTGTAATGATCATGATGATTATGATGCTCATTATAACAAAGAAATCACTGAAACTGAATCATTTTGGTACATTGGTACATTTGGTAAACACAGATCCACTTTTAACATTTACTGATATTTTACAGACCAAACAAGTTTTTTTTTAATAAATAAAGAAAATAATCAACCAATAATTGATAAAAAGAATTGTTAGTTGAAGCCCTACATTTACATTACTTCTCTTTTAATATGTGAGTTTGTATAGACAGTGCTGTTGCATCTACTAAATGAAAGTCCCATTTACATTTGGCCCATTTGGCATTTACAAGATATTCATATCAAATAAACATCATGTTTGTGCCCCACAGAGAACCCAAGTGAACCCTTTGGAGCGTCGGTCATCATAGACGGGGTGACTTACGGCACAGGGACTGCAAGCAGTAAAAAACTTGCCAAAAATAAAGCTGGTAATCATTTTTCACACAAATAATTAATGTGATCCATATAAAGCATCAGTAGTAGGACAATAAAACATGATTTTGTGGCATCTTCCAGTTCTGGTTATCCATGGAAGGTTGTTTCTGTGTTTTCCTATGTAAATACTTCTGCTCATACTGCTAATGTGATGTGTGCTGCAGCTCGAGCCACACTGGAAATCCTCATCCCTGACTTTGTGAAGCAGACCTCAGAGGAGAAGCCAATAGAGGGTGATGAACTGGAGGTACTAGTTTTTTGCCAGTTTGCCAAAGTTGTTGTTCATTACTGTTCAGCAGCAGTTTAAGTGTTGTTTTAACATAAATGTATTTAATTTGTTATTTAATCCACTGTGCTCTCTCTGTCAGTATTTTAATCATATCAGTATAGAAGACTCGAGGGTTTATGAGCTGACCAACAAAGCAGGACTACTTTCACCATATCAGATTCTTCATGAGTGCCTTAAAAGGTAAGATGTGAAACAAAATTCCACCAAGAAACTAAACTTTCATGAAATTTTAAAAGCATATAAATTAAATTGGCATATTCATGATAACAAAACTCAATCAGGGTTCAACCCCAGGCTATGCCTGCTGCTAAAACAAAGTGTTTACTTTATTTATTGTTGCTGCTGTTTTTTTTTTTTCAGAAATCATGGAATGGGAGACACCAGCATTAAATTTGAGGTGATCCCAGGGAAAAACCAGAAGAGTGAATATGTGATGACATGTGGGAAACACACTGTGCGTGGCTGGTGTAAGTACTCTATATAATGGTGAACCATTCGTCTAAAATTTAAGATACTGATGCTTAATGTAAACCTCCAAATCTTTATGATGTCCATTTCCACTTTTGTGGTCATAATAATTAGTATTTTACAGTCTGGAATACACATGGCCTTCAGTGAGTTATGCTCTAAATTAATTGTCCGTTACAACAGGCAAGAATAAGAGGGTTGGCAAACAACTAGCATCTCAGAAGATCTTGCAGATGCTTCATCCCCATGTGAAGAACTGGGGCTCGCTGCTGCGCATGTATGGCCGAGAGAGCAATAAGATGGTCAAGAAGGTAAGAAATGTTTTCTGTACTTGCGGTGAGGCTTTTGAATTCATGGTCAAGGTTGAACGATATTTTATAGTAAGGGTTTTGTTTAATTTATCCCTTGTAGTCTGGCTTTATTTAGTCTATAAGTATGTTTAAACGATATTTGTTATGTTGATGATGCTGTGAATTTGTTTTCCCACTTAATGTGCAGCAATTAGTGCTCGTGCTCTCAGCATTAAACCATCTCACTGATGTTAATTGCATCTTTGTTGGCAGTTGCTGGTTAATTTTAGCTGCAGCAGTTAATTAGCATGTTGCTCAAATCAGCAAACATCCACTGAAAAGTGAATAGCGATGAATTCCCGAACAACTCGTGTCTTGCAGGAGAATTCCGACAAGAGTGTGATTGAGCTGCAGCAGTATGCCAAAAAGAACAAGCCAAACCTGCACATCTTGAACAAACTCCAAGAAGAAATGAGGAAACTGGCCAAGCAGAGGGTGAGCCAGCCTTTTTTATCTATCTATTTATTCATAAGACTTTTGTGGATGAAGTTGAGGTTTGTTTTGTTTTTAAGTCAAATCATAAAGGTTGTGGTGTGAGCGATGATGTTTAGTATCAGTGCAGCTGATGTTCAGTCTGTGATGCTGATTACTTGAGCCATTTTCCTTATGAGGTTCCAAGAGCTGATACTATAATGTGACATGGACAGACTACCAGCCATTGATTGGTCATAGTGTCTTCACTGGAAGAGTCACAAGCGCGATGTCCGATACAAGAAGCAATCAGTTGAAGACATAAAAATCCAGAAAACGTGCGTTAGATGTTTGTTTCAGAAAAAACACAGATTAGAGTAGCTTTTGGTCCCTGTTCTACACAATAACATTTGCTCCTGTCAGAATAAGTCACATTAATTTGCTTTTGTTTTTTTTGTTTTTTGTTTTTTTTTGTTGCTTCTACTCCAGGAGGAAACCCGGAAGAAGCCTAAGATGACCATAATGGAGTCTGCGCAGCCAGGGAGTGAACCTCTGTGCACTGTGGACGTTTAAAGTCACTGAACCACGACACTGAAGCCCAGTCACTGTCAGACTTGTATTACACACCAACCATCACTTAATTATGCATCACTGAGATCTAATGGCAATATAGTTCCACACAGACCAGGTTGGTGAACCGCTTGCTTCCTGCCTTTATTCGCTCACAATGTTTCATTGGATCAGCTGGTAGATACAAGGGTAGGACTAAATGCACTAACAGACCGTAGAGCAAATACCATCTACCTCTTTAGATGCACCCTTAACTATAGCAGTAGGCAAAGAACTCAGCCAGGGTGCAGAGAAGTTAACATGACTTGACAACATGAACCACATCAAGATAAAACTGCATGCTTCTGTGACTGCAAAAAAACAAAAACAAAAAAAAAAACACTGCTTTGTAGGTTTTGCTTTGAAGTGTCGTTTAACAGTCAGTACCAGCATCAGTTAGTTAATTTTCGTGCTTCAAATATTTGAAAGGGACTACTAATAATTGTGTATTTATGCCATTCATTTAATTGGGAGACAATGTTACGTGTTTATAAGGTATTTTAAATGGTAGCTGTAATGGATATTTTGGGTGAAATTTAATACAAAATATGCTGTTTTGAACAGTTGCTGTCTTGGTTTGCACGGATTTTAAGAAAACAACTGTGTCGTGAAGTGATCACTTCTCAGAGCTTTTGTCATGCACTTGTGTCCTGTCAGATTTTTGTTGACTGATGCTGTTGGTACAGACATAACTGATGTTGGATTGTTTGGGGATGATGATTCCTCGCATTTGTTGCCTTTTTTTCCCCTTTTCTTTCACTTTGGCAACACCACAAAGTGACATCCTGCCCCTCATGCTAACACTGCAGTAACAAAGCACAGAGCCACAGCGTATTTTTAACAGTAAGATTTTGTCTTCTATGCTGTCAGTTCTCCCTAGATTTTGTCTTGAACTAAAACTACGCAAACAATTTAACCACTTAAAAGAAAATTTACTTGGCTACGTGTCGCCTTAGTTAATCCTTTTCATGAAGGGCTTGGAATTCATTCAGTATATTGGACCTAAAATGCCCTTCAACAGGGAGAGGAAAGACCATGCCCCCTTTTCGATGATAAAATTGTTTAGCCAGTAAGACAGAAAAATTAGGGAGAAACACTTACAAAAAGTGCACATTTCTACAACTCATCTGAATGGATTGTGTGTATTGTTCGCCTATGTTTGCCGATCTTTTTCACAGCGAGTACAAGCCTTGCAAAACTTAATTGGCACACTGGCATAATCCAAATGTGATGAAGTCTTTGAGTCCAACACAAGCTGGTGAAACTCTGTATACCAAAGCTTACATGCAGTCTTATGCATTTTATAGAATATATTTAACCTTGCTGCACAATAGAAACATTTCTAACATGTTTTGGCAAATGTTAGATCTGTGCTTTTGATTTTTGATTTTGTCCAGAACATTAAGAATGTGCTTTCCCCCCCGTGTGTGTAGTGTCGCTAAGTGTATGTCGTTGTGAGAAGACAAAAGAAAATACTGCTCTTGTGTTGCTGTTGAGTTGTACCAACAAACTTTTGACTTTGATAATGAAGTATGTATTGCAACCTGAGCTCCATGACTTCAGTGATATTTGTTATGCAAAATAAAATCTTGATTGACTCAAAGGATTTTTTTTTTTTTTTATTCACTCAATGAAGGATGAAAAAGTTAATGAAGGTAAGCTTCTTTATTCGATAGAACCCACTAGTGCTGTGTTGTCTTGAATAACAAAAGGAAAGACTGAGTTAAAGTAAGTAGCCTTATGTTTAGACATCACACTGAACTAAAAGCAGACAGGAGCACAGTCCATGTAGCTTAAGGAAGTCTAAACGCATTACAGAATGATGATTTTAAGGAGGTTTTAAATGTCTCTGTGCTGAGTGTATACATACTGACTGTAGAGGGTCTGTGTCTAAGGCAAAGAACATGTCTCTTCCTGATTACTGCTGGGCTGCTGCTTCTGGGAGGCGTAGTCCACTCTCTCCAGCAGAAGGAGCATCTCAACATGCATCGTCTGAGGGAACAGATCCACGGCCATGGCTCGCACTGGTCGGAATGGGGCTCCGTGAACTCTGTTGGAAGGTGCTCTGCACAGACTGACAGGAAAAATGTGACCATGATTAAGTTTCGAGTGACAGTGCATGTAAAAATGTTAGTAACTCAAATGATGTAAATCAGGTGACAGTGGGCCAGGGTGTAAACGGACACCGAGGAAGCATAAGGGAAACCAGCCTTCTTTAATTTGATCATTTACATCCATGCTTTTCTTAATGTTTAAAGACAGAAATTAAACTCGTCACTCGTGCACAAGCACAGGACAAAAACTAGAGTAATTTTAAAAAGTAAATCGACAAAAAAACAATGCAAAAACCTATTTGTACATAGTCTGTGTCTGTATTAGGGCTGCAACCAACGATTCTTTTCATAATCAATTAAACTGTTGATTATTTTCTCAGTTAGTTAGTACTTAGTAAAAAAAAAAAAAAAAAACACTGGCCAGTGTTTACCAAACCTAGAAACAATGATGTTTCTGAATGTCTTGTTTTGTTCAAAACCGAAATGATTCAGTTTTAATGATTTCTTTGTTATGGGGATCAAAGAAATGTGAAAATATTCACATTTAAGAAGATGGAAAAATCTGAAAACTTGTTCTAATCATTACAAAAAAAACACTCAAACCGATCAACTGATGATCAAATTATTTTAGATTAATTCAGTAATCGATTGTTAATCAAATAATCATTGCAGCTCTAGTCTGTCTTAAGTGCAAGTGCAGCATGAGAGGTAACCTAATTGTATTTTCTTGTTCAATGTGCAAATTGGTGGCTTTTGGAAAGAAACTGGAAATGTAACTTTTGGCTGATGTGTAACATCTGCCAGGGGGCAAGACTTCAGTGTGGTCAATCAAAATGTCTTCTCTGAGGAGGGGGGGGCCCTAGAGAGTCAAATTAAAAGTCGGTGTGACTCACTCGATGAAGTTGTTCATGGCTGCCTTTGCATTACACGCCACATAAACCAGCCTCTTCAGGTGCTCTGCTCTCCTGATGGCAAGTATCACCTTGGAATCTGCATTTGGTTGAAAAAAAAAAAAAAAGAAAATTTTGATATATAGCACGTGATTTAGTTATTAAACAGTTTGCAGCTGTGGCTGCTCCACTCACGTAGGCCTGCTCTCGGTGGATCCACAATGGCTGTGACATTAGGTGACACGAGGGCACTGAGGATGTGGGGAAACACATCCTCTGCTTTTCCACAGTGGAACTCGATGTTACCGAGACCTTAAAATACAAAAGAACAAACTGAGCAGGGAATAAATGGAGAGGGGAGTAGATGTACTGTACACTAGACTGTAATCAACAATCACTTTATAATAACATGATGATTTTACAGGTTTAGAACCCAAATGAGAACAGCATGATACTTATCTACTATCCCCAGCTTCTATTTAAAGCTGCAGTGTGTAACGTTTGGTGATTTTTGTTATTGTCGTTGTGAACACAGATGCTGTAACATTTGTATGCCGAAAACAGGCTCTGTCAAGCAATACTATCGGACATGATGGACGGGTGGAGAAAAGGAGCATTCATTCATTCTTTTTTGAGCAGTAGAATTCACTTCTGACACTTTTCATGGCCATTTCTGTTTTTAGTCGCACTCCAAGCTGTTTGCAGTCGTCTCACTTCACTAGCATAATATTGCTTGATATTAAACAAATCACTTCCTGTGTGCAGATCACACAGCGCTTTACTCAGAAACACAGAGAGTCGTGTGGAGTCGATACTCATTTGAATATAACGGACAGTTGTTTATGTTTAAAAGCCAAACACTACAGTTTTTGTTTTGTATTTTACATAAATGCAGTCATTTTCACCATCTGTTTTACAGATAGTATTTAATTTACCATCAAACCACCAAACCTGTCTTTGTGAACACCATCTAAAAAAACACTTTGTCCCACAGAACCCTTCCTCATTTTAAGGACATAATTACAAAATGTCATGCATGACTAGTAATTTTTAATCCTGTTGCTATTGTGGCATTTAAACTACATTTCACTGGCATCGGTGTGATGATCATCTGTTGTCCTACCATTGAGCTTTGCATTCACTTTGGCATCTTCCACTGCTTCCTGGCACAGCTCAATCCCAATCACCTTCTTCACTCTCTGGAGACAAAAGGTATTTATTACCCAACAAATACAATAAAAGAAAATGTCATTAATTTTCTATTAGCCCAAAATCAAGAGAATCTGCTTTGAAACATATACCATGTCAGTTCTGCTTATAACAACATCTCGGATCTCTGATTACTGATGCAGACTTCAGATGTTACCTTGGCCAGAGAAATGCCGATGGTTCCCGTCCCACAGCAAACGTCCAGCACTGTGCTGTCCTGGTCCAGCTGAGCCCATTCTCCCACGGCAGAGTAAAGAACCTCTGCAGCTGCTGTGTTCACCTGCCACGACACACTCACACACTTAACCCCTTTGTCTATGGAGGCAGGCTAAAACTATTTGTTTATTAATAGATGATTGACTACTAATAAGATAAAAACTTTATTCATTGTATGTACAGTCCTGTGCATAAGTCTTAGGCCACCATTAGATTTGTTGTTTTAGCAATGCTATGATGACCATACTGCACAATTATTTCTCAATCACTTTATTGGAATATAGGGTGTGTGTGTGAATCCCACTCTGACTTGATTTTTCCTCTTTTCAGTTCTGCCCCTCCAAAGTTCCTGCTAATCTGAAAAGTTCCTAGTTGCGAGTAGGTACTAAATTTACCCGGGTAAATCGTTTACCAGGTAAATCGTTTACCAGGGTAATATTTACCTGGGAATATTTACCTGGGTAATTTCAGTTGAAACATGCTAATGTTTTTTTTTAATTACCTATGGTGGAAAATGGCCTATTGACTGACATTGAGTGTAAATAATGTACAGTCCTGTGCATAAGTCTTAGGCCACCATTTGATTTGTTGTTTTAGCAATGCTTTAATGACCATAATTTAATGTACAATTATTTCTCAATCACTTTATTGGAATATATCCTGAAAATATGGAGAAACACATATGCAGTTTGAAAATAACATCTTTTTCAGAAAAAACAAACAACAAAAATGCTTCTATAATATCAAATATTTAGTGTGACCTACATTTCCACTTGAACAATAACACAACCATGGCTCTTTAAAACCTGGAATGGAACCCTAATGTTATTGGTCAAACCTGTGTTTCTCCTACTATTTCATTCCAACAAAGAGCTGCTGTGAAAAAGGTCTATTATACCTGGTTTACTCAAGACATGTTGGAGCATTACATACACATGTTGCACAAGTTCAACTCACTGACAGGTTGATCATATAGTAGAAGACTGACTTTTAGTCACATCTTTTCAATCTAAACACCAATGATCACAAAACTGACATAAAAACAACAAAGCTGGTGGTGGCCTAAGACTATGCACAGTACTTTACAAGCATACGATGGAATTTCACTCTCTCCTCAGTGCAAAAATAAAGAGATAAATGATGCAATGGGAATATAACCAGTAACTCAGGCAGAGGAAATAATAAAATGAAGCAATGTTAAAAGGAGTATAAAGAAGTTATTTATAAGTTGTTCATCACTGACTGTGTTTAACTGATTAGCATTACTTGGAAAAAAAGGGGTTCACGGCTAGTTCAGCATTTATGGTGACTTTTTTTTTTAACATATAAAATGTACAGAGTCAAGTACCTTAAAAGTGAATATGTTTTCTTTGCTCCTCTATGACAGTAAACTGAATATCTTTGCTTTGTTTTATACCCTTTTTATACCCATTACTGAGCCAAAAAAAAAAAAAAAGGAATCAGCAATTGAGAAAATTATCAAAATATTAGTCAATTATGGACGACCTAATACAAGAGCTGTGTAGATGATGCTCATAACTGACGTTATATACACACCAGCAAAATAAACTAAACTGATGAATGTGCCTTTTCCTGGGAAAAATCAGAGCATGTGATTTTTAAATCTTTGGCATACAGTCCTGTGCAAACGTCTGAGGCCACCATTAGGTTTGTTGTTGGATGTATAATTATTTATCAATCTCACTAATAGAATATAACCGTAAAGCACAGGCAATATCCATCAGTAGCAACAGTAGAAGTGTCCTGCATTTAGTGTGACCTCTATTACACTTGAACGACAGCTGGACACTGATTTATTTTAACTTGGAGTGGAACACCTAATGTCCCACTATTTCCTGTCTGAGAAAATTATCTATTAAGTCGAGTTTAGTAACTCTCTTTCAATCACATCATTCCAGTAAAAAAATGCTAAAGATCACAGTATGTGACAGACATAAAAACAAAATGTTGCATCATCATCAAAGCCGTTGGTGACCAAAGACACTTGCACAGCTTCTTTCTTACCTGGAAGAAGGAATGAGGTGATATCCTGAATCTGAGACCCAGAAGTTCCTCGTGGATGCAGCTCTCTCCGGCTACCAGCTCACAGGGCAAGTCCTCTGGGTTCGGAGACGTCCTTCGCAGTCAAACACACAACATGTTTAGCTCAAGGTATTGTCGTCGTCTGAAGGCTATCAAAATTATTTGCTTCTCACCTTTGACCCTCTCTAACAAAGTATAGAGAGGTCACGCCGCTGCCTTTCCCCTCTCCTTCTGTAAAGTATTCCCTCATGGAGTTCTTTAGAGCACTGAGTTTCTCTTCTTCAAGTTTCTACAAGTCAGTGAACAGAAATTGGAGATCAAATCAAAATTTTGTTTTTTTTTCAAACAACAAGTTGAGCTGGGAACATTTCCTCACCTGTGGATTAAAGAACACAACAGCCATGGCCTGTTTTGTCCTCGTGGTCCGTACAGTCAGCTGCTTCCAGTGTCCTTCATACGTCTCAGGACTGTACACCGAGTACGGTGTTGTCCTGTTTGCAAGAATAACCATATTATACGCAACAGTGCAAAGATTTTCCTCTCAAACACTTTTGAAAACAAACCTGATAGTACCTGATAAACTTCTGAAACTCGCTGACCACTCTCTTGGCCTCGGCTGAGACGTGACACGTCTCGGACGGCCCCACCACCGCACAGGAGCCTCCTTTGTATTTCCCCAGGCGGAAGCCAATGGTCTTGTCCTCGCCATCTGCACCCACTGAGATGAGGAACTCGCACTTGTTTCTGTACTCGGTCTGCCATGACACAGTCGGAGGAATATAAACAGAATGACATATTAGCACAACATCGTTATTCAGCTATCCAACATACATTACATGCAGACAGAATGACCTGCACTAAGTGTGATCTACCCATGATCAGATTCAATATGGATGTTAATACCAGATCTGAATGGAGTCTTTATGGTATATGTGGATCTTTGTAAAATAAGAGCTGAGTTGGACCACGTGTGTGTGAATACACTGTACCTGTGTGGGAGACGGTTGAATTGTTTCCAGGGGACAACACATCTTGTTGTATTTGCCTTTTTGTGCAAACAGCCATGGCAACATGGCTTTGTTGGTGTTTCCAATCTCTCTGTTAAGGAAACAGTGTTGGTAACATGGAATTTTGTCTAATAAACGTTTGGGTGAAAAACAAAGTTTTGACAGAAATGTGATAACTTAGATGAATATGTGAAAAATGATTAATCAACTGCTCTTTTGATTAAGTTGTCACAATTTTAAATCTCCATGCAAGTTTTCCTCTTTGTTAGAATGATCAAATGGTCTAAGTTGAAACCAGTGCTGCATAAAATAAGACTGAAAATAAATATTGTTCATTGTCACAGAAAAGAACTAGGGAAATAATCACATTTAGAAAAAATAAAAACAGAAATCTTGTTTTTAGGTGAAAATCAAAAAGAAAAAAATAAATCATACCAGTTAATCAAATTTTCTAAAAAGTTGGCAGTTCATTTAGTAATGAGTTAATTGTTCAGTAATGAGTTAATTGTTGCAGCCCTAATTAAACTACTTAAAGTTGATAAATGTTCAGGAGCTCCCATAAATCATTATAGCGCCACCTACTTGGCCAGCCTCTGCAGAACTCCCACCACCTCCTGCTCCTTCCTCCTCAGCTGCTCCTCATACGGCACGTTCCACAGTGGAGTCACCACATTGGCAATCTGGTCGCTGAGTGGCTCCTCCTCCTGATCCCCCTCTGCCCGCTTGGATGGAGGCTGCCCGCCCACGCTCTCTTCCTCCTCCTGCCTCCTCTTCCTCAGGATAGGATCTGCTTTGGGTTTGGCCAGCCTGACAGTCAGCACCTGACCCTTCCACTGCATACCATGCACCATCTTCATGGCCTTGTCGCGTTCCTCTTCATTCCTAAAGGTGACAAAAGCAAACGTCTGCTTGCCAAAGAGCTTGATCTTATGTGGGTTGAGGCCGTGTTTGGCCAGGAACTTCTTCAGGTCATTGAAGCCGACGAACTTGGGGAGATTCCTGATCTCCACTTTGTAGATCTCCGATGTGAAGAGGTCCTCCTTGATGTAGCGGTACACGCTTGGGTCAGATGTGGCCTCGCTCTCATCTTCAGCTTTGACATCAGTCTTTGCATCGTCAGCGCTGGACACCTGGAGGAGTTTATCAGGATTCTCCTCTTTTGAGGGAAGTGTGTCAGCCATTGAGCTGCCAGTAGCTTCTGCCATCACTCTGCTGGGTGGGAACAAAAACAAACAAGTTAACAGATTGATAAGTCTTAATGCAAATGAAGGGTTGAATCAAGGCTGTACTAATGAACTGTATGGGTGTGTATGAGTGAGCTGAACAACTTTGACATGTGTAAATAAATGTACTGTATGGGTGTGTGTATACATCTTTGGGGACAACAGATGGAAACTAGCCTTTGGCTATAATCTGATGTGTTTATATTATTGAAATATTCATTAACATGCACGGTACCTTCCAAATAAACTATAAATTTTAAATCCCTAAAATTTAAAACTGCTGCAGTTAAATCTCAGAATATTAACTTCAGGACGCTGTAGCTGCATTTGAAGGCGTCCGTTCAGTTTTAATGCGTTGAGGCTGAACACAGAGGTTTATTATGTAAAAGCTTCGTCGTTTTTAATGTAACATGGGACACTTAAAAGTTTCCTGTCCTAATAACAACCAGCCACAGTGAATATAAAAGTGCAAATGCCCCTCCACGGGCCTCACTTACCTCCTTCTGTTTATATCCAGCTGCACAGTCTCTCACTCAAACGAGCCGGGCGCTGCCATGTTGATATGACCACGTGCAGCGTGAACTCTGAACTTTCTTAAAGTGGCAGCAGTCGTCATTTCCAGGCGCGAGCGTCATAAACACTAAACTGCTTCGTGTTTTAAAAATATACCTCGTTTTATCACATGCTTTGTGAAAACTTTTTACTTTAATTTCCACAAGGTAGTACAGCGAAACAAGGAACATGAACACATATGTGAAATACATGAGACTTGTACCCAAAAAACTCCAGAAATGTTGACAAGAAAAACGTTACTTTGGTCGCTAAGCAACAGAAACCACAAACTACTGTCCTCGTGCCTAACGTATCATCATTAATAAATTCCCAAAACTATTGCCTTCAAGCTATAGCTAGTCATAAAAGACTGAGGTTCTCAATGCCCAGTGGTTTCCGCTTCAGCTGTGCGCGTTCCCGTCAGAGGCATGCAATTCTCGGCAGGCACGCAGAACTCGACATAACACCTGCTCCGTCGTTGTTCCGCAGCTTACGCAGAGAATAGGCAAGTGTGCTGTTTTTTGCTGAACGACGGACCACAGCGCTTCAATCAACAGAATTTAGAGCGAACGGGACCGGAAGTCAAACACCGATACAACATTAAAGCGTCCGGTTTATTTTGAGAATAAAATCTCACGTGTTGACAGACGCCCTATGTCAGCTGGAGTTAGGCACCAGCGCCCCCCGCGACCCTCAGTGGAGGATAAAGCGGTAGAAAATGAGTGAGAGTGTTGAGTGACACCGGCTTTCTCTTCTCGTTCTCCGTTTCCGTTCCATCTCTGACGGAGCTGTGAACGGAGCCGGTGCTTGTTGACGGATCGAGCACACGCAGCAGGACAGTACGCAACACGCGCAAAATAGAATCCCGGGTAGAATATATTTTATACATTATAGCCCTCTCAGTCATGTTGATCAATTGAAATACACTTAAGTAAAGCTAGAAAGATATTCACAGATTTGAAAGAGCCGTCTTCCGAGCTGGAGAAACTACATTGATCTCTACGTGCAGTCGCCAGTGAGATCGGAGCGCAGGGACCGTCAACAAATTGCAAAACCGGAAAAAAGACATTTGAAAAATACTCAATAACTTCACCATAATACCGTGTAGTGTCATCAAACTTTTTGCACATCTTACTCCTGTACTGTACATGATACTACACCAGTCAGTTTGAAGAAATATTGTTTCTAAATATTTTTATGAACATTTATGAGTAATAATACAGTGTAGTGTCATCAAACCTGTAGACTTTTACTGCTGTACTGTACATACTACACCAGTCAGTTTGAAGAAATGTTGTTTTAAATATTTTTATGAATATTTATGAGTAATAAAATTCAATAATTTCACCATAATACAGTGTAGTGTCATCAAACTTTTTGTACATCTTACTTCTGTACTGCACGTAGAGATCAATGTAGTTTCTCCAGCTCTTTTTGATGAAGACGAGGTTGTAGCTTGTTGTCTAAGTCACTGTGATTAAAAATATGTATCGCGTGTTTCAGCAATGTTTCGCTTAAATCTTATTGATCGCGGACGTTCGAATCTGTGAATATCTTTCTAACTTTACTTAAGTTTGAAACACCTATAGAGGACAGACAGAATGTGAATTGTATACCTACGTTGTGGCTGAGGGGAAAACTTGTTTCAATATTACTTAATTTCATTGGGGTACGACATTTTAAACATTATAGACCACTCCACCCTCTTTACCTGTTGAAATACCTGTAAAGGGCTAGTACAAATAATAACATTAAGTCCAGTTGCTAAAAAGTAATTTGGGCTCCTTCCTTGTTGCTGAACACAGTCCATTAGGATAATGTCTTTATTTAAAGGCATTTGTAAATATTTTTAATTACAGTAGTTTCAAAGCATATGCATTAAAAAGGATATCAGACATATAAAATATGTCTGATATCCTGATAGCTATTGCCACAGACAGAATACATATTTGCATGTGATGACGGTTTAGTGGATCCATGGTTTAATCCAGAGAAAAACAGCTGTAATCGCTATATTTGCGCGCAATTTCATATTTTGACACAACACCTGCCGGAAAATAAGGGCGCTCCCTGTCGTACTATGGGTGCGTGCATACGTAGAAGGAACATCGGCGCGCGAAAGCTGTAGCAGGAAGTGAGGGTAGCTGGAGGGAAACGGCGGCCAGTTTGGGATTTGAATCTACAAAAGTACTTCCACAATCTGATAACATCTACATCAGTATGGCAGACCCTAAGGTGAGGTCGCATATTTTAGGTCATCTAACGCCTTATTGTCTGTTTGAAATCAAAATTGGGTGGTAAGCGTTGTTTTAAACGTGTCATTATTAGTCAGAAAGTTTTGTCAAGGAACCTGCGAACCATAGATGCCGACAATTGATGCGGTCACTCGTGATGCCATGTGTTTTTCAAGGCTGCGAGGTGTAATGAAATGAGTTTTTAACTGACGGATAGAAATGTCTTCTTAGTTTTTATTACCTTTAGACGTTTCCTGAGAGTTGACGAGTTTAAGAATTACCCGGCGGTGTGCAGCAAGTCAGCATGTTAGCATTAGCCCCTCTGGTCTTAAATTGGATAAGACAACGAGCACAACTCTTGAGGATTTAATTCAAGTGTCGCGATCGTCAGTGGTTTACCCAGGGCAGAGAACAATGTGCATCTACTGCTAAGGCCGGAGACAGCGAGGTTAGCCAGGTCCTCTGATCCCTGCCTTTGTCTGCCAGGTATATCAGTTGCTACTACTCGTTGGCTAATGTTAGCTCTTTGCCGGAACCAATTGCTCTACAGTCTCTCGGGCAGTTAATAGTAAACTGAGTGCCAGTCACCCCTATACATCCTTTCACAAAAGTCCTTTTAAATGTTGTATTGGTGTAGTTGGCGTGGTGGAAAAAGAAGTCCATCCTTTTAGCTTTTTATTAGCATGCTAATGACAGGCCTTGTTCGCTAGCTCGGGAACTTCTCAGCAAGAAAAGCACAGTTGGAAAACCATTCAGTCTTATCGAAGGCAAACAACGGAGTCGAAATGAAACTTATACTATAATTATTAATTTGCTAATATTATTTATGTAAGTTGAAAAACAATACGAGTATGTTGTCTTAATTGTCAGTAGCAGTTACCTTAGTCGCGATGACCAAACCGTTACATTGGGATATTGCTAATTCGCTAAAATCCGTAATGAATTAGAGGCAAGTTTTTCACTTTTAAGATGCTCAGCTTTAACACTCAATTGTTACTTTATTAGGTACAGCTGTTCACCTGCCTGTTACCGCAGATATTTTAATAGTCAAACACGTGACAGCAACTCCAAACAATTGGGCATATAGATACTAAAGATGGCCTGCTGACGTTCAGTCTAAGAACAGAATGTGAAAGAGGGGTGATTTTAAGTGACTTTAAAAGTGGCATGCTTGTGCCAGACTGTTTCTGACTGTTAGAAACTGTTGATCTACTGGGACTTTTAATTACAACAATGTAAAGGGTTTACAGAGAAGAGTCATTTAAAGAAAAACTTAATTAGTTAGTTTTTTTTGGGCAACTAATGCTTTAGGTCAGAGAATGACCAGACTTATGAAATTTATAATGGAACAGTAAAGCAAATGACCACTTTAATACAGGCAAGGTATGAAAATCATATTTGTACACATGAAGTAGCAGAAGACCGCAGTGAGTGATGCTTCTGCCACTATTAGTCCTGTACCTAATAAAGTGGTATGCAGCATGAGTGTCCACATAGGCCTCATCATGCTTTCCTTGAGCGTGTTGTTACTTACCTTTTATAGAAGATAACTGCTGCCTTTTGAATACTTTCTTTGTCGTGTATGTTAATTTGGCACATAATGAGATCAGCAACTACGATTTTACGCCTCTGCCCTTAACAAAAGCTCTACAACCAGCTCCCAAATCCCTCTATTTGAAGCATCTGTGGCCAGTCTGTTGTCAGCCCTCTTTGTGTCTGACCTCTACTGCATGCCTAATCATTTTAAAGTTGCTCTGAATATTTGACATAAAAACATTTTTCTCTCTGTCTTTCATATTTACCCTTTCACTGCCTTCCCTGTTAGGACCAGGAAGAGCCCAGCACCACCACCACAGATGGTGCAGATGACTCTAATCACGATCCCCACTTTGAGCCCATCGTGTCCCTTCCTGAGCAGGATGTGAAAACATTAGAGGAGGATGAAGTGGAACTCTTTAAAATGTAAGCTATTTTGATAGGCTTTGTGTTTTTCACTCCCATGAAATCCGTCACTCAAGTATTGACTAATATATACGTTTTGCTGGCCAGCATGTGACTATGAAGCCGCTATATTGTTGTCTTAGTAGGAAGTAGCGGTTATGATGATGAAGTAAAGAGGTGTTGTTTTTCCAGGCGGGCCAAACTTTATCGTTTTGCCTCTGAGAACGACCCCCCAGAGTGGAAGGAGAGAGGAACTGGTGATGTCAAGCTGCTGAAACACAAAGAGAAGGGCACAATCCGCCTCCTGATGAGGAGAGACCGGACCCTGAAGATTTGTGCTAATCATCACAGTGAGTCAATTTGCAAACATCGTTATACATTTTTACTCGTATGCCTAAAATGTGTGTTCAATTCTCCTACAGTTTATGCCTGTATATTTATACTGTTCTTGTGAAATTTAGTCATACCCACAATGGAACTGAAGCCTAATGCAGGCAGTGACAGGGCGTGGGTGTGGAACACACTAGCAGACTACGCCGATGAATGTCCCAAACCTGAACTACTGGCAATACGCTTTTTAAATGCAGAAAGTAAGTACTGTGCATCAAATCCAATTTTACATTCAGTTAGATTCTGTCCAATTAAGTCCAATTTCTTCTTTTCATGCAAACAGTAAACAGGCCTTCTGGTTGTCGTTCCCCTTTGTTCTGTATTACAACAGCTTGTTGATGTGGATGCATACTTAATTCTGTCTTCTTTCGACAGATGCCCAGAAGTTCAAGGTGAAGTTTGATGAATGCAAGGAGGTGGTCAAAAAGTGTCTACACAAAACAGGTAAATATAACTTCTTGATTGAATTTTTCTCATTAATTTTACAGACAGGTTACACATTAAGAGGGTTAGAAGAAGATGATGCTTCACAACATGAACTGCACAGTACAGTTTAAAAGCATTTATGTTACTTTGAAAGAAGGTTAATTTCTGAGGCTGACAGGAGCTTAATGGGTTTGTAGTTAAATAGAAAGACAGGTGAGGTGACATCTACATTTAAAATGAAATACAAGGCATGAATAATTTGGGTTGTAAATTTTGGTTATTGCAAAATCTGTGCACTGACCACGTGACTGGCTATATAGACCTGTTTTTAATAGAATTAAAACTAGGGATAACAGTATATTACAAAGTGTTGTGAATATGCAGACACACTCTGTTCTTTGCTGCTGCCTCCAGCCTGGGACTTTTTCTGTCTGCTACATGAACATGCAGAATCTAACATATCACTGTCTTTCTAAAAGGCAGGTGTCATTATGTTCTGCTATATTACAATTCTGATTTTTCACAATTTTATACTGCTCCATAATCTGATCCCTGGAGTTAAATATACTTCAAACTGGAGGTAGAAATAAAAAAAACAAACCAAAAAAAACTTGGTATTGCTTTGTTTTACTTCTCCAGCTTTGTAGTTCACTGCACTTTTCACTGCTTTGCCACAGGTGATGCTGATAGCACAAACAAGGTGGCAGAGAAACTGGAGGAGCTCTCGGTAAAGGACAAGGCTTCAGAAGAAAAGGTCAAGGAAGAGGTCAAAAAGGAGACTGAGAAGAAAGAAGATGAGAAAAAGGAGGTAAAGGCTGAAGAGAAGAATTGAGAACCAAGAACTTGCTTTGCTGCTCTTCAATTTATCAGTTTTTCCTCTTTTTTCTACGATAGACTTTAAAAGAACTGAATTTGGACACTCGCATATTATTAGTTTTCGTTTTTTTTAAATTGTTTTTGCCTCAAGATCACAAGTCCTTGGTGCCACTGGGGAAAAACAAAACAAGCTATAGAAATTGTGGGAAAAAAAACACAGCCCTTCCCTCCCACCCCTTCACCTCTTTGCATCAATGGAATGTCACACTTTGCATCCTTGTCATCTACAGTTCAATGATACATTTGACAAACTGTGAAAAGAGGCTTGTGATAGTGATAATTTCCACATTGGGGTATTTTTTTTTTTTGTATTTTTGAAGCAGAGTGTTTTGAAAGGGAGAGTGTAATGATGTAGCCTGCTTTTAAGCAGCACAGGGTCAGGGATCGGGCACGATGCAGGTGCATTATAAACAAACATTTTGGTGGGCCCTCCTACCCTGTTTGTTCTCCATGCTTCCACTGTTAAAAACGGCACCTAAGGTGAAGACTTCTTAGTGAACGCCTTGTAGAAATAGTTCTGCTTCTGTTCTGTTGGGACTAGAAGGAAGAGGCGTTACCTCCAGACAGTTGAGCATCAGAGGTTTTCTCCAGATCGGTGTCCGCTGACAGCTCACCGATAGATCAGATGCACTTATCTAAGCATTTTAGTCCCCCCCCTTTTTTTTTTTGGGCTGTGATACCATCAAGTCTAAAGTGAACCATCCATCACAGCAGTGCACTGCACTGATGGTCTGACTTAAGTTCTGAATCAGGAAATAGTTTGTATCATTTAGGTCCTAACATTCCCAAACTTTCAAGCATGTAGTAGAGTATATGTAACAGAGTGTGCCCGGTCAGGTGTGTGCTCATCACCCTTTCCTTTTTCTTTCCACTAAATATGTTCTTAACCTTGCCTCAAAAGTGCATCCAAGTGCCAGTGCATCTGTAAATACATGTACATTGGATGAAATGTTGCTTTTCATTTGCTCTCAAATGATCTGGAATATTTTCTCCACCTTCGAATAAAATCTGTCAAACACAACAGTTTTTGTTTTTTTTAAATCAAGAGTCGATGTACTTCACTCAAAGAGATGGAAACTTTATTTACTTTGATCAGGTCATTGGGAAATATTTCCTCTTCACAAAAATAGGAACGTATATACATTTATACTATATATTTTGATACATATTCAACTTTCTATTTGAGTTTCAGAAAACACAATCGGCTCATGGCTGAACAGATTCATTGCTAACTGTCAGGAATGGTCCCTGACCTGCAGTGATGTCCATCCCTAAAACATTGGACTAATGGCAGTCATCTTGCAGAGAGGAATGACATCGACATTGTTTTGATATGTGGTCAAACAGGGTTCTGTTCAGGCAACACAGCAGTTAATGGGTCTATTCAGGTATTTTAAGATGCTCTTGTTAGCTGTTAAAATGAGACTTGCCAAATTTTGATAAGATGTGTAGCCCTGCATACTGCACCCTCAGAACAAAAAACACTTGATAAATCATGAATAAACAGTATCGTGTGTTTCTATGAACACAGTAATGTGAAGTAAGGCAGCTGGGTGAGACCTTGAAAGGTCAGAAGGTTGTAAGTACAGCAAGTTTCAGTAACATCCAAACTTGTCAGAAAGCAAGACTCAACCTCAGCTACTGACTTAATCTCTGGAAAAACTGAAAACCATAAACATAAAAAGAGGGAAAACCCATTCCTGGAAACGGTATGTACTTAAATATCAATTGAGCTTGTGTATCACAATTTTTGTAATACAGTTCTAAATTGTATTTAGTCTTTGTTGCTCAACATAACACTGTCCCTTGACCTTCAATAGTATTTCCACTGGTGACTTCAGCTTTTCCTCTCAAAAGGCAACGATGGTTTTGTCAATGCAAACGCAGCTGAACCATGTCGATCACTCTACATCCTGGGTAACTTTTGGCAAGTTGTGACATTTTCACTTACATGAATGGAAATCTTCCCTTAGATGTTACAATTGAGTTTTGTAGTCCAAAATAATGTGATAAGACTTGTGTAAAAAGCAAAAAACAACCTTTAAACTCAGGTGTGCGCTGTGCCAGACAGCTGCTGCGCATATAGTAGTGATATATCATCTGTTTGCTCTTTGTGAGAAGTTGAGAGTCTTTAAATATATATCAGCCAATACTTCATATATTTTTTACACTGCAAGCTATATTTACTTTCATAAATGTTATCCATTAATCATGATACCCTTTATTTACTGTTAATATAATTTATCAACAAGCAACAGCACTCAAAATAATACATCCATTCCAGGCTTAAGTATCTGTATTAAAAAAAAAAAGATGTATCAAGAATAGGTTTTGAAAGATGGGTATATTTTTAAAAAGAGACAAAAAGTAACAAGTAATGAATAGGTGAGCAAGTATCCTTATTTTACCACATGGTATTTGTTTTTTTTTTTTTAAACTCTTCCAAATACTTTTATAACAATCTTAACTGACAATACGCATTTTTAAACAACATAAACGGAGGACTTGTTTTGGTGATATAAGGCTGGACTTCTGACTTGGATTTGATGAGGTATTCTGATTTGTCAGAACACGCGCGTACACACACAGTGCGATCCAAACAAGCTGCACATACTGTAAAGACTAAGCTATACTTGAGCCCTATAAACATCTGCACTCAAATGAGACAAAGCAAAAAGACATTCATAATCAATGAATTCATTTCAAAATATCCCATTACACCTCTCTGCTGTTTGCACTCATTCCTGAGAGAATTATTCTGCACTAAGATGAAGTTGCAGTTTGTTTTACTTGTAATTTGTGATAAGATTCTCTTTGATATCACATTTCCTAGCTTCTCACATGTCTCCTGCACTTACCATTAACACATCTGATCTGTCCTCCCTCGCTTCTCTTCCACATATTCTGATATGAGATGACTTGAACAGTACAGGTTAAAGTGAAGCACCATTAGTCTCATCTCACAGCAGGCCACAGTGAGGATCTCAATGTTTTATTTAGCTGTGGCATTTTTGTAGACCACCTTGGAACAACATTTATGCTTATCATAACCATTTCGGAAATCTCTCACAACCAAGATGACATGCCACAAAAAATGGTAATGACAAGACACTATACACACACACATATACAGTACAGTCTGCACGGGTTATCATCTGACAACCGATCCCTCAGGAACAAACAGTTCTTTGGCAAGACAGACCTGCACAAGAGCAGACACATCCTCAGATTGGACTATATTGCCAAAAACAGGGAGTGATGTTTTCTTACCCCCCATGACTGGCCATCATCAAGACAAAAGAACAAGAGAATCTCTTCATTACAGAGTGTTGTCACTGGACATGGCTGTGGTGTCCCTGCTTTACACAGATATCTCATATGTGGTGCCTCCTACACCTGTCACCTTTTTGACGTTACTGTGGCGACTGGGGCTGAGGTTGACAGCCTGGGTGCTGTGGTGGCAGTCCATCTGCCCATTGACCTTCATGGCCTCTCTGAATGGGTAGAGAACAGAGAAAATTGTTCAACACAAACATTCGACCCAATTTTAAATGACAAGTTGGAGCAATGTCCAGATTAAATATCAGGGAGCTGAAAATGATAGACGCAGAATGGCAAAAAAAAATAAAATAATAATAAAATTAAATGAAGAAAAAGGCTCACAAATGTTAGACCAGTAGGTGAAAAGCATGCAAAAGAAAAAAATAAGAGAGGAGTCACAATTTTATCAATTATATGTTGGTTAAATAATACAAATGTGTAAGAATTCACACCAGACAATGAACTCATAAATAAACAATAAACAAACATAGAAAACAAATGCATATGAAAAGCTGGATGTATTCGGCACGGGGAGCTGGGTTTGCAGTGGACATACATTGAATGCCCACTGGTTCCCTCCGTACAGCACATGCAGTCCCACAGCAGTTATGTTACGATTCATACCTTGGGCCCCCGAGACGAGTTGAGTCTGTCCTCTCATGGGCACTGACGTAGGAGAATTTCTGGTGAGAGTAGGAGGGAGATCGGGGCATAGCAGGGGAGTGGGGCTGGTGGGCCGGGGAGCGACAGGGCCCCTCAAGGCCAGTGGCCCTGCTCTGACTGCTGTTACTACTACTGTGATCTGTGTGCAGAGAGGTGGATGAAGTCCTAGGGGCACGGCCCAGTGCAGAGCTCGCATGGCGCAACACAGGGGTTCGCTGGCCATAGCTTATCAGCCCGACCCCTACCAGGTTGTCCCTGGAACCTCCGTAGGCTGGAGGTGTTGGGCCTCTGGAGCCAGAGCCACGGGGCCCATCTGGATAGCAAGCATTATGGTGCAAACCATAGCCTCCATCAAACATGCCGGAGTCCTGGGCATAGATGTGAGTCTGGGAGTGCCCACGCAGCATATGCCGCTTCTCCCTCTCCTCCATCTGCTTTCGCTCCTGGATGGAGGCCATGATGGTCTGAGAGAGGTTGTCATAGCGCACTGGTGATGGGTCCCTTTCCGTTTGGTGGGGGGATTGCCTGCCAACCCCTCTGTGTGGCATCACCGGACTGTAGACGGGGGCAACCTGGTGCCTTTGCATTTCAGGTTCCCGAATGTGGCACATTCTGGTGGGCAGGTAGGGCGAGTGGAAGCCCAGGGACGGCATACCGCGGTGGGCCACGCATTCATTGGCAGTGGCTGGAGAGATACTAGGGTTGAGCAAGCTGTCATAGGAGAGACTGCCGTTACGGTTGGAGAGAGTGTTAGGGGAGAACACGCTCTTGTAGGGGGTGGATGTGACTGTGTGAGGCTGCAGGGCAAGGAGCTGGCCCTTCTCCAGCCTGCGGTGACCCTGCTTTAAGCTGACAGAGCGGGAGCCAATGGGGTCAGAGTCCAGCTGGAGGGGAGAGGACTGGAAAGTGCGGTGGAGGGTAGTGTTGGTGTACTCAGGCAGGTCAAGGTTTGGCTCAGATCGGTAGTCGTGACTAAGGATGCCCTCTTCCAAGATGGCTGATGTCCTCCGATCATCTGGCATGGTAATCTAAAGACGAAGCAGCAGAATAAATAATTTCCCCCAGAATAATGAATTTCGTAAAAATGAAAATGTAAACAAAGTCCCCCAAAGCTGAATAAAACATTTATACCCATGCCTTTTAAACTAGACCTACTAAACATGGCTTCATCATAATGATACAATACCAGGAATGTACATACATCAATGCCAAACAAATTCAGTCTTACCTTTTCTCCAGCAGTGTGGTAGTGGACTTTCGGCATGGTGCCAAAGGATGGCCTGAACTTGTACATAGCTGGAGTGGATGGGTGGGTTTTACCGGAAAGAGAACTCTCTAAAATACACAGAGAATGAAAAATAAAAGTAACACTGTGAAGAGATTAAAAATTACACTATAGAGACTTTAGAGTTTAATTTTATTATAGGAACAAAGAAGCTGTGGAGAGACTGAGTTCTTAAAGGTGCAGTATGTAACATGGGCAGGTAGTTTGCCATCACGTTTCTACGGCTGCACGAATGCACCAACCAACCAGACACTGTGTGTTGCAGTGTGAAGCAGCAGCTTACTATACACTCAAAGAAGAATGAGCTTTCTGGTGTGGGAAGGCCACCATAGTTCAATGACGTGCTTGGAAAAGGGGAGGGGTGAGGGAGGAGTCTTTCATTTGTTACAATCTACAGTTAGACGTTACTAATTCTTACACATTGGACATCACCACCAATCTCTTATCAGACAGAATGCATTAGAGCCAGCTGATTGTCCTTGACCTTGACACTGACATAGAAAAAATAAGTACTGTAAGTAGTTGTTCCTGTGTTGTGGTGGTTTAGTGAGATACAAATAACTCTCTGCTCTGAAGTGCTTTTTACAAAGCAGGCAATGCAATTAGACCAACTGTAATACTTAAAACAACCACCAAGCTGCACTGCTGCTATATGAAAGAGCGAGTGTTCACTCCCTGACATAATGCACCATGACATTGGAGGGAACCTGCTGTTGAAGGTTCACACTATAAATTTATACTGTGGAATGCAAAACAGTAAAGAACACATTACGGCTTGCAAACAGCCCGAGCTGTAAATCCACCCGTATAACCAGATTCCTCACAGCTTCTAATTTACAGAGGAGTCTGAGAGGCACATCATTTTTTAGTCAGCAGTGATTGGAGACTCCACTCCCATCCCTCCATTTGGCAGAGCACCACTGACACACACACCATTAGAAAAAAAGCTGATGATTCATGTTGCAATGATTCACTCCGAAATTTCTCCATCACACCACAAATCTGATGCTGATTCAGTAAATAGAGCATTCGAGCTCACTGCAAATCACGCCTGTTCTCTGGCCTGGCATAGAGAAGGCCGTCAACCTGCCAATGGAATGGACATTTATCAGGCTAAACGAGAAATGGTGATCTACAGGGACGGTTTGGGCAAATGCCATTTGGTGCAGCCCTTTAAAAGAAACAGAAATGGGATTGATGATGACTGACAGGAGGAAGGGAGAGAGGCGGAAATGTTTCATACCTTCACTGGACGTCAGCTGATTTTTCAGCTGATTGTACCTGTCAGCTTTAGGAGGCAGCGGCGGCTGGGTGTCTTTGTCATCCAGATCATCCAGGCTGCTTTTGGACTACAGGGAGGAGAGTAGAATGTTAAAAACATCCAGAACAAATGGAAGTGCAGCAGATGACGGAATGATCAGAGCATGTGTTGGCAGCGTCAGGGATAAGCCAACACAGGTCTCTCAATGGTTTATATAGTAGTAAGGCGACATTATTCAGCTGCTCTACTTGAGTTTTAATTCTTTTTTAGAGAGTGCTGGGGTTAGGACTGCAAAAGAAAATATGTTCAGAGTAGAAAAAACATTTATTTTTTAGCAACAGAGAATTGTTTTTTCGATCTTGAATGAGCCCCCCATTGACAGACTTACATTAGATGGAGCACAACCACAGATATTGTCTTTTTTATTATGGATATTATTCATCCATCTCTAAATCAAGCATCTAAATGACCTATAATGGAACTACACCTGCTGCCGGAGTAATTTGTGTGTGTTATGCTAATGGCAGCTGCTCTATCCTCAGGCTGTTAGCCTCAAATAGAGACATGGAGCAAATTTGATACTCCCAATAACAGACTCGTATCAGCAGGTTATCAGACATCTCACATTTATTTCTAAGGCATCAAAGGACTTTATACATATTTTCCCACATATAAGAAAGGCGTTGATATGTAAACCCATGTAAAGATGATTATTTTTCTCTCAACAATTCCACATGATGTCCTAACCAAACAAAAATGGGGGAAAATACTTCTTTAGCAACAAGCATACATTACTGGGGAAATGGTCATTTGTCATTAACTGCAACTTTGATTTAAAAAAAAGCACACGCTACTATCAACCCTTAATAACTTTTGCAACATTGTTAGTAAAAAAAAAAAATCCTCATTAAAATATTATACTGTAATGCCATAGACATACGTTATTCATTTCTGTGCAATACCATCTGTAATGCTATGGGCAATGCTGGCACTGGATAACCTGAACTGTTTATTTAAGTAAGTGTAATATATATATGCAGCACCACTGAGCCCAAAACAAAAAAGTACATTATGTCATACTGAACTGTATATGTGTAGCATATATACTGTAACACAGTGGATCTCTCATCGCAATCCTCTTCTTTACATATAACTAAGACACTGATATAGTGAAATTAGATTAAGATGGAGTTAGAGATAAGGTGACTTAAATTATTTATTTATTTATGTTTGTTATTTATTTGATTTCCTATGCACTCCAGTCAAAATTCTTCAGCTCCACTCCAATCACATACCCTGGTGTATACAGTAGAATAGTATTTCTGATTATCCTTCATTACCAGAGGAAGCCTGGGTACCACTGGTGGTACACCTACCACCGTTTGAGAACCATGGCTGGAACATATCCCGTGAATCACTCATGTCAAATATCTAATAATATTCTATTTTAACTAATAAAACTGTTTACAGTCAATGAAAAAGGATGTACACCAGGAACTATCACCTGATAAAAAGCATTAGCTGTATGTCTGTGAAGTCCTAGAGAAATAATGCAGAAGTGCTCTGCCGTAATGATGATTAACTGACCTTGGAGCTGATGATGGTGCTGTGGATGCCGTTGTCACTGACTTTAATGGTTATTTGTCTGTCGGAGAGCTCTGGTCTGATGAACGGAGGCTGGATTTTGATGTGGGGCTTTTTTCTGGGGTCCAGCACGTACCTGTGTGGAAATGAACATTCATTTCTGTCATATCAGGCACAGCAGCATTAACGATATCCTGGATGAATATTGCTCCTGTTAATTCAATCCTATCTTACTTAATACATCAAACTTAATAGTCTACTATGATCCCACATTAACTTTTTTTGGGTATACTGATGAAATAACAATGTCATTCTTATGAACTAATGCATAGTCCTGAAGTGTATTTCCTACTTTCCCACTTCACTATAACCATATAACCCATCAAATTATTCATTTTACTGTGCTTATTTTGTTTCTTTTACACATATTTGTTCCCAGAAAATCTATTTCTCATCACAGATCAATATAATTCGAATTAAAAAAAAAGAAAAAAGAAAAAAAAGGAAACTTCCTGAGATAATGGTGTCTAAGTCTTATGGGGCTCATTCATGATTAAATGAGATCTGTTAATGTTTTATGGTTAGTGTGGGAACACAGGGGGCTTCTTTCTTTTAAAAAGCTGAAACATACTGTTTTCAAGTAACCAACCCACTCTTTTCAGAATCTTTCTCAGAATTCACGTCACTGATGCATTCCCAGCAAATCAAATTCCGGGTAACGTCTGGATATCTGGGCAGTGAACGGACATTTGAGTGATTCACTATTATTTGTTAACATTAAATGCCAGATCCAACATCCTATGAGTCAGTAAATCAAAAAAAAACCCCATTACAGACTGTGATACAACATACAGACAAATGGTGGTGACAGCACCTGCTGTTGTCTCTCTGCAGTCACACTATTGAATTTTATGGGATGGGGTCTATCCCTATAGGATATAAAACGGGAGAGGGAGAGAAACACATTGACTAGGTCTGTGCTCTGTTTCCCATTAACTCTTGTTCTACACACTGAATCAATTCTCTAAGCCACACACACACACACAGACACACAGGGAGAGAGAGCGAGCAACTCCCACAACACAATGCTGCACTGGTGCAATAGTATGAATGTTATAGGCTCTGATAAAATTGTACATTCATGTGCATAACCACACAAACATGCATGATAAGGCATCTTACCGAGGTGCCAGTGGACTACATAAGACATACTCCACGTTGCCACAGCAACCCCTGGTGAAGGGATTTACTCCTCCACGAAACTTCCCAGTCACCTGAGGGAGACAGCGCGCGGTTTCAGTCGGCAGCAAAGGAAGCACAAGGACTCAAATACACAAAAAAAAAACAACACATTCATAGTGACACAGAGGTCCAGAGCATGAATATAAAGGAGATGATTCATAATGGATGTGCGCAGGAATAATTGTGCTGTTCATTTGCATCTGTGTTATTCCTTCCTTTACAGCATGTGTGTGTGTGTTTAGAGTCTTTATTAAGGTCAATGTATTTCTGTTCACACAGGCTGATTGGACGGTATAAGAGAAAAGCATGTGTGCAGCCCGCGCAGTCAGTCAATTCTTACGACGCTACAAATATTTTAATGCTGCCCTGAAGCAAGTCCACATGTCGATACACTGGTGTGACTTTGAATGTATGTACGGTACATCTCAGGACAAGCATGTTCTCCCGTGCTGACATCTGCTCACCTGTTCATTGGTTGTTCGACCTCGAGCCACAAGCACCATATGAAAACCTGTGAGTCCCATGACTGGAATAAAGAAGAGCCCTGCTATGCACATCACCACCAGACTGAGCACAGAGGTCAAGGGCAACACGGGCAGCATGTGATCACAACATTACAAGATGTACTGTAAGAGTACCATCAGCACCAGCTTTTGAAAGATATGGTCATTTTCTTTATTTTCTTTATCTTTATTCAATCGGACAGATAAGCGTGGCAGGTGGAGTCAGAGGAGGACAGACACGCAGCAGAGGCCAGAGTGGGATCTTCCAGTGAAAGGATACGTGACAGTAGTGTGCAGTGTTCCCAGCCTCTCTCTGTGGTGGAGGACAAAGATAAGGCCAAAGGAAAAAACTCCCATCATGTGGATGCTCAGAGAGAGGAGGAAGAGGAAGAAGTAGCGGTAGTTCCTCCGTCCAATGCAGTTGTTCACCCAGGGACAGTGGTGGTCAAAGTCCTGAGGAGGGGAGCAGATCCTTAGTCGGGTTAGACTCTTAACTGAGAACAACAAAACATTCTTGCTTATGTTTGTTGCTTGCTGGGTTGTGTGGATCGGAGAACATTTTCATTTTCAAAATTCTAACTATAATCAAGCTGTAACTACAATAAATGTTGAGTCCAGCCTGCTAAATGTGCAGCTACTAATGCTTAATATAGTCATGGAAGTCTGCCCTTTTACAGGCTTTTGTGTGTAAATAGTGTTAATTGTAATCTTTAATTATGATAATGTTATCTCCAAATGAACCAAACCTACAAAACATTTAGAAAAATAAATATTATAGAAAAGTGTATCAACGTATGTTTAGTATGGGTCTCACCTTTTAATTCTTGGCAGATCAGATGTATTGTATTTATAATTAATCATTCTCATTGCCAAAAGTTCAGAACGTCAGATCAGGTCAACATTAGCATGTAATGTTGACCTAATTCTATAAATTAGTCTTAACAGTGATGCATGTACAAATTTGTACATAGTCTCCCTGTTTGCACACATGCATTAGTGTTTACACACCCACCTCCACACAGTTGTCACAGACACTGCAGTGCGAGCAGCGAGGCGGCCTGTAGAAGTGACAGGTGGCGCACCACTTCATCCGGACCTGAATGCCCTTGATCTCCACGTTCTTGTAGAGCGGCGCCCGGAAATCGTCGTCCTTGTCCTCGTCCTCGTCCGCTGTGGAGAAGCACACAGGTTTACACACAGGAAACCACCATAGCAGAGCGCAGATGGAGCAAGAGGAGACAGCAGTCAATCCCAGAGACTAGGTTGAGACACATGGATGGGTCATGTGAGATTTAAACCATTAGCACATGAGTTTACACAGCGCTGATTAAGCCAATCACCTCCACAAGACTCTCTCTGTGTTTTTCAGTATAGTGGTTTTTAGATCGCTGCACAGAGGAAGTGCTTCATTTTATGCCAGGACAAATGGAGGCAACAATGCACCAGAAAAGGTAAACAGCGTATGAGTGAAAACACAGATCTGAGTCCACAGAGTCCATTTTCAGAGGAAGGACACAGCGGACAGCAGGCTAATATCAACAGTAACAAAGGCTTTAAATCCTGTCCACCAAAGCTTTAAAATCAATGCATAAAATGGAAACTGTGATTCATTTAGCAAACATATTGCATATCTTGTAAATGTCTAGTTTACCAATTCAAAATAATGTGACGTGTTACAATATTGGCAGCGAAAATAGTCAGAAAGGTTATGCACATATTTGCACTTGGCATGACTAATGCTGTGAATTGGTTTGTCATCTTTAAAGAGTGGGGCGACAGTGGCGTAGTGGTAGAGTGAGTTGTCTTTCAACTTGAAGGTTGTGGGTTTCGAACCCCTGCTAGTCTACATGCCAATGTGTCCTTGTGCTCCTGACATCTGCACTTGGCAGTGTGTGAATAGAAAACATTGTGAATGGCAGAAACTGTAGTGGAAAGCAGCTTTGAGTAATCATAAAGACTACAAACGTGCTATATAAATACAGAGCATTTACTATTTGAAAAATGGGTCCCAATATAGAAAAGTATGGCAAACCTTGCAGTACAGCACACAAGCACACACAGGCATGGATGAGGTTTTGATTTGGTTTGATAGAGGCGACAGGGAAGCAACTTTGCTGCAGCTGAGAGCTTTTCGGTTTCGGGGCTGCAGTGGAAAATGAAATGACCTCTGCTGACCAAAGGGCACATTGAACCAACCTGTATGCAGGTTTGACTTGAGGAAAATGATTCCATAGTGCAGTAACAAACCAGGTAGATAAACACACAGAAAATGCAGGAGGAGAGAGGACGGATGAAGCAGAAATAAACAGTTCCACAGTAGGAGATTGCTCTGTTATTATGGCTGTCAAGTCGCTTCAAATCGATTGTGAAGGTAAACCATCTGCCAAACCAACAGACATAAAACAGCAGTCATGCTTGCGTCACCACTGTACAATTTATTTTCTATACAAATGCTCATAGCAAGAACTGTCCACTGACAAAGCAGTGGCCTACTTTGGTATATTCATATTGTAATTTAAATGGCTTTTTTCAAAATTTGGTGTAAACACAGGGTTCATGTGTCAGACATGAACCCTGGAGTTATGCCCTTTGTCTTTTAATAAATGCCGTGACAAATGGAATGAAAATTCTTTGGTGCACACAAATGTTTTATTCACACCTTCTCTAAGCAGATGCCATTTAAATCTAGCTTAACTGTCGGCTCCGCTGCCCCTGAGATATTACGTCAAGAGCTTAGGTAACAACTCATCCCTCAGTAGTCCATAAAACGCAGCAGGGCCGAGGCAGCAGAGGCAGCAGAGGGAGCAGAGGACCACTGTCACCTCCGGGGATGCAGATAAACTGAGCTTTATACAACCCGATGATTACTACCCACTTTATGTTCAGGGGAAAGCTTGTTCTGAAGACAGGCGCTTATCATTTACAAGCACATTACAAACATCCCGGGGGGGCGGATGATTTCAATCATCATTACTTAACTCAGATTGTGTTGAGGACAGGAAGTTTGCATCAGGAGCGTACAGTAAGTCAATGCTGCTTGTTTAATAGGCTGAACTGCTGAGAGGTACTCCTCGCATTGTGAAGGGACTGTATAACTTCCACCAGTGTCAAAAGCATGTGCAGCATGTGGCCTTTACTGGTTATAACAGGAAGATAATGGGGTAATGAAACACCGGAGATGTGGTGCTCTGATAAATGTGGTGCTATAAATGGTGGTACCTCTATGTAAGGAGAGAGGGGAGGTATGGGTGCAATGTTTTTTTTTGGATTATGCCAACTGATCATATTAGAGGTGATCCCATGCTGTCATCTTAAAGAAACTAAAATGAAAACATTTCATTTTACTTTTTGTACACCTTTTATTTTTACACCCTGGTTTGTTGAGTCTATCATTTGATGTGTGGTACTATTTTAGTAACTCAGATTTTAATTAATTTAATTAATTAATTAACTTTTAAATTAATAATCAACTCTAGAGGGGTCAATCTTAATCTTAATATCTTTATTTTGTGGATAAAACAAAAAAATAAATGTAAGGATACTGTCATTTCGATGTTTTATGAAAGAGTTTGTGACCAGGTTTATGACTAAAAGATAAAAAAAATAAAAATCAGCAGATAAATTTGCATGTCTATCATTCCGCTGCTGTAACTACAATCTTAAAGGGGTGTGTGCTTTCACCTGGAATGAACCGTGTCTGCTTTAGTAAGAAATTGTGATGTCACATCACCGGACACTGGAACCAGTTTTCACAGCAAGGAACATTTATACAAACCTCTGGGGTAGACGCCAGGGTCCATGAAGGTAGCCATGCTGAAGTTGGCCAAGACGAAGAGGAAGACCAGGCCATTGTAGAGAGGCACAGCGGGAGAGATCACTTTAGTCAACCAGGGGCACCTACAGAAACACAAATGAGGGGACGTTCATTTCTATCATGTTTCAAAAACATATTTCAAAACCATCACAGTGTGATCTTTGTAGATATGTTTGTGTTGCTCCAGTCTAAGTAGTAATAATTATTACACTGTCATTCTTGTCTTTTCAAATCTTAGTTCTGAAGGAAGGTAGATGAATACTCTGAGCAGGGTAGACAGTGGACGCCATACTGCCTTAAAAATTTTATATTGAACTTTTGTTGCACTGATATTGAAAAATCCTAATCCTTGCTGAACACAAGATCATTTATTAAGTCAGTAGTAAGTAACTAAAAACATCTTTCCAAACATATGATGGCAAATCACTTTATAGTTTCTGTCTATGATGGATTAATAGACAGAAAATATACCAACAATTTACTTTTAGGTGTCAGTTTTCCCTTAGTCATCAGCCTCCATTTGAAGGAGACCTCATTTGAATCCCACCAACATTTTTGCATCAGGACTGATCTTCTCAACTGCCATAACTCAAACAGTCGCCTGTGAGGGACACCTGACTCACAACCAACAGCCCGTCTCAGTCATTTGCACTCAAAGGTCGGCCCTGTGTGCTAGTTCCTCATCATTCGAGTCATGGGTTTGCCAGGCCTCCACGATGATGACAACGTGTTCATGAATTAGGAAATAAGTAATGATGCCACCTCACATCACACATAGAACAGGTAAGACACACACTTGCACACGGAAGGATGCAAGTCCAGCTTCACCGTTACCCGGAGATCATCTTCAATCCATATGTCCTCCCCCGCTCCACCGGTATTTTGCTTTTGTTGAATAATTTAGAGCTGTGGCTGCAGAGAGCCACCAACAGAGAATAGACAGGCACTGCAGAGACGATTTGACCAGTGTGCACTGGTTTAAGCGTGGGCTTCATTCATTCTTCCAATATGTGGAAATTGTTTTGCTCACAAAATGTATAGAAGATGAGGAAGGAAAGGCGAGCAGCTGACACCAAATGTAGTGGTGTGGGAGTAGACAGCGTGGGAGGAAAATGTGACTGAGACTGAAAGCCTGGTTAAGACCACAGACTTTGGTTACCATAGTCTGCTCATCAACACTGTGCACAAGCCACTTTTACTGCTTGTGTTACCATGATACTTCAACCAGGACAGAAAGGCCTCCATCTCCTCAAACAGTTTAGACCTAATGTATTGGACTGAAGGAGCATTTGCTGCCAGAAGTGCTTTAAAATAATGAGTGTGGTTCTATCTAAGTTTAAGTTCTGAGGCTGGACAAAGTTAAAAAAAAAAAGAAATATTGGAAATACTGCTTACCTCAGTGAAGTAACTCTTCAGAGCAGTGGATAGTAACACACGGGAGTTTTTTAAGTCAATTCAAAATTGCATAAAACACAAAGTATACAAAATACACAGCACAATAAAACAGTCAGCTTCAAGTCATTGTTTCCTTTCCTTTTTCAGTAATAGAAATCTGCTTAGCAATAGACATGACAGATCCAGTCACCAGTTTCTTCCGAAATGCAGATTTAAAACTGTAGTGCATAACTTTTAAATATTAAATAAACGCATACACAAAGCACTTGCCTCTGCCCTTCCCTGTGCTGCCACTGTGTACACACAAATGCTCCCGAGGTCAGGTCTGATAGTACTGCTTAATCAACGGATGGATTCTCAGATGTCTGTCTTTGAGTATTAAGATTAGGAAAACCACTTTTGCCTCCTAGCGATGATGATAATCCAGCTGCCTCCACCAAAAAAAATAAAAATAAAAACACTTAGGACACAAGCCTGAGTGGATTTCCAGTCACCCTAAAAGATACAGGCCTCGAGTCTGTTGATTAAAACAAACCGTGCTGATTAGGTACTTAATGAAGAGCCAAAATCTTTTTTTAAAGTGATAATCGATCTGTTGGCACAGCTGCAGCTCTAAAATGGTCTGCCATAATCAATCACATTTATCATTAAGGCCATCGCCACAGTCACTACACATCCCAAAGCAATTAAAATACTCAGTTCTTCCTGTTCTCCATTTGCCTGCTTTTGAATTGAAGTAGAAAAGCAGACCTGTCTTTGAAGTTACTCTGTTATCTGAAAGTTTTAATAGTAAGTAACTCTGGGTTTGTGGTGGGGGGGGAGTCAAAGAGAAAACAGAGACACACAGTCTGAATTTTGCCATTTTATTGTCACTGTTGTCTTATTCTCCTGTGTACAGGCATCTTCTATTATTCCTGGGTATTCAACTGTCCAACTGTGGTCCAACTGAAAGTATACATGCAGTAGTAATTCGACCCCCCTCACATCATCTGCGTGCATTAGTCCAACTTTAAGAAATTCAGTTTAGTACAATTTCAATCAGTCTAACATATCAACATGTATTTTAAAAGTCCAGTATTAGTTCAACTAATACAGCTTTTTCATTAATATAATGTAGCCATACTGAGTGATAACGGCACGTCTGTTCAACATTAAGGTTTTCGTGAAACAGTAGATTATTTCAGAAAGTCATCAGCAGAAAACCTTCATATACGCGCTTGTCTTGTCATTCACAGTGTGACGTAAAACGGGGCCATGTGACAGTGCAATGCTTTCGAGCAAGAGTGACTGACAGCTGCAACATTAGACAAAGCTGCCCGTCCACTGGGAGCACTTACAGTAATTTATTCAGCACATGGTGGGAATGTCATCCCATTGATTAGTTCATTAAGGCTACGCCAGTGGGACAAAAATGGAAGGCCTGTCCTGCTCCACAACACCGGCTGAGATCCATTCCAGCCATCAAGGGAATTTACATATATCATGATTAGAAAATGGGAATAATTTGACAAAATTGTTTCACAATAATTCATGAATGACAGCATTACTCACTTCCCATTTCCTCCGGGACCAAAAAACAAATACCTGAAGCTCTGCATTTACACATGGCATTTGTATTCCGCACACACACACACACACACACACACACACACACACACACACACACACAGCAGCAGCAGCAGCAGCAGCAGCAGCAGCAGCAGCAGCAGCAGCAGCAGGCCTGTTGTCAGTGGAGACGGCAGTGATGTTCAAGGCAGGTCAGGCCAGAGGAGCTTCACTTCCTCCTCTTTCCCTCCTCACATTATTAGAGACGTGTATTGACCTCACGTTAATACAGATTCCATACATTTTTGGTCGCCTCCATTTAGTTTGGTCCTCAGGCTTTTGATACCAAGTATCACTTGAGAAAATAGTGAGCTCTTGAAGTAACACCATTATCACCAACGTTACTATAAAATACAGTGGCGTAAAAAGGCCGAGCAAAGTCAGCTACAGACTTTTCACAGGAGCAGATCTATTCCCAATAAGATCATTTGCTCTCTCATCGTCCTCCTCCTTCCTCACATATAGATGGAGCGAGAGACTCTAATTAATTATTATTTAAGTTATTATATATTTTTTAATTTGTTTCATTTTCAATGCAGTCAAAATTCCTCAGCTCTATTCTGATCACATACCCTGGTATATACAGTAGATATTGTTTCAGATTTTCTGCCAAGTACCACCAGAGGAAGCTTGCGTACCATTGGTGGTACATGTACCACAGTTTCAGAACCACGGGTTTAGGGAATGCCACAAACAGTCAGCTGGCAGCCACCATGAGTTCCCTCAGCCAAAACAACATCTTTAAATGACATGTTTTGTCCAAACCATTCCCTCAGACAATTTGGTTTCATTCATGTAAGTTTAAAAAAGAAAAATAGCACAAAATGCCTCTCATTTGAGAAGCTGAAACCATTGATTTCAGCTTATACTGTTGCCTAAAAAAAATGATACAGTAAAACAGTAGCCAATTCATAAATGACAAAACACTCTCTCATTTTCTACCGCTTTACCCACTACGGGTAAATGACAATCAAATAATGTTGTTGCTGTTTGCTTTTGTTTTATCATATTTTATAAACTCTTCACATATAAAATCTTGATTTGTTCAATAACAACTCGCTGTTTAACAGGTTATGGAGGAGTAAAAAGCACATTTTCAGCAAATCACAAATCCTTGCATACACATGTTAAACTGACCTTCTAAGCAAAAGGAAACTTTACACCTTCAGCTGAAAACTATAAAAGCATCAAGCCAAACACCCAGGTGAAGTAATTGGAGAGGGACTCAGTTGTTTAACAACAGAGGAAAGATGAATTAGCTGTATTTCAGATGCATTTAATCTCAGTGCACATTAAATTAAACAGTAATTAGCATTTTCATACTGGGACACAAAGTCTATTTGATATTTAATATTTGCCTCAGCATGCTTTGCATTTTACATATTCACAACTGACTTTTCCATCGTCTGTTGGGAGACTTGTTTTTTTATTCTCTCTGACAGAAATGTAGCTTCAACAATAAATTATGTCACTCTATAAATAAGTAGAGTGAGTAGTGACTGTTGGACCAACCAGAATAGTAGAGTAGTTTTTCTCCTACAGTGGAACGTTTATGCAGGCGATGCACCTTATAATCAAGATTCAAGACTCTCTGTCACATGCATTGTATACATTTGTCAGCAGTGAAATTAAACTGTGACCATACCTTTTACTGTGCAAAACAATAAAAACATTACTATTAATGTAAAATATAAGAGCTGAGGAAAATATGGCAAGAAAAAAGTGTATGTACTGTATATTTTTATGTGCAAATCCACAATAGGATAAAGTGCATGTTAAATGCACAAATACACAGTAATCACCTCTTTAACAGTATTTGACAAACTAACTTTTGCGACAGCATAACGCTTAGAACCAAATAAAGGACTGGCTCATTGATATGCATCTTCACGTTTACATAGGTTGTACTTTGTGACCATGCATCACAATGAAAATATAAGCTGCACTCAGGCAACAGCAGCTGCAGGCCAAACTGTTTTCATGGTCTCAGACTCGTAGTCAAAGATGGTAGAAGCCACTGCAAAGCCAGTAAACGCAGACCCCACGTACAGTACGGCGCAACCAAAAGTTATTCAACAAAAACTTTTTAACTCTGTACAACTATTGGACCTTTCATGTGGTTAAGCTTTGTGTGAGAGCAGATAACACCAGTTGGATCTCACTTGGTGATTAAAAACAAATATTTCCATATGGGAGAGGAATGAGGTCATGTGTGTGCTTGTAAGTGTGAGTGTGTCAATGGGAGGGGATTAGAATCCCCTTTCTTTCATCGCGTTACTTTCCGTTATCCTCTTACACTCCATATGTGTTTTTTAGGGTTTCATACACACGCATGCATCTGATTAATCTCTCCACATAATCTGCAAAATATGCTGGAAAAAAATAACAGCATTGTGTGCTCCAGTAAAACAAATAGTGATCACTGAGACTTCACTGGAAAAACAGGCACACCATTTTAGATAACCATGTCCTGTCCAAACGACAAACTAAACAGTTTTGAACATACAGTAGCTTCTCCCACACATTTGTTTTACACATAAGCCTTTTATCTGATATTAAAAAAAATACTTATTCCGTTTTACACCATAGTTGTTTGTTGTTGGGGATCATTTGTTTTAATTGAAAAGACAGGATATATTATTCTGGATGAGGCCTCAGTGTGTTCTGTTTGCTGGTGTGTGTAGTACAAATCTCCCCAAGGTGTGATGACACATGTGGTGCCCTCCTGTCAGGCTGCCCATGGGAAAGTGCCATAGGTCACTCCGAATAAATTGAGGCTTACGGGGCCAAAGACACGGGCTTAAAAAGACAAGCACAGTTAAGTATGTGTGGGTATTTAGATCACAGTAGCAAGGACAGTCACCTGCATTTGTCCAACCGCCCATATCTGAAATATGCAACTCTGTAAAGCCCAGTCTGAATATTGGCCTTTGTGCATGAGTGGGTGGACTAACATGGACTCCCCTGCATTAACAGCTAGTGGGACTGCTCATTTAGTTTGAAGCTGATATGTAGGGAGGCAAAGCAGAAGTTGGCTTGTCCTGTGTCACATTCCTAGCAACTCTTATTCTGCATTGCAGCCTGTATATGTGGCTACTGTCGAGGACTCAGAAGCAGCAGAGGGAGTGGTTCAGTCTGTTTCAGCAGACTGTTTTCAGTGTCACTCTGTAAATACAGCCTCAAAAGGCTCCCTTGATGCTGACGCAACAAACCAGGGAATCTGTTTCACAGAAAATTACAAAAAAAAAAGTCAAACTAAATTTACACTTGCTGCTAGACACCTATGGAATAACTGTCTCAAGACAAAACCTCCAAGAAATTTAATATAGTACCTATAAATAAGTTTGTATAAGTATATAATCACTTGAAAATGATTGAAAATTTTTTTCAAAGCCTGAGATTAAGCTTTCTGTATGTACTTAAGGCAAGAGCCTTGCTTTACAGATGATGCCAAGCTGCCACATTTCTACAGCAGTACCAACAGACCAACAAGCCAAAGCGTGCATTTCATGAGTTGAAGCAAAGGCTTACTACGCAAACAAAGAACAACATGCTCTCTGGAAAGACAGGTCATTGAGTTCTGACAATAGAAGAAATTCAAACGGCTGATGAAAACTACGAGGATGAAGAAAAAGCAACCTTGAGTTGATATTATTTTTGACTAATACTGCTCTTAAGGGCAAGATTTAATTTTCATTCACAATTTATTTGGATATACTGGCTGAATAAATGTTGCGAATCCCCCAGATGTCCAGTAAGCCGTCCAACACCTCTTATTCTTCAGTTTATTTTGGGAAATGTAGTTTTAACTCCAGCCAAAACAGAGGGTGAGGTTGCCAAGCACTTAACCAGCAACTGGTAAAGACTCAGCAGTTCTACAAAGAAGGAGGAAGGAGGAAGTGAGAGAAAACTGATCTGAAACCCGAGGAGGTTCTCTAGAAATACAGCAGATGGGGGAGACACACACAGAGACACTGAGAAATACACACTGTGAGGACACTCATAGATATGACGCTTTCCCTAGAACCTTACCCATACCTGAACAATCTCAACTAAATTTTAACCCTAACTACATTTAACCCAAATCTAAAATATCCTCACAACAATGTGTCCTCTCTACATAATAAAGACATGGACACACATACACACTAAGGCGTGACTGGAAAAAAAAACATTGAGAGTTTAGTGCTACAATGCATAAAATCTTAAAAATGCACTTTTATGTATTTGCATCTCTAAATGCAAGCTGATCCATCCACACCAGTGAGGTCAGTCCAATTCTGCTGTCACTTCCTGCAGGAAGTGGCACACATGCATGCACACTTAAGCACATTTGGCTTTCACTCCCCATCCCCAGCACCTTACCCTAACTATTACCATCATAATTGAATCACGCTCCAACCATTAATTGTCCTCACAGCTTTGTTCAATATGTATTTCCCCGTCACCTGTTAACAGAGAATATACCTGTATAATTTTATCACTACTGATAAGGGCGCAGGTTCTTCCAAACATTTTAGACATTCTTGTTTAAAAGTAATGCTAAACCACATAAAACACAAAGACAGGTCCGGTAAGAAAATTCATTGCATTCAAACTGCAGTCATCTCTTGCGTACCTCTGGTACAGGTTTGTCTTAAGGCCACGTGAGAAGCAGTATTTTGCAACCTCTAGCAGCTGTGCTGGTTATTATGGAAGCAGCGGAGAAAGTTAGGTGATGTAGGATACAGTTATGGTCGACAAAACACGCTCGCTTTACACAGGATATCACTGTCTGCCTTTATTTTCCAGCCCATTCCTTTCCATTTCTTTTCCTTAACCTAACTTTTTTGGGGGCCAAAACCTAACCAAACTGTGACAGTGTTTCTATTATTACCATGACAACAAAGGTGCATAACTGACCTGATACCCAGCAGAAAGCACACAGAAGCACACACGCTGACATGGTTCTGTGTGCAGTCATGTAGCGTCTCTGCGGGCAGTTTTGGCGTGTGGGCCTGTTGTTGGATTGGCTGCGTGTCTGCCTTCTGGTCCTGGTGATATTTACTGTACAACACTCCCCCACCTTTGAGTAAACAGGATGGTTAAAAACCATAATGTCCACAACTAGAGCATGTCTTTCCTGCTAATTTTTTTACTTAACCAAGACTCAGGCCAGAAAATTGTGAAGCACAACGGCAGTGACTCTGCAACCTAACCTGGGATATTTTAGAGACTAATAATAAGAATGTACTTAATAAGGGTGGTTAAAAATATAGATTTGGTGATATATCGTCGTCCTTCCTCATGCAATATGATCATTGATACACCAGGGCAAATATTGATATTTTAATTAACAAATGAACGCACTCTAAGGTAAGCAGTCAAATGAATGAGGGGAAAGTTACCTGGTGAGTTCACTGCGGGATAATGCTCCATCCACATCCTTTTTTTTTTTTTTTCTTCAATTAGACAGATATTGTGATGTATCGCTACATGATTGTCTTGCAATATATTGGCTATCACAGAATTGCTGTATCGTGATATTATTGGTATTGTGGACCATGTATCTTGAGTCCCACCTCTAGCACTAGGGTTCGCCACAGTGGATGATCTGATTTTTACGCCGGATGTCCTTCCTGACGTAATCGACTGGGATCAATTTAGAGTGTCCAAGTAACAATGAGTGATGGGGATTGGGTACCTTACTCAGAGGTGCCCCAGCCCTTGGCCTGTTGGGGACTTGATCCAGCAACCTTCTGGTTACAAGCCAAGTTCCCCTTTCACTTGTCCATACGCTGCCCCCCACCCCTTGCACTCAATGTTTTCAAAAAAATCTTTTCTTCCAAAGTATTACTGATATACAAATGCTGTAGAGTCATGCTAAACCAATGACACAGCTGGTGTGACACCATGACAAATTCTGGCTGTATTTTAAATCCACCTCTTGTTGCTGAATGATTGTCTGCCTCTGCAGGGCCCATCAGCCTGATGAGCTCTTCATCACTCAATTTAATGTACACACATTCAGGCTCAGGCTGGTTCAGCAGATGGATGACAGAAGGCTTCAATGCTAATAAAATACAACAAATGGAGAGGTGTCCAACACATACTCCTCCATTGCAGATAAAACTACCAGAGGCTAGTTAAGTTTTCTGGGGATCAACCAGAAGAAGCCTGTGTAGGGAGGAGTGATATGGTTAACTTGTGATTAATCATGGCTCGGGCCAGTGTGTCAGCGTGGAGCAGCTGAGAGTCGGCACCAACCATCCATTCATCTCAGGAGGACGCAGCACTACAGCAGAGCCTTGAATCACTCTGAGCAGCCTGTATCCTTAAAGCACCACCCATAGCACCAGTCAAGATGACGAGGAATGTTCTGATCCAATCTCAGTAGAAATGTTTGTCGCCATGTCTTTTGTCGCCATGTCCATCATCATCTCTCACTCACTCACTCACTCATCTTCCACTGCTTTAGCCTCCACATGAGGGTCAAAATGAACTATTGCGATGTTTTAGCAAACTGGTGTCAATGATCACATTAACGATGGCTCTATTCTGTTAAGTTATGTCAAGACAGTGTGAAATTAAACCAGCATGCATCCTGAAACTGAGGAAGCTGAATGGAACTCAGCCATCATTACTGATTTTTTTTTACACCTGTGAATGTGATTTCCCACTGTAACCTGTCAAAATGGCTGCTTTGCAAAGGTGTTACAGAAAGAACAGCAAAAACAGTCAAAATGTTATACTATGCACAAATTTGAACTTGCCATGGTACACAGTATATTGAGATTGGGGTCTCAAAGGTTTGTCATCTTTAAAAATGGGTCATATAAAACGTTTGGGGGGGCTACACAGATCTAAAACACCATCTGGAGCAGCTTAAAGTATTGTTTTGATGGTGAAAGAGTTAATACAAAGCAGTGAGTTCACCATCACATATATGATATTAATGGAGATAATGGTTTGCACACATGTGCAATGTTTTTGCACCATAGCGGAAAAGGGAGGGGTACTCACTCATTATTTCAGGTTTGGAACCTTACCATACTAGATGCTATTAAATCTTACAGATTAGTACTTTAAATATCTGAGATATTATTATCATTTACAGTTCAATATCCATGACTGAACCAAGGCTCTGGCACCTAAAGCTTTTTCATTTGGACAGATCTGGCCTTTCCTTCACCTCCAGCAGATTTGACATCATGGTTAAAAAGTCATTATTGGACTTTCCCTGAAGACAATATGGGATATTCAGAGGCAGAGTTGGAATATGAAATTCTTAATCCTAAGTGATTGTCCATATGCAGCTTAACATGCTGTACTTTACAATTTAGTACAGCTGATGACAGATGTGGAAAGAGATTGAATCCACAGTCAGACTCTATAATATACAGTATATTTAGTATGAAATACCATGCTGACAGTCAGACAGGCTGGGCCAGACCTTGTACAGGATACTGACGATCTCTCTCTATATTATATATATATATATTTTTTTTTCCTCTTATTCATTTACAATACAGTGCATTTGTACCATGTGGGTTTCGTAACTTTGAACTCTGAGGAGGGGTTTCTGTGGGTGTTGTGGTGGACTGCATTACAGCACATGTGCCTGTGTGTATTATGACCGACCAGGAGTGGGAGCAGAAACCTGCTGTCCCATAGCTGATGTCCAGATGTGTGCATGGTCCTCATATGATGCCTTCCAGAGGAGGGGGTAAATCGCATGGGAGCACATATGTGCACTTTATTGTACAGGTGCCAGTTATAGCCTTTATGAAAATTAGTCAATATCAGTCAAACTTACTTTGAGCTCTTCCATAAAACTTACAAATCAAAACTGTCAATGACTTCTATCCTATATGTTTATAAACATTTTAAAAAAGCAAAACTTAGTTAGACATTTGGCAAAATGCACTTATGAGAGTACAGTATTAAACTCTATGTATGAAAGTGATTTTCCCAAAATGTCAACTCACCCAATTAAGACCACATTTTTTCAAGAAGCATTAATGAACATTTGGCAAATGTTTGGCATGTGATGTAAAATCTAGTTATGGTTCAGAAGTAGCTGCCAATAGACTCCAGTCGTTGCAGTGAATGTGTCTCAGATGAATGTGGTAATGATTCATTGATGTGGAAATACTTGCAGCAACTTTAAATTTTCTGCACTGAAAAAAATAAATTGACTCATAATAACAGAGCTTTAGAGGTTTAACCAGGAACACAGAATTAAATTAGAGCATCTTTGGATTTATGGAGCTTTTTAGGGCTGAAAAAGAAAGAAATAAATATCTTGGGACCTTTCAAACTATCCTACTGAATTTAATGGAGTTAAGATGAATCAAGCCCAAATGTATTTCCCTATGGATTGTGAGCTGATCAAGTTCAAGTAAAGAATTTTCAGGAGGACAAAATGTCCTTTACTTCAAAGTCCAATCATTCCCACTCAACACATCTTTATCAGTTGTTCTATTACATCAATTGTGAGCACAACAGCTGAGGCAGGTGCTTTGACTGTATATCTCTGAAGAGCTCTTCCCCACCGTCACCACCACTGTTTCTCCCTCAGTCCTTCTCTTTCTCCTCCCTCCATTACCTTTCCACACCTCCCTCATGTCTAGTCGCCCTCCTATTGAAGGAACTCAATAGCTCCTTCACACCTGCAGGACTCTGAATTGTATATTGTCAAAGACATTTTTTATACAGAAAAGGGGTCTGATCTGGGTCAGCAACAGGACAGAAGAGTGGAATGCTCATTCACAAAACGAAAAGCAGGACAGGAGGTCTCCTGGGAGTTGAAGCATGGCAGCTCTGTCATATCCAAAGACTGTATATGACAAATGAATGAGCATTCAGGTTTGAAAAATGAAGCCTGGGACATAGAATAAACATTGCTGGGGGTGACACTGCTGGTTGCACAAAAAAAAAAAAAAAAACATTTTCCTGACGAATGAATGGTCTCAATGACTAGTTTATGTTTCCATTTAGAGAACTTCACATGGCAGCATCTCAGCACGTATGAGCTGACGCCACGTGATTAAGCCAATAGGTCACATAGTGTAGGTAGCCGGTTGCAGCTGAGGTCCATGAGTTTCTTATTTTAAAAACTGACATGGCGCCAGATATCGAGGCTTTACAACGGGAGTTCATTTTGCAGCCAGTAGATTATGCACCATTTTCATGAATAGTCTATGCTGACATCAGATCATTGGTTCTTCTCTGTTTCTGCAGAACCTTGAAAAACCGTGACAATCTACAGTTCCTTTCCCAACATTTCTAAAAGCACAGAAGACATAAACCACTGTCATGACAAGTCAGCACAGGCCAGAGCTCTACATTCTGCAATGGGGAGAGAGAGACAAAGGGCCTTATTCATTAACTGTGCTTTAACAAGACAACACAATCATTTCCCTTAAGCAACAGAGGCTGGCAGCACTAAGCAGAATCCCACCAGTGTTCTGTGGGAACTTGGAAACAAAGAGGGACAGACAGTGGGTGGGAGGGTCGGTAAACTGGGCTGACCTGTCCTCAATGCAAGCTCTGTAGCTCCGGCATACAGCAAGGCACAGCCCAGAACAGCATGGTGGCACATACGACTGGGCACATTCACACCGACGCTCAACAGTTGCATAATTGATATTACAGGAGACCATCAATATGGTGTTACACATCAAGTACCAGTTCACATGCCGCTGCTTAGTGAGCCTTTCTTAGCAGACAACCTTGTTGCCAGTGGACAGATGTAAATATAGGGTGATGATGTTAAACCTTCACAGTGTCCAGACGCCACCGCCCAAAAAGGCTCCTCCTGTAACTCCACTGAGCATCCATTCTTTACAAGGAATAATTTATAAACCTGCTGACTGAGACAGAGGAGGGATGGACAGCATGTAGCACACCTCAGGCTAAAAGTGTCGCCTGTGACCGTGTAAGGTTGTGGTGGCACTTGAGGTGGCAATGCATTCTTTAATGGGGTGGCAGCTGCCAACCTATGCCCTGCTGGTACATCCCTCCCTCCATGCAACTATACAGAATTAACAGGAAGTTCAAGTATCAAAATGGATTATTCCATGTGTTGGCAGTTTTGGGAGGTTGGAATTCAAAGGCTGAGAAGCCAAAATGTAAATTGACTGATTTTTGCCAAGTTCGCAAACTTATTCAGATGCAAAGACATGCAAACATGCAGTAGTAGTAATAATAACTAGGAATGATTTATTTGGGAAACTCCATAACCATCCTTTAAAAATATAACAAAAAAGTGTAAAGGTCAATTGTGCAACATTTAGGAGTGTATAGCAGAATTTCAATAAAATGCCTATAAATATGTTTGTATATTTTCAAAGAGCATGGTCACTTTGAAAATGAAAACTCTTTGGTTTTTAAATATCACTTATATACTGTATAAGGCCTCAAATATTTGCTCCTGCAAGCCAGACCTTTCATAAGGGTTAAGTTTTATTTGCCAAAAACATTGGCAAGATAACTAAAATCTGCAGACACAGTTTTACTAAAGAAAGGAAGATGGCAAGACATGAAAAGCCTGTTGCTTCCAAAGTGGTTGAGAATTCTCAGTCACTCAGAAAGACATGCATAGTGTAATCGAGCTGTGGCCGTAGCTGGACTGAGTCAGACAATCAGACAACTTGCTGAGTCCACTTCTACATGCGAAAGAGAAAATCGATTTACTGGCCGTGTGCTGTATCTCTCTTTAATATTGTGTCTTGAATCAGTTTCCTGTTGACCTTAATGACACAGAAAAACGCACGGGGAGATGAATCGTGCTGTGTTACAAATTTGATCCAGCACGGCTCTTGTGGTTGCTGTGTTGTCCAAAGAAAGATGTGACCCGGGAGGAAAATTTGGTACATGCGCAAAATGCCAAGTCCAATTCTGTCTATACATGCCAGAGAAAACAGACTATGAACCGAATTATCCAGGTATGTTCGTATGACTAAGACTAGCTCAATTTTACTTGGTCTAATGTGTTTACATGACATTACCAAAATGACCAAATTATTCTTTTTGAGTAAAATTGGACTTTGAACATGCCTGTAACTGATGTTAATGCAATTACTGTACATTTACAGTTCTTGAGTGCTTCATGGGCATAGCAGCAGTCGGTGGGAGATATTATGGGTCCAGTAACAGCAGGAATTAGGACGGTAAACATTCTGAATGGGCATTATGATAAAAAGAGATTTGTTTTTAGATGCAAAATGAAGGATATAAGCTCATGTTTGCTGAAAGAAAACAGCCAAGGAAAATGAACAGAGTTGGTTATTGGCTCCTTGAAAAGCCAGATTTACAATTTTATTTAGTGGTATTCAACCTTGCTAGTGTCATGTGAAAAAAGCAGGAGTTAACTTCTTAAGCGCCTGCTGCTGCTGTTGGCCCATTTCCCTTATTAAAGGGATTCCTCTGGATGCCTGTCCTCTGACACCCGGGTTGCACCATCTGCCTCGCTTGCACTGGGGACTTTATTATGGAACTGACAGCACTGTGAATTGCGACTCTTAATGAAATTGTGGGGCAATATGTAAGTTCTGATCCGTTTAGGGCCGTCGAGGTCTTTTTTTTTCCCTGCAGCCACATTAGGAGAGAGCAGCAGGAGCTGAGCTGGAGCCATGTGCACAGATAAACACTGATGTCAGGTTGTCACTGATTCAATAAGAGCCACTGCACAGCTGCTCTGCAAGGCCTTTACTATAAAAACATATTCTTAATGGTGTGGGATTTCATTACTGAATTGTTAGGTGATTGCTGGGCAGATCATTTACTGAAAATTTCAACATAGTGAAGATGAATTGGGAAAAATGAAGGCGTTCGGTAAGATAAGCTCATTTTTAAATTCACTGTGGGGAAAAAGATTTATCTGCTATGCAGGACAACACAGAGACCAACATCGACCGCAGCTCTCCCTTTTGTTCCTTTCGTGCAGTTTCACTACAGCTCAAACACAAACTCCGACAGCAGAGTGTTTCATTCTGGGTGATGCAAACTGGTCCTTTCACAGAACGCTAATGAGAGACGCTGGTATTTGCTTGAAGCACTATTCAGCCCATTTAGAGCAACGAGCTGCTGTTCTGTGTTTAATGTGCTTCAAAAGACAGATTCCATCTAAAAATACACATGCTAACCCAATTATAGGTGGAGTACAGTCATCTGTGATTTAGGCTGTTTGAAACCAGTCAAAAAGAAAAAAGAAAAAAACCCAAAAAGCCTTGAGTGGACTGGGTGGAGCTAAACCAGTTGTCTGACAACACTCAAAAGAAACAGAAATCCACATTTTAGAGGATTTTGATTTATAATTTTTCTTTAATGTGTGCAGATTTAATATGCTTTCGTGCAAATCATCATCATCATGAGGGTCACGGGTGGGAGGAGTGTCTAATTTGCCTAATCCCCAAATCGGCATGTTTTTGGACTGTGGGAGGAAGCTGGAGGACCCGGAGAAAACCCATGCACACACGGGGAGAACACGCAAACGCCACGCAGAAAGGTCCTTGTTCCAACCAGGTCCAAAGAGCTGGGTCTTTTTGTTGCAAAGACAAGAGTACTAACCACTACACCAACCGTGTGGTCCAAAATCATTATGATAAAAGCAAATATAAGGCGTGATTTAAAAACACACAGACTTCACTATTTGCATTTATGATTGGAGAAGAAAAGCTCACGCTCCTCATGGTCCACATGGATGGGTTCATTTAATGGATGTGCTGTATGTGGTGGAAATCCAAAGGCATCCATGACCATGTAGAGGAATCCACATATGCATCCTTTTATCATCTCTGAGGAAGGGTTTTTTCTTTAAAGGTTGTTGGATACAGGGTTTCCTCATGTTGTCATCTTTCCAACTGCACTTTTGGAACTAGTCATGAAATTTAATTTAGACATGTGTGCACATTGTTATTATTTGTTTTAATCAGTAAAATAATTAACTACTTCATGGCTACAGCACTTTAACTCCAAGTTCAAAGTCATGAAAACCATGATCATTCACTCAGACCTCCACTTCCACCGGACAGCACCATTGTAGTTCAGCTCACCACAGGAGGGTTTTAATGCTAAACTCTGATCTGACTTGTTGAGTTTCCACCACTGTGTGCTATGTAAAGCTATGTAAAAAGTATGTCACCCTACCTGTGTGGCACATTGTAGGCTGCCTGTAAATTCAACAAAGAAGAGGAATGCCACTCATCGCTACGCCCTCGCATTATTTGTTTAGTAGCCTTGAATCTTCTCTTTGTCAAAAAGGTTTTTTTTAGTTTTTCATAAATGATTTGGCTTTGCAGCAAGAAGACCCAGTCAGAACAAGGGTCTTTCTGCATGGAGTTTGCATGTCCTCCCCATGTGTGCTTGTGTTTTCGCTGGGCTCTCTGGTTTCCTCTCACAGTCCAAAAACATGCAGATTTGGAGAATAGGCTAATTGGACACTCTAAATTGCCCATTGGTGTGAATATGAGAGTGAATGGTTGTTTGTCTCCATGTGGCCCTGCGATGGACTGGCAAACTGTCCAGGGTATTTAATGGATGTGCTGTATGTGGTGGAAATCCAAAGGCATCCATGACCATGTAGAGGAATCCACATATGCATCCTTTTATCATCTCTGAGGAAGGGTTTTTTCTTTAAAGGTTGTTGGATACAGGGTTTCCTCATGTTGTCATCTTTCCAACTGCACTTTTGGAACTAGTCATGAAATCTAATTTAGACATGTGTGCACATTACTATTATTTGTTTTAATCAGTAAAATAATTAACTACTTCATGGCTACAGCACTTTAACTCCAAGTTCAAAGTCATGAAAATTCACTCAGAACAAAAATAGGCTAATTGGACACTCTAAATTGCCCATTGGTGTGAATATGAGAGTGAATGGTTGTTTGTCTCCATGTGGCCCTGCGATGGACTGGCGACCTGTCCAGGGTGCACCCAGCCTTTCACCCTATGTCAGCTGAGAGTAGGCACCAGCTCCCCACCTGTGAACCTCATGTGGAGGATAAAGAGGTAGAAGATGAGTGAGTGAGTCCTGTGAGTGAAGAAACTGTGACACTCATGTCAACACGTACTAAACATATTACCTCACCGTCACCTGATATGACAGTGCATCTGATTTGCACAAACCAACACCTGCCCAGCCCTTACACCTACTTCATTATCACAACACCCTTCCGAGGAATCATTTAACCCAGTACACATTCTTTTTCAGCACCTGTAATTCATGCCCTTTGGAAAGATTTACAACTTACAGCTGATCAGCGGATTAAATAAGGATACAGTGATGTTGCTGTTTTCATCACATCACATTTCAGATCTGGGTGATGCTGGGGAAAAAAGAGCAGGTTCATCCAGGTTCAAAAATCCCTTGTTTACCCTCTAATATTAGTGTGAAAGAGGCAAATCAAGGGCATGATACTGGTATTTGCTGATTAAGTGAAGAGTTTCATCCAGTTGGTTCAGGCATCCGCACCAACAATTTACTGGTTTTAAGCAAGTTCTCAGACACCACAAACCTACAAGAACGCATCAGGACTCTGGTTCACACTCAGGCAGCCCTTAGGACCCAGGGTGTTATGGGCAAACATCACTCAACCAAAATAGAGCTCTGCTTCCAACTAATCCCAGATGAACAGGTGCTTCTATTTAAAAAGGACCAAATCCTCTCCAATCCACCCACTGGAATCTGAGCTCTCTTTCTCCTCTCCCACTCTCAACAGTATGTCTTTTTTTCTCTATTTTCCCTTCTGTTTTTCTGCCTTTTCTGGATTACGGGAGCCGAAACAAAAGCCTTGAGCTGTGCAAATCTGCATGGGGAAAACAACTTAAGAAGAGTTTCACCCTTCCCCTTGAGATTGTGTTTGACTGCACTATTTTCCCTCTCATCATTCACATTATTTTATTTTCATTTTGTTTAAAACACTAAACAAGTCCAAAAGGTCCAGTGGGTAAGAAAGAGTAGCATCTAATGGCACAAGTGCAGAGTGAAACAAACAGAAGACTCTTCCGCTCACGTGTGCAAAGTGATAAACAGTGTAATATATATATATATATATATATATATATATATATATATATATATATACACATATATATACATTCATATATATATATATACACACACACACACATATATATACACACACATAGAGTATACACTGTATGAGTCACCATATGACAAGGACAGAGTATGTAGAAGTCAATTTAAACTCCTCTCCAAAACACAGGCTTTGTTAATCAGCAGACTGGTGTCAGAATGACGTAGCTGTAAAGCTATGGGACAATGTGTAAAAATTTCCAGCTGGGCAGTAACTTAAGGATAGGTTTTCAGTCAGGCTATGTCTAAATTGGCAGAGTTGTTGCCAACTATCTGCACCATCTGCACTTCTTCTCCTATTGTGTGAAGCCGAGTCATAACAATCTGAACAGTGAAGAGAGGAGATGTCCTCGATCCCAGAGTCAGGAAACATCTTACATAAGTTCATGTGGAGTGCTAAGGCAACGTGGATGCCATGTTTGGTTTTTTCGACCTGTAGAAAAAGTGAGAGGCCCACATCAGTGTAACACCTGGCACGGATTGAGTGACTGGACAATACAGTGCAAGTCTGGCTTTGACAGCAGCCTCAGGACTGATTCATTGCACTTTCTGAAGGCAGAATTGTCATGGTAAAAGCAAACTATGGCAAACTAAGACTTTCATCGAAGCAGGCGAGTTTTAGCTCTAATTATAATTTTCCCCCAAGGGCCAGAAACCAATTTGTCTGTTTTCAGTAGTACCACATTTGCACTGACAGAGTGGCTCAGGCAATGTTTGAAAAACTGTAATGAAAACAATTTCTTTTACGAGCCAGTGGGGTCCAGATTCAGCCATGAGGAATGCAGAGGGGGTAATCCTTCCACTCCCATTGCTGTAAATGCATAGGGAATACAGAGAAAGCAGACATAATGCTGTTGTATCAGTCTAAATGTGTTATGCTGTTAAAGGAGAATAAGGTTGACAGGCCCCTGAGGCTTCAGTCTGGAGAGCCAGCTATTCACACAAGCGCAATCACAACCTTTCTAAATGTGAATTTTGTACGGCCTGTGCAGTCTTCGCTTTTGTTGCCAATACAATATGTCATGATTGGGCTGCGTCGCAAGGCTCATAAACATCCAAAAAGAAGGAAAAGGGCTGGGGGGTGTCTGAGTGTCGGACAGTGTTCCTGGCGTTCTTAAAAGCTCTGCTTTTCTTTCTGTGGCTTGACCTGACGAGCTCACCAGAAACAGAGCACCACACAGAAAAGAGACTAAATTAGTTTTTGGTGCTGAAGCTCCTGATGGCAGATGTTATCTGCTTATTTACAATATGCTTGATTTGCATGTGGCATAAGAGGACAACTCTTGAGTTCTCCACAAATGCTTATTCACAGCAGCCTAGAAATGCCTCTGACAACTAACTGTGGGTAAGTGAAGGTCTCTAGTAAAACCCCAAATAATTAAATGAAACGCGCAAAAAAGTTATGGACAGAGAGACTTAAAACAGCCCTGTGTTAAATTAGAAGGGGCACACCACTTCAAGTGCTGGAGACAAATGATATATGATCCACAAAATCAACTTTGTGTAATAAATCTGAGACTTTTAAAAGGTGAACAATTGTCAAAACACAATATAATGTTATACACTCTGAGAGAAACATTTACAGCTTTAAAGCAACAGACTAATGATCTGTACTTGGGATGACTGTGAGGGAAACTGAAGAGATACTGTCTAAACTGTTCTTGGTAACATCTATGACTAGCTGTGCAATCAAACTTTAACAGTGTCTTAATTGCTATGTTGCTTTTTGGAGGCTGAAACACACAAATACAGTGAGCCAAAATTATGACAATAAACACAAATATAGACAATGATGACATCGTTTGTATCGCACTCTGCACCTCAGAGATAAGGAACTACCACTTTTCTCTCTCTATTTGTAATTTGCAGATTTCTACAACGAAGCAGACTGTCAAATGGCAATTAGAGCCAAGCACATAAATGTGATTTGCCAGGTCAACATTGTGTGATAATCTAACCACAGTAGAGCAAGGCCATAAAGGACTAAATGAGCAGCAGTTAATCTGAGAAACATTAGCCTTACATCTGAAACTCTGTCTTCGATGATTTCCACAATAATTATATACAGGCAGTTTGCAAGACCTTAGGGCCTGTACACATGAGAACACATATTAGAGAATCTGCAAACATTTTGAGTCATATTGGCTTTTTATCCACGGGGAATGTATTTTGTGAGTCCTAAAACAGATAAAATATATAATATTACAATATAATAATAAAATGGAAATATTAATAAATACAAATGCCACAGTTGCTTTTGATGACCATAACCAACACACAAAATACAGGTCTGGCATTCACACAACAGCATTAACTGTGTTATGGGGGTTGTGTGTATGAATACGTTTTTGGAGGGTTAGTTCTGCTTCCGTGTGGATATGGCTTTGAACTTATTAGCTGATTAGCCGACGTAAAAACTGGGTCAAGGAAATTTAAAGGCCAAATCTCTGATGTGAATCTGTGACCTGAGAAGGAACCAGTGGGACATGTGAGGGTGGCAGCTTCTACGAAGCACTTTTTTTCTTAATGACCAGTCTTGATACAACCAGATGAAGTGCATTTTTGACCCTCCTTCTGATGAAATTGCTTTGTGGTCAAATTTTCAAGCGCAATCACAACCTTTCTAAATGTGAATTTTGTACGGCCTGTGCAGTCTTCGCTTTTGTTGCCAATACAATATGTCATGATTGGGCTGCGTCGCAAGGCTCATAAACATCCAAAAAGAAGGAAAAGGGCTGGGGGGTGTCTGAGTGTCGGACAGTGTTCCTGGCGTTCTTAAAAGCTCTGCTTTTCTTTCTGTGGCTTGACCTGACGAGCTCACCAGAAACAGAGCACCACACAGAAAAGAGACTAAATTAGTTTTGGTGCTGAAGCTCCTGATGGCAGATGTTATCTGCTTATTTACAATATGCTTGATTTGCATGTGGCATAAGAGGACAACTCTTGAGTTCTCCACAAATGCTTATTCACAGCAGCCTAGAAATGCCTCTGACAACTAACTGTGGGTAAGTGAAGGTCTCTAGTAAAACCCCAAATAATTAAATGAAACGCGCAAAAAAGTTATGGACAGAGAGACTTAAAACAGCCCTGTGTTAAATTAGAAGGGGCACACCACTTCAAGTACTGGAGACAAATGATATATGATCCACAAAATCAACTTTGTGTAATAAATCTGAGACTTTTAAAAGGTGAACAATTGTCAAAACACAATATAATGTTATACACTCTGAGAGAAACATTTACAGCTTTAAAGCAACAGACTAATGATCTGTACTTGGGATGACTGTGAGGGAAACTGAAGAGATACTGTCTAAACTGTTCTTGGTAATTGGATGAAGTTTTGGGTAAACCTTTTACTAAACAGACATTTGCCGTAATTTACTAAAATAAACCAGATGGTCTATCATTTATACTAGTGGCTCTAAAAAAAGCTGTAGTAGGGCAGAGGGTTGCTATGAAGTGAACACTAACAAGCATGAACAAGACGCGTCACACTTTTTAATTTTTACATAGGGTTTGCCTTTAAAAATTGCATAAAATAATAAACTTTGTAGCTTGATATGCTATGTAAAAATACTTTAAAGGCATTACTGTGAAATTGGGGGTGGGGGTTAATCTATGACTAGCTGTGCAATCAAACTTTAACAGTGTCTTAATTGCTATGTTGCTTTTTGGAGGCTGAAACACACAAATACAGTGAGCCAAAATTATGAATATAAACACAAATATAGACAATGATGACATCGTTTGTATCGCACTCTGCACCTCAGGGATAAGGAACTACCACTACAACTACTACTTGCCTTTTCCATCTAGATATCAGGTTAGTGTCCCCTTAGATAGTTAAAACAGTTCATCTGCCTTCATTCGTGCTGGCACAACATGCAAGAATACAAATCATTTTCCAGCACAGAGGGATCTACCTTGAAGTGAAATATTGCTGCTCAGAGGGAGGCTGAGCTTTTGGCTTCGTATCAGATGCTGATAGTTCATCACAAGAGCTGTGAATGCATGGAGTACCGACGGGGGGTGTCAAAACTACTCTTTACTGCTGCAGAATTCAATAAATGTGTAAAAGAAAATTGCATCTGCCACAGAAATGCAGCTTGATTCACATTCAATTTGTGATGGCGGCACACAGCCAAGTGAAGCAGAGACTTCACAGTGTCTCTCTTATGTCTGGTTGACGGAGCGGCTGGTGGTTTGTGTGTGTTAGGGTGTGTGTGTCGGGCGCCTCACAAGTCGTTCTCTGTGAAGGAGAGAGAGATGTCACATGATTGTAGGCATTTGAAACAGAAGTATTTTTGAGGTGCTGCTGCAAACTGGTTGGACTATAAATAGAAGACTGTTAAAATTAACATAACGTTCTACTTCTCTTGTTTATCCATCCTCTATTGTTGCATTAAGCCGTATCAGTCAGAATAAGACACCCAGATAAGCCAGCTGGGAGATTAATTGCTATTGCAAGTAAATGTTCAACTGGACCTAAAATGGCCTTGGTGCACAGTTCCTGACCCCTCCTTTCACACAGGCATAAGCACCCAGAAAAAACATGATGAAATCCAATCTGGTAAAAAAAAATTATACAGTATGTGGAGACTGTGTTAATATTCATATTTTAAACTTCGGGTATAGCACAGAATACATTCTAAAAGCTAATGCCACCTATTTTTGTGGAGGTGGACACTTCAATGATTAAATTCCCCACGTGTGTTTATATGATGGGACAAGGACAGGAATCCATTTAAAGATCATAGTGTGGCTACAGCTGTAGCACTGACTAAAAAGAGCTGGGAGATGGTGGTGTTTGTTCAGGCTCGTTCTCTCTGCAGAGAACAGAGCAGGGTATTAATTGTTCCACTGTCAGCCACAGGCAGCCATCCCATCCCCAAACCATTAATCATAAGTGAGGGGCAGGCAAAGGGTGCAGTCCATTTAAAGATCATAGTGTGGCTACAGCTGTAGCACTGACTAAAAAGAGCTGGGAGATGGTGGTGTTTGTTCAGGCTCGTTCTCTCTGCAGAGAACAGAGCAGGGTATTAATTGTTCCACTGTCAGCCACAGGCAGCCATCTCATCCCCAAACCATTAATCATAAGTGAGGGGCAGGCAAAGGGTGCAGAGACAAAAATCACATATGCATGAAGGCAATTTGCAACAACAGAAAATCTGGTCATGGAAAAGAAAAGGCTGATTTCCATCCTCCAGGGTTTGCATGTTAAGATGCTATTTTGTGTCTCCTGTAGATCTTAAAAGCCAACACCTTGCTCATTGGTCCATTTCAGACTAAGTGGCATGAAGGATTTACAGTAAAGACACATGTGAAAGAAGCGTCTCATTAAAACTCGCCACAGACAGAGAACGGTCTGTCTCCCTCTAAATAACAATGAGGCCTCTTGGTTTCCTGGAGTCAGGGTTACGACCGGCACCGGTCTCTCCTGAGCCGTGAATAAAACGAACAGTTCATGAGTCACACAGCCTTTTACATCCACACCTATTCATGAGGAGAGGAGACAGGCAGCCGTTACAGGCTGCAGACTCCACCTACCTTCCTCAGTTCAATGAATGAATGAATGCAGGCTCTATTGAGCCTGGACGGTCTCTGTTGCTCCAACCCACGTTGGAAAGTATGACAACTGAGAAGCAGGTAGGAGAAAGAGGCTTCTGGGATGGCATGCGTGAGAGGTCCCGCCAATGCTGCATCCACTTGACACACAACGAGTTGCATGTGCGTAGATGTTTAGGTGACAGTTAAAACTGAGGTGACTTCAAGGTCAAGGGTTCAGCTTTGTCGCAGAACATTTTGCCGCATCAAAACAGGGAGAAACGTGCCACGGAGACCGAAATCACCACCTCAGAACTAGAAAACTCCTCATTTCTGTGTCACCATAATGAGTTGGCCTTTTCCATCGTCCTATATCTGTCAATGGAATTCCACCACAACAGTGAAGTCCACCCCACAGTGGACAACAGGAGAAGCTCTCAGAGCCTGACTGTCAAAAGGTCAGCGTGCCCTCCTCCTGCTCCCACGCTTTGACCTCATCAGCGAAACAGCTCTCTCTCCGTGGTTATGCTGTAATGACCCACATTGTTCCATTGACCCGAGCCACAAATCATGCTCATTATGCTGAGTGTGAAGTGGGTGCTTGGCCTGGGGACAGTAGAGATTAAGACTGCAGCACACAGACAATGTAAAACAAATATGACCTATAATACAAAGCCTGCTCATAGCCAAAGGGAATAAGGCATACAGTCAAACCAGAACAGGTTCAAAATGTTATTGTGTGCAAATTTGGCTTCCACATTTTGATTCTTTCACACTGTATGTACAAGTGTAGTGTCAGAACATCACAGCACCGTTTCCCCAGAACGTGTCTCTTTTCAGAGATGAGCAATGACTTTCAAACTGTATAATTTTGATTGTACCAAAGCAAACCAATTTATGCAAGACAATTTATCTACATCTATCTTCAGGATGCATAAGAATGCACATATCTATCAAACTAAGGTATAGTATATCATTATATACAAAATGTGTGTAAATATAAGGACATCTGGGTCATACACTAACATGATGGATTACGCTCTTCTCTAGGCAGAAAAAGGCGCTTTACTGAGAAAGTACAGCCTCAAAACACACCACTACATTATCCCAAAATAAACCCTTCCTGATTCTTTACCATTGTCTTAAACTGCACACTTACACTCAAAAAAAATCGAAATGTTAAATTAAATGTATTTTGTCAACAGGTTCCACATAACTGCATTTGGTTTATCTGAAGCAAAAATATTAATTTCATCAAACTTAATTATCATGTATTACATGAAAAACATGTTTTATATTAACAATTACATGTATCTTAGGTAAACTGAACATAGAAAGTACATATAAAGTGAACAACCCACCCAGTTCCATTTTTTTGAGTGTAGGTTTTAATATGCAATTGTACTGCTCTACCTATACGCTCTTAAATTTTGTTGCCCCTTGGTAGGTGAACATTTGCTTAACATTTACTCAACCATCAAAGGCCAAATCACATCAGGTGAAGGGAGACATTTATTGTGAAGTCTTGCTTTGGTCAAGAGCACGGCAGCAATTTTTCAGACATATTTTTCACTAAAAGAGCGAGCCACGCACAGAAACTCTGTGTGTGTGTGTGTGTGTCAAAAGCAGCAGGATTTATGAGACTGCGATTTATGTAATTTTACTGGGCGCCATTTTCTAACAGTTACACCATTCTGCCTTGCTGAACCAAGCAAAACAGATTCCTTTTCAGAGGTGGTAAAGATGGACGGATGAATAGGCTTCTGATGCCCCTCATTGTGTCACTTTATAAACCTAAATCAGCTTGCGATTGTAAACTAGTCATTTTGGAAAATTCAGAGGCCTTTATCAAAGCCTCTGCTCCAGCTTAACGAAGAGCTTGGTCTTGGTCTTGCTTCTACTGGGCAGCCTTAAGACGGAAAAAGACTTTCCCATTGAAGGCTGTGAAATATTTATAGCTGCAAAATGTAAGAATAACTTATCCCGTCCAAGTCCTACTGCTACTTTAGCAGTATGTAACTGATACACACTGTCACAGTGACCCGTTTGCTGCATTCAAATGACCTTTTAAGTTGAGATATGATTTTTTTTCCAGGGCTGTGGACACAAAAATCCGACCGCCAATTGCCATTTTTAAAATATTTTTCGTGTTACTTCAGTATGTGTTCCTGTACGTCACGTACATGTCCGATATGTGGCCCTGCAACATGGGTGAGAACAATCAAAACAGACAATAGTCTATGCAGCTTTTTGCTGTGTGTGTACTGACCGACCATTGTTGTCCTCCACCTGCACTGGCAGCAGAGAGAAGCCAAATAATACTGGAGGATAGTGTCGTCCTCCAGAGTTCAATTTAAGCCAAATAGCTGCGACAGCTTCCCTTTGTAACCTTTCTCACACTTCATCACCAAGTGCACTCAAAAAAGAAATGTTCCGTTGTTGTTGTTGTGCAAGAAGACCCGTTCAGTTCATGAGTGGTGGTTTGAGTCCTGTGCATGATTACACATTTAACTTCCAACAACACTTTGAGCTAAAAACATATTGATGTTAGTTGCGGGGCTCACACAGTAAGTCGATAATGCTAAAAATTTGATTATTTATGATATCTTAAATACAATTAAAATATTAGATTATATTAGATCAAATTAGATTAGATTAGACATTACTGATCCCACACTTGGGAAATTCACTTGCGACAGCAGCAAAAGTGGGCAGTGCAAAAAAGAAATAGAATATGCAATACAATAAGATAAAGACTAGAATAGAGTAATTCTTAGATAATAAACTGTACAATATGCACCTTTTACAATGAAAAGTATTATAGATGTAACTACCAGGAAGTGAGGAATAGTATTTGACATTGTTACAGAAATACAAGAAATACAACATTCTTACAATTAATTCAATTATGAATTAGTTAAAATCAAGTAAGATTGCACAGCTTGTATTATGGTCATTGTTAAAAGGTGGTGGGAGTAAAAGCCTTAACATCCACCAAGTGATTCTGACAAATAATACACAAAGAAAAGAAGGGGACCCAAAACCAAGTGAGACAGTGGACAATGTGGAAACATAATAAATGGCCACAAGAAGAAACACACTTAACTCAAATGTTCTGCTTATGTAACACCACAGCCTGGCCGATTGACCTCAGCTATGTGAGGGCAACACAGATGCAGCCAATGGCTCCTGACGAGCATGGAAACCTGGGATCAGGATTCTGGATCTTCCCTGGTCCCTGTAGCCTGGAGATATCCTCTCACCATTATCATCCAGACAATCTGAACCGAGTCAGTGGATGTGGAGCACACCGTTAAGAGTTAGGGGGGGAAAATGAAGGTATTCTTAACTGTACTATTTAAAGTCCGACTACCTTCATCTGTCTCTGGCTGTAAATGACCCTCCTCTTGTGCAGACTTCCAGATTTAATGGCTTTGAGAAATGAATACAAAATAACAGCAATTTTCTTGCATTTGATTTATGCGGTCATCTGAAGAGATGCATGTATTCTAGTGTAATTATTAATAGATAGACTGCATTAAACTGCAATTGGATCAGTGCATTACACTGTTCCTTTCCTCCTTGGTTGTAGAACATTTAATTATCTCTGTGTAGGAGCTGATTTCGATTTAGAGATGATTTTTAGGTTATTGACTCCAGCTCCCCTGTAAAAACAATGGATGGTTGGATGAATAGACAGATTTCGGGACTTAAACTGCTACCAACTAACTTTGAATATGTTTTCTTCTTCTTCTTAATTTGCTTAATTTTAATTTTTAACATATAGCATTTTGGGAAAGCGAGGACATTTTGGCCGGTCCTCAAACCTTTAAACCTCTTTTTCAGGGTTAAGACCTGGTTTTAGATCTTAACCCAATTAGTTTGATGTTAGAGTTTATAACAGTTCTTCTCATCTCTTCAGTCTCATCCTCCTCCCATCTTTCTACTGCAGCTCTTTTTCTTTTTCTTTTAATAATACTTTCCAGCAGGCTGTACACTGAATGGTGCAATGTCATCTTACCCTCCCGAAACGTGTGTGCTGTCTGATGAAAGCACTTTAAGATGAAAGCAATGCATGACTGAAAGAGCGCTGCCTCCATACTGTGTTTTAGATAAAGGCAGTGGATAATATTATATGGAGTGGCAGTATGTGCCGATACAATCGTGGCGTGACTCACGTGTTCGCAGTGAAAGTGTCAAATTCGCTGACGCTTCTCGCACAAGAGTCAGCCAGTCTAATGACATTATGCAATATACTGTCCCAACACAGGTGCACAAGGAGCTGTGGCACCCAACAATGACAGTGGACATCACTTTAGCAACATGAGCACCTCTAGCTACTAGGGTGGCCATTTCCATAGCACCAAAATGGAGGACACACTACTACACTACATTACAATTTTGTCCATGACAAAAGGCCATTTCATTGATGATATACAGTATCATGATGTATGCGTAACAGTGCAGTTCTTTAAAAGAATTTGTATTTATTCAAAAGAAAACATGAACTATGCTTTTCTTGAGTCTTTTCCTTGAGTAGTTACACCAACGTCACAGCGACAAAACCTATAAAAGTCGTCCTTACTACTTTTGCTGATAAAGCAATGCTCTTTTGGCCATTCAGAATTAAATGTTTTACGTTTTGGCAATTCTGTGGTGTTAGCCGCAGCCGGTGAACAGCAGCGGCACCTTTTTAACCACTGATATATCAGACATATTTAGTCGACACCGCTTTCAGCCTATTATTTCTTAGACCATAGATCTTAGGGCATTAGAAGTTATGCTGTGTTCCAGTGCAACTCCAAAAAGGACACCTGAGCATCTGGCTCATAACTGTGCTGGACATGGTATTTAAATCTGCTTAAATCTGGATATATGGCATTGCCCTACTTGCCTCGTAGTTAGCCATGACAGACACTGCTCTGCTAACCTCTGAGAGTTAATATGCCTTTTATAAGACCGGTTTTATCTAGACTAGCACAAAGATTCTTTTTATTTTGACGTCACGAACGTACTGTGCCGTGATTATGTGTCCTTCCTGCAAGGATTATAGGGAGAACTGGATCCTGTGTTTCCCGTCAGCATGTCATGACTTCACACCTTCATGTAGCTGTGACATGTCACAGTGTTCGCTCTCTCTCTATCACACACACACACACACACAGAAAACTGCAAAGCCATTACAAAAAACAAACAAACATCAAGCGAAGACCTTAGTTGAGTACCTTGCCCTTGGCTTACTATGGCATTGTGTGTAAAAAGCTTGTTTTGTAAAGTCCGGCGTGTGTGATTGTTCCGTCTATTCAAGCTGTCGGGCCTCGCGGCAGGAGGGACGTCAAATCATCTTTGTGTTAAAATCCCTAACTTTGGAGTTCGGCACAAAGTGAACGGCATGTTGCGCGTCTTCTTAATGCTGACTCAGCTTCTCTGCCTGCCTCACTGCTCACCTCTGCCCTGCGGGGTCAATGAAACATTCACAGCCTCACGGCAGCATCACTAAGCCAGGTTGATGTCACTGACGCTCTTTTAAGGGTTGTGACACTTTCAGTGCTGAGGGGGGGTTTATCTGCCGAGATAATTGAACTCCTCTTTAGAGGCTTTTCTCAGAGCTTTTGTGAGTGGATGGTGGTTTTTATCTGTCCACAGAACCAGCTACTGTCATATTTTGATCTCTAAGGCAATTATGGGTTTATTTCCTCCTTATTAAGGGTCCTATATTCTTCTTTAAAGTGGTTCAAAATATCTACACACTGCCAAAAAAAAGTCCATACTGAATTTGGGGGGTTGCTGCCTGTCATGGGCCCTCATGTAAAATATGTTCAACATCATTGAGGCTTTTCTGGTAGTATAAAGGTTATAATTAATAATTAATGCAATTGTGAATTTTTCTCCTTTCTTAAATTATATAAAAAAAAGGTTATGGGTTCCCTCAGTTAAAAGTTTTTCCACTGAGCAAGAATGATCATCAATTTAATGGGTTCATCCCTGAGATATGTAATTACATTACATTTTTATTTTCCTTCACAACGGGAACAAGAATTGTGACAACGTCTTCCTCTTTGTTTATGCATTTTGTTCAGCAAATCTAATTTCTTCTGTGTGGCCAAAGACGTGAAGCTGCCATTTTGTGGTCTACTATAGCAGGAATTAAGTTCTGGCTCTGGAATAACATAAATTAATTCATGGACAGGAATAAGGGACCAACCTGCTGTTGGATGTAAGTGTTTGACGTTGCTGAGCAAGGCGGTGTCCACTTTCTCCCACTTCCGTCATTTTCCAACAGACTCACTTTATGCATGATAAGCAGCCACTGCTGCCTGTTTATGTCCACGTGTCCCTGTGGACGTCTTTTCCTGTGTGTGAATATATAAGCGTGGCTTAGCCCAGGTGTGGGTGGGGTGTAAACACCAGAAATGTGTTATCCAATAAGAGTGTCTCTCCAACACTGGAAATAAATAAAATTAAATTATAAATAAATAAAATAGAAGATTTATCCAAAACAACCAAAAACAAAATATAAATACAGACTTACTGCAATGGATTTTTGAAGTCACTCATTTTTGCCATAATTTTAAGCATCTCACTTCCCGTCCTTTTAAACACATGCATAACTTTGTGGGAAAATTACATTAAGTGAATACTCACATTCAAACACGATTCTCACGATGTGAGTTAACCTGCCATATATTATTGATTAGTTGGCATATTGTTTTGCTAGATACACAGCAGCAGAAACTATTTTACATAATTTCTTGAATAACGTGGTGAAGATATAAATATACTCCAGCACTTAAGCACTGAAATTATAGCTGACAGTTCAATGAAATGTACTGCATGAGGGATTGCGTGTCTGTCTGTGTGTGTAGCTGGTATTCCTTATGTTGTGGGGACCTAAATCTGTTTACACAGTCACATTATTGGGACTTGTTTTCCTTACGGGGACGAAAATCAGGTCCCCATATGGTAAATTACTACATCGTAAGGTGGACGCGTTTTAAAGTTAGGCTGAGGTTAGGGTTAGGGTCAGGGTTAGTGCACTAGTAATTATGGTTACAGTTAGAGTAAATCCCCAGGGAATTAATAAATCAACGCAGTGTCCTCTGAAGTCATGGAAACCAGTGTGTGTCCAGATTAGTAATCTGTGAAAGGAGCCTCCAGCAGGAAAGTGCCTTATCTCCCGAGTCAGTATATGTTGTCAAACCTTTGTCTTTGTGACATAAAAGGTGACATACAGTATTTTGTGGACAAAGCCAGTCAGAAAGTGACAGTCAGTAATGTCAGTTCACAACAAAGGACTATGAATCATTCACATTTACTCTCAAATGAGTATTTTAACAGTTTTAACAGTCAGGAGGCGTCAAATTTGGGGGTACTGAAGTGAGAAATTACAGTTATTAAAGTTAATTAAAGATATATGCAACGCAGAAAGCATAACTTCTCTATGAACGATATAAGATGAATGCCTGAATTTAAAACAAAATCCTAACATTAAATGGTCTACAAGAAATACATGCTGCGTTTACTCACATTCTCACGTTGCTTAAGTTGGTCAGTGGTGTTTAGCCAATTATTATACAGTGGTCCACTATGGTCCACATGACATGAATGTCCTAATCAAGCCACATCTGCAACAATTCATAAATGGTCTGTATTTACAGTATATAGTGCTTTTCTAGTCCATTCAAAGCCGCTTTATACTATAGTTATGCGATTCACCCATTCACTCACACATTCATGTTGTCGACATGTTGCTCCTGACGTGAGGTTAAGTGTCTGGCCCAAGGAAACATGTAGAAATAAACATGCAGGACTGAAGTAGACCCTCATTTTAGTCGGATTAGAATTGCATATGTTTGTGTAAACGGAGTTTTTAAAGGCCTTTTCTGAAATAGCTTACAGAGAACGTCAGCATAGTTGATGCTGTTACTAATTTGACCTTATTAACGGCACCACTGTTATAGCTTTTTTCTGTGTGAGGAACTGCAATTAAATAATTCCATTCTGTGCTTTTATTGGCTCTGTGTTCAGTTTTAAAGGATGTTTTAGATGCGCTGTGTTTGTTCTTTTTTATTTAAAACTAATCCAATTCTTGACATTCCTATTCTGACATCAAAGAGCACACAAATAGATTTCTGCTCGACTCTGGGCATCTCACTCCACTTGTTTCCACTGTTTTCCTCGCACCCACAACTTGAGTGATTTTACTGTGACGTCCACCGATTGGTCAGTTCAAGCCTCATTTGCCAACAGCATCGAAGAGATTGGCGACGCTTGGGCAACAAAGTGTTTTTGAGACGCGCCATTTCCTCTCAGATGCAGCAGGTGTTTGAGGAAAACAGACGATGGATCTCCATTTAGGGGTAATGAGGACGTCATTATTCAGGCATTATTAAAATCTGCTGTGTCTGAGGTTGTTTGCATAAAATGCTTTGGTTTTCTAAGCATCCAGGAATTAATGACACCATTGTTTTATTTTATTTTAGTCCAATCGACCATGAATCTGGGAAAAGTAGATTTATGAAATATTCTAATAACTCTAACTGTAGCTTTTTTCCACTTTCATATCAGTGTCTCTAAGAGCCCAATAATTAAGTAAATAGCTAAAACTATTTGAATCAATAACAAATACATTGGCATCAAATTGTCCTTTTTTCAGTTCTTAGCAACATAATTCACTTCACAAATGTGAAAGTACCAAATATGTAATTATCTGTGGCTTTAATAGTCCCCAACTCATACAAAGTGTCTTTCTATCAGATCCGCTGCCTTCACAAAAAAAGGTCTCAGCCAGAACTTGTGCTGTAGAAGTGAGAAATTAAATCACTAATGTAAAAGTCAAATTGTGCAAGTGTTTAAACGGAATGAAATTTGAAGTACCTTGCTATTGTCCTGCCACTGACCTTACTGACTAAGAGTATAATCAATATGCACAGACAACATATAACACATAAATTCTCTTTGAAGCATAAAACACTTGCTGTCCATCACAGTGACATCAAGCAATTATGCCCATCTGGCTGAGACTGATCTGACCTCAGCTTACATTATGAGATCTGTGTGTGTGTGTGTGTGTGTACTTGTGATGCACAGGTGTCATCAGCAGAGTCACCTCCCCACTTAAGCCACAGGCCCATCTGTTCCATTCATACCCAGGGGTGGCAAGTCACAGTTCCAACCAGGCATTACAAGTCGACTGATGATCAGCAGGTGCTGACATTATGCGAGGAAAAACTTGTAATAGCTTGAGATGTCTCCAACACAACAAGAGTTATTCACGTTTGCATGTTTTCCCCCACGATCGGCAAAATACCAACCTGATGTATCACATTTGAAAGAAATGTTCAAGTGGACTGAGATAAACTGTTCATTAGATCTGTTTTCTCTGTAAACTGCCCCAGCCAGGTCTGGCTCTTGAGTTTATACACATGGAATGGTGATAAAAATGTGCTCTGGGTAGAGCTTGAAGATAAGCGCTGGCAGACGCACCCAGTTCAGTGAGCAAAAAAATCAACTCAGATTTTTTTGGAGTCTCACAGACAAATTAAACCCTAATTGCTCCCGGCAGCAACAGCCCAGAACTGCTGTGTTGCTGTTTTAACGGCCAGTGTGTAAAAATTAGGATGGTTTATGGCCATAAATTGAACATACTACCCAAAAGTATGTTTGTATATGAATTGACAATTAAAAAAGCATTTGGTTTTCATAGTCTCAAAGTGACACTTTATTATGTACTTACAGGCAAGGATCTTGTTTTATGAAAAGAGACTATATATATTAAAAAAAAAACAGATGTAGTCTTCCCTGTGCAAAATAACTTTACGAACCTAGGGATTCATGAGTTGACTGTCATGATGCCAGTCAAACCGGGATGTTTTTGATCAAGAAATTCAGACATCACCTGCAACCTGGCACCAATTGTACAGTACCAGCTGTCAATCACGCTGGCGTCCACTCATAGGTCTTGTGCTTGGACCATGGTTACAGACACCTACAGACAATTGTTACAAGCAGTGGAGTCGCCCTCTGACGGCAAACTGCTACTTCTGTCCTCCTTAAGCTTCACTTTTCAAACCAGACAACGTCCATTTTATAGGCGCTCGATGTTTGTGGAGGCTGATATGTTCTTGTCTTGGTCTTGTGCTGACATGTTTACACATCAGCCTGAAAGAACAAATCAGCCACAGCATGCATTTTGATTTTTGAAACAGGAGTTTATCTGGCAAACAAAGAAAAAAGTCATCCTTTTTGGCATGTGAAGACCACAATAGTTCCCTGATGCAGTTGGGGGTAAGAAAGGGATGAATAGAGTCTGTTTTGGTGCTTTTCTCAATATGCAGTTCAAAGCAATACTCCATTTTAGTATCGGCTCAGTTCGCTTGGAATATCGCCAGATCAGGTACTAGAAAAAAGCACCAGGTAAAAGGTACTATCCCTAATGGAGTCAAGCCAAGTCGAGCCAAAATGGTAGAACTGTATAATGGAAAAGCCCCATTAGTTACCATCTGCTGTCTCACCACTAGATGTCAGTCATTCTTACTCTCCGGACTTTAAAATATAGTCATTTTTGGTTCCATTTGTCCCAAAAGTAGAAAAGGGAAAAGGTGATGGGAAATGAACATTATCTACAAATACCCATCCATAGTAGCAGAGAGAGAGAGAGAGAGAGAGAGAGAGAGAGAGAGAGAGAGAGAGAGAGAGAGAGAGAGAGGGTGCTCCAGTTACAGGCCGGAGTTAAAAATAGGTCTCACTCAGTCACCACTCAGCCTTGCAACGTGGAGAGCAGGTTGTAAATGAGTGCAGTGAAGTGGTTGAATGGCAGCCCTTGTTGCTTGCTTTCTGGGCCCTGACACACACACACACACACACGCACACACACACACTGAATGTAAAAGCAGTAGCACACGCTGCTAACGACCGAGCAGTAAACACACTTATCCATGTATTAAGTGCCTGGTTGCATGTCAGATAAGGACAACGACATCTCTGTAGCTCTGCAAGAGTATGAGAGGGAATGGTTTATGTTTTACCCTCAAACTGAAACTTTACTTTTGCTTTCGGATACATGCAAAGAAGGTGTGAAACACTGTGTGATAATGAGTGACCCTAAACTGGTTACAGGTTGACTGGCTCACCACAGAAATTTGCACTATTCGCAAAAATCCTATTCCCTTACAAGTAAACTGCGAATGCGCTTATGTCTTGTGAACCTGTTTTCTGGAATTTGCCCAATAGTCACATTTGACACGTTTTGGAGGTACATTTCTCACTGGTGAAAGAGGCGAAGGTGTTCTAACAAAGTGAGACATCTTTCCACACACAGCAAAGCACAGTTTAAGACCGGTCTGACACCAAACGTGGGAAGATTTGTTGTTGACTTTGTTGGCTGCCAGGACATTCTCGTGTGTGGTTGTAGAGAGTAACACTGTCACCACGACACCTGCCACATAGTTCAGGGCCAGTTTAAAAACTGTGCGCACAAGCACTTAAAACAATATCGCGCTGATTTGCAAATCTGTAAATATGTTAATAATTAGTGGTTCATAGAATACTTTCCCTATGCTACATACATTTTAATTGTGTGGAAACAATATTTTGAGGTTGTTCTGGCCAAAACAGCTAACTCTAATACAGCTAATTGTTCCACTATATTACAAGTATGGTAACTAACAACAGCTGCTGAAATTGAGGTAGTAGGAATGTGAGACTCAACTACAACCGTGAAGTTTTGTGCAACGAAATGAGAGATAATTAAATGGAGCATTTAATTAGTTGGCTCTAAGTCAAGGCCTTGGCTAGGGTTAGGATGGATGAGTCACAGTATTATCTTTCAAATTATGATTTATTCTGTTAATATTTCCTGTTTATACAGATTACATGTCACATGTCCTTTTACTACCAGAGAATATAATTTCATGCCACTGTTGAGCCGAAACATGCATATGCTACTGATGAGAACCCGCGTCACAGTCCTGTCACTGCACCTCCACGAACTCTCTATTGCTGTTGTCTCTGTGTCAGAAAATAATTATGGTCTAGCTTTTGCACATAGCCCCATTAGAGCGAGGATCAATATGGTCTCCCGTTGCGCCTGTGCTTCATTAAGTGCAGCAGGAGGCATCACTGTGACGGGGCCTTAAAAATGTGTTGGCAGCTCCAGCAGCCTCCCTCTGAGTCGACAGGACTCTCAGGGAAGAGCCGCATGTCTGCAGCCAGAAGCAGCCAGAAGCACGTCTTACTGCTCAGGCTAAAACCACAGCTTCATTCACACTGACTTCTGAGATTATTCAGTGATCATACACATGAAACCTTCAGCCATGCTTAGTGTTCTTGCGATTTCTCTTACTTTTTTACAAAAAAGTAACTATGTGTAAGTATTTAAGTACATGTGTATGTATAAAGGTGTGGGGTCATCTCAGGCTAAGAGCATGAAAGGAGGCTCAGCGTCTGCAAACAGCGCCAGCCCATTCCTTTGCAGCCGTTTAACCTCAGGTTGCCTTAATGATGCACATGGAAGGCTGCGGGCTGAGCTCATGTTCCTCTGTGATCTATAGTCAGTGCCGAAATCAGCATTTGACCTCAAAATGGACACTGTCCAGTCACTGAACGCCATGTTTACTGAGTCTGATGTGATGCAGTGTACACTACCGTTCAAACGTTTGCGGTCACTTAGAAATGTCCTTATTTTTGAAAGAAAAGCACTGTTTTTCAAAGAAGACAACATTAAACTAATCAGAAATACACTCTATACATTGTTAATGTGGTAAATGGCTATTGTAGCTGCAAACATCTGGTTTTAAATGCAATATCTACATAGGTGTATAGAGGCCCATATCCACCAACCATCACTCCAGTGTTATAATGGTACATTGTGTTTGCTACTTGCCTTAGAAGGCTAATGGATGATTAGAAAACCCTTGTGCAGTTATGTTAGCACAGCTGAAAACAGTTTAGCTGGTGAGAGAAGCTGTAAAAGTGACCTTCCTTTGAGCTAGTTGAGTATCTGGAGCATCAAATTTGTGGGTTCCATCTAACCTTGTCAATGTCTTGACTATAATTTTCTATTCATTTTGCAACTCATTTGATATATAAAAGTGTGAGTTTTCAAGGAAAAGACAAAATTGTCTGGGTGAGCCCAAACCCCTGAACGGTAGTGTATATAATCTGCATAGTAGGTTGATTCTCTCTGGGGCACACGTTTGCCTGCTGCTGTAGCTCTTGCTTTAAGATGCATGTGTTTAGAGATGTACAGATGGTCCTGAGCATACCTTGATTGTGGTGTGTTTTATTTTAGGTGCTTTAGCATTTCCTAATTTCTAAACTGTCTGTCCACTCTCATCTGATCTATGGCATCAAGTAGGCATTTTCTCCCAGAGGACTGCTTCTCACTAGATATTCTCTCTTTTTTTGGTCATGTCTCTGTAGACCGTACATACACAGTACTCGTGCATGAAAATTCCAGTAGAACAGCAGTTTCTGAAATATTCAGGCCAGCCCGTCTGGCACCAACAGCCATGTGACTCTTCTGACGCTCAATGTGAACTTCAGCAGTTCGGCTTGTCCATGTCTAAACGTCTTAATGCTTTGAACTCTTGTACCTAATAAATTGGCTGGAGAGTGCATTTTTAAATATGCTGGCATTCTGAATATATATATATGAGCAGTATAAAAGATGTTTGTACACTTTTTCACAGCCAATAAGTTTTACAGATGCTTGTTTCTTTAAGATTTGATTGGTGCACATTTTACTCGGCCATTCCTTTATATTTTCAAACAGCTTACAACAGACTTTGACTGTCTTTTCCCATGAGAACAGCCTCTTTCTGCCTGTTACTATAGCAAATTACATTTTCTGCGACTGAAAACACAGTCAACAGTCACGACGGGCAAATTTGATAACGTCAACGTGACAGACCTCGAAATTTTCAAAAAGAGATGCACTGATTTGTGATAGTGATGGTCTAAAAATCTAAAAAAAAAAATACTTAGAACTACCAGCAGGAGCAGCAGGCTGGCGCATGAATGCCTTCTGTTCTTTGCCGTTTTCTCCTCTTTAGCCTCAGCTCTGCATAAACATAGCGGTGGTCTCCCGTTCACCTGCCACCACACCTCAACCCATGGGCAGCTGTTGTCGCCCTCCCCCGTCACCCCCTGCTGGAGGCAGACCTTCATTCAGCCCCTCCAGACACAACACCATCAACCCGTCGCCCATCACTGCCCCAGCTGAGTTTACGTTTTTCTTTAGCGTCCAGGCTGAAATTTGACGTCTGAGTTACGCCTGTGTATACAGGCTCCTCTGGGTCTTTACTTAGCTCAGGGAGTGAGACAGCTGTTACTGCTGCGACAATTCTTTACGATGCTGGTGGTTCTCGGAGGCAGGTGGAAGTTGTGTCCACTCAGCAGTTTCTTTGCATTTTCTGCTCCTCCTCCTCCTCTTTCAGGAAATGATGGACTTTCAGTCTTACAACATTGTTAAAATACTATTCTATTTCCTGCCCTGAGTCTCTTAAAATAAACAAAAACATTAATATAACCCTCAGTCATCAATGACAATGGCTTGGAACCAGTAACTACTGCATACAATGTAGGGCTAATATAATTAACCCACACTAAATTATAATTTGATAATCGATTAATTAGGTGGAATCTTTTATTTAAAAAAACCTCCTTAAATATAAATCTTTTCTGGTTTCTTTGCTCTTCTAAAACAGTGACCTGATTTTCTTTCATTTGTGGACAAACCAAAACAGTTAGGGACATTATCATTTTGAAACTTTTGAAAAAGCTATTGGCATTTTTTTCCCTCCATTTTATGATTTTTGCTGGACAAAACAAATTATTGATTGATTACAAACATAATTGTTCATTGCAGACCTAATACAGTGGGGACACAGCTTTGACTCAGTGGGAAAATTACTTGCTGCTTTGTACTTGTTCAGAAGTACAGCAGTATGCTAGACATTAGTCAATATTTTGTAAAATCTAAATTATTACATTTTTTTGGGGGGTTTTTTTTTCCACTTTTGGCTTCTCCCTCTTTAGGGGTTGTCACAGTGGATGATCCACACTCGCCGGCTGCCCCTTCTGACACAACCGACCCATTTATCCAGGCTTGGGACCGGCACTGGGAATATACTGGATGTAGTCCTCGTGGCTGGGGTTAATTTGTCCACCTGTGTCCAAAGTGTCCACTTGTGTCCAAAGTGTCCACTTATCAATGAGCAATGAGGATTGGGTATCTTGCTCAGGTGTACCCTACCCCATGACCTGGTAGGGACTCAAACCTGCAACGTTCCGGTCAAAAAAAACAATCTCTTTTCCAGGGGTTGCTCCTGTTTTGTAAAATCAGGATAATGATCATAAAAAAGACATGCAAAACTGCAATAGAACAACTTTGTTCTGCAAGAATAAACTCTCCAGAGAACAACTGAGACTCATTCATAACATTCTGTGCACATACTTGGGGGGGAATTTCTTCACAAAAGTCTTCTTATGGAACAAGGCGTGCTGAGGCCCATCACTGATAAGCACTGCAACCCTGACTGACTTAATTAATACAGAGTAAGCTATATTGGGCAAGGCAGACTAAATTCACAGGCAGATATCTGAGGGGATTTAACCTGCAACAGCGAGATGATGAAACACCCTTGTTGCAAGTTGAGACTCACGGCATCACACTCAGGGCTTTGACAGATCCAAATATTCTTATCACAGGTGTCTGCGAAGCTCTTGTCACCCTAACAGCAACATCCTGCTCTCCATTTTAGCAAAGAATAAGGCAGATTAAAACTTTCAGAGAAGTGATTTCAGCTGGGGGAAAATGTGTCTCATCCGTTTTTAAACGTCTTAATGCTTTGAACTCTTGTACCTAATAAATTGGCTGGAGAGTGCATTTGTAAATATGCTGGCATTCTGAATATATATATGAGCAGTAGATCCAAATATTCTTATCACAGGTGTCTGCGAAGCTCTTGTCACCCTAACAGCAACATCCTGCTCTCCATTTTAGCAAAGAATAAGGCAGATTAAAACTTTCAGAGAAGTAATTTCAGCTGGGGGGAAAATGTGAGCTGATGTCTTCACAAAACACACCAGACTAGGACAAGCAGGATCACAATGAAAAATGAATTAAGGAGGGCAGTGTGTGCAGAGCTGGGTACGACCAAAGGTCAACAAAATAAACAAATCGATATTCACAAGTTAACCTCTGTGATAATGGGTGATGCTCCGAGGGGGTTTGTGGAAACAATGCCAAGAAGTGCTTTATAAAATATTGTACTACAGTGGGCAGAAGGGAACTGAGGTAATGCTTCAGTGAGTGGGAGGGAGGCAAATATTCAACTGGCATATGATCAAGTTGTGCTGCTAAACTTGGCTGTTGCTGCACATTCATAGACAGTGTGCATCACAGAGGATAAAGCTGGAGCCATCACTGAAGGGACTGCAAGTTTGAAACATGATCGGTCAGACTCTGGCATCAACTGGACACAGCTCATCAAAACGTACAGTCACCTCTGACATTCTGACATAATGTTTTCAGAACCTGAACAAAACAAATGAGAATGAATCGAATTCATTTGATATGAGACAGAGTATATGTAAGGGGTCTGTATTTATGTAGCGCTTTAGCCTTGACGACCCGTCAAAAGGCTTTACAGCACAGTTTTGCCATTCACTCACACGTTCACACATCTGTCACACATCTTTCATAACTGGTGCCTGGTTTCTGGCTTCATTTTCATTTAATTTGCTGTTAATTTTAACTCTCTGTTAGAATTTCAATTTGTTTCCTTTATTGAGCGTTGTCTTTTTGTGGGATTTTATTATGTTTCCATATTCAGTCACTTTGAACATTGATTTGATATATGCTATAGATAAAGATTATGATTTTATTATTACAGACATCACGAGCAACCGGGGACGGATGAGTTCGCAGAATGCGGAGCCTAGAATCAAACTGGAGACATCATGCTATACTTGGTTAGTTGCTCCATGTCTTTGTAAGCATGGAGTTGAACATGACTAAAACAATTTGAGGGATCAGCTGGGTTTGGCCGGGTGGCTAATAGTCCCAGAGCAGTGTAATCTGGTATTTAGTGATTATTCACACTGTGCATGAAGGCAGTAGTAATGGGGGTGGGGTGCTGTGCAACAGACTTTGAGCACAACTAAGTCTGCTGTTCATGTCACTTTTGATGCGACATGGTCACTGAATTAGATCATAGATAGACAGCCATGTGCATGTCGGATTAAGAACTGACAATAAAGCAAATGAGGTCTTAATATGGAGTAAAGAGGCACTGTTAAAGCTGCAATGCGTAACTTTTGGTGATTTTTTAAATTGCTGTTGATGGAATTATCCTGCCTCTCTTTGGTCTTTGTGAAGACAAACTATGTAACATCTGTATGCTGTGTCCTTCATCTGAAAACAGGCTCTGTCAAGCAAAACAAGACATGTGGGAGCGTTTGTGTGTATACAATGCAGCCGTCTTGCTTTACTAGGGGAATGTTGCTTTTGATTCCTTTGGTATATTTAAAAGGTAAAAAAAAAAACAAACAACAGAAATTTTAATCAGACCTCTGCATAACTGTACAATGTGATATTAGTCCTAAGCATTTGTTTAGCTGAAACTATTTTGTTTCAAAAATGTGAGTGTACCTGCAGTACCCTCATAGGTCACAAGTCACAACAAGGCCGCAACTCACACTTTAGGAATCACTGACAAGCAAAACATTAACATTCCCATCACATTAATCATGTTGTCATATGCATTAGACAAGACTTGCTTTTATGGCTGCAAGACATTAACTTAAATAATTCTGTTCAGTTGCTTAGCTTACATATATTAAAAAAAAAAAAACTAAAACTATTTTAATATTGTAAAAGTTTACCTAACTGGCAGCCTCCTCCAAATTTAGTTAGTAAATGAGTTGCTTCTGAGCTATACCGGGTTACTGCGAAATGCAAATGTTCATGCGTCCCTGGGCAAATTCCATATTTTGTCGAGTTCTAAAGTGAAAAGAAATTGAATAAAACAAACCCTGCAACAGCATTAAACACACATCAGGGAAAAAAAGACTTTCATCTAAATGTTAATGCACAGTTTTTCTTTTCTGTGAGTATGCGGAATATGAAAATCACCTCTTTAAATATCCCTTTACTGACCGACTGCAGGACGTTAGTGTCAGACCTTTGCTGATTTTTTTCGACACATTCTTTCACATTTCTTGTGCCACAGGCTGCCACACAAACCCTACATTTTCACCGCCACACTCAACAGTTGGAAGGCAAACTTATCTCCGGAAAACCTTGACCATGGCCAAAAAGCATAATCTGTCCATAGTGTTTGCTTCCAAAAGGCACTCGGGCTTATCCAGATGTTACTTTGCAGACATCAAACGTTGACTTTTATGTTAAGGTCATGGGTAAGATTTCTTCATAATGTTTCTTCCATGGACATTTAGCCTCTTGGTGCACTACTGCTGCACAGTGGAGAGGTTCACCACTTCATCTGTGTTGAAGTGAAACCTGCAGCTCCTTTGCATTCATGTGGGAGTTGTGCTTTGCCTTTTTACCCAGTAGAAATGCTGCTTTGTCTACAAGTTGTCTCGGTTTTTCAGAACCAGTCTTAACTCTTAAGTGCCATTTCAATCAGTGGAATTTCAAGCTGCTTAGATACCCTCTTTTGACCTCTCTGCCATCACTTCATTAGCAAGAGAATGTATTTTCAGCTAATAATTCCTAATGACTGTTCTTAACAGATTAGGCTAACTAATCAATTAAAGCTGCAATGCACAATCTTTATGTAGATTTCTGTGTAATTACCTAGTTTTGTCCCCCTGTCCCTACCCTAGCTCACACAAATTCACACTGAGAGAATTATTGTACTTTGGCGAGTTATGCGTTGTACATGGGTATATCTGTCTTCAAATGTAGCATTTCTTGTTCAGAGTGTATCCAGGAAAGCTTAACTGGAGCTGCAAGGTGAAGGAAACAGCAACAGTTGTAATCATCTAGTCAGGCAGCCGCGCAGGGAGCAGCTGATTGTTGTTGTCATGAAAATCGTTTTAGCGAGAAGCCAGAATCGTGATTGTGATGAAAGTGAAATCGGAGAGAGTCAAGTGGAGCTGATTTTTAAGACTGCGGCAGAGGTTGGACCTTTAGATAAAGGTAACAATGATCTTCAGTAAACACACTGTCTGGCTTTGGAAAGAACTTTAAAGTCTGACAGACTTGCTGCGCCTCCGCCTCATGCTATGATTTTGCAATCACTTATCAGGAGACGCTGAGCAAAGAAGAAGTAAAATAAACCAAAAACATCCTCAGCCTGGAAGAGATGAGGCTCCATGAAGGGAAAACATCTAGCATCCTGAGAGCTGCTGATCCCTACTGCACCCTGCCCAACAAAAACGTTCCAATTTTCACAATTTAGGTGCGTGACTGATCTATATCACATGATGATGTGGAAACGTGCTAGGAAAACAGCACGTATTCTGTTATGTCTATTACATTAACCTGTGTAGCTGATGATCACTAGTGAGTGAGAGGTTTCAAGGTCAAAAGTCCAACTTCCTAGACCTTGTTTTCTAACAACAACTGTGATTTTATTAACTGTACATGGATAACACAAGAAGTGACAGTCTTTTCTGCAGATTGTTGCACAATGTGGAGCCAAAGAAAGCAGTGTAGTAGAGGAAATCCACAGCTCTCAGCTGACTGGACACTCTCCAGCCCTGAGTTCAGACTCGTGTCTCTGTCACAGATGTGGTCAACAACTTCCTTCCCCTCAATCAGAACTATTAATTCAGTACACGTTTTTGTCTATTGAATGTCTGTCAAACTTTGTTGTAGAAACAGCACAGCTTTGTAAGTGGGACTTTTTCTGTTTGGGGGAAAAAAATAACCAATAGCAGTTAAATGAAACAATGACTGGGAATGAAATAGTCTGTTTAAATACGCAAGCAAAAACTGATTCTTCTGATTCTGATTGTACATCCTGCTCAGACCATTTAAATCATAATGGATTTGGTCTTATGGTTTGAAAAGTGGGGCACAGGATGGAGAACATAGGAAGCAGCATACTGTCATTGTGAACTGTGAATCTCAGGCTTCAAAACGGGGGTTAATTTTGCATGACATCCATTTTTATATTCAGGCAAAGGGTGAATGGGTGATATATGGGTGAAATATAGAAGGCAAGACCATATCAAGAGTAAATATATGACGAGGCTCACAGAGAACAGTGAGGGGCTGAGGGTTGAATACATTTGTCCATCATGTGTTGAATCTGATATCGAATAAATATCCCTGCTTTCAAACACGATAGTGTTCTTTTAAACAGACATTTGACACAAAGTAAGTCAGTGATTGGCTGACAGTGACCCCACTAATGGGTTCACAGTGAAACTTCACTGGGTTTTGCTTTCAAGCTCTGCATTCTAGCTGCAGCTTGGCGTATTGGCAGGGATTTAACAGACATTTAGACCTGTTTAGACCAGTGTGAATAGAGCGCAGATCACTGCAGGGGTTAATTTATAGCCATATTTGTTTTGGTGCCAGACGAGTTCACTGAAAACTAAAGAGGTTTCGGTTTGGGTGGAAGGCAAACAGCTGTGCTTGACACACTGAACCATTAATGTATTATTGCATGCATTCAGATACAGTATCTGAAGCTATATAAAAAGCACTATTCCACTTTACCCCAAACAGAAAACAGCACAGCAATAGTGGCCAGTACTGAGGTGCAAAAAAAGATGTGTATGTGTGGACAACCTTTATCCTCCCTTTATTTTGGCAGGCTGTGATAAATTTTAATCTGAAACTAATGTCTAGCCATAAACTGTAAACTGTCCAGTGAGGTCTGACATAAAAGTATGTGGCAGATATGACAGGATAAGGTCACCTTTTCAGTGAAGTACAAAGAGAATGAATAAAAGACTGTCTGAAGCCACCTGTATTTAGATACTCACACTAGTCAGATACATTAGAACAATATTACCTTAGCTGGAATGGATTTTACTTTTGTTTCAGTCGTAAGGAAAGCAACTTGATACACAGACAAATCTTTTTGTAAAAGGCATATTTAAACTGCACTGTGTAACATCTGCCGATTGGCTTTGTTGCTGTTGACACTATTATTCTGCCTCTAGTCTTCTTGAGGCAAAACTTTTTTGGTATGCTGCATCCCATGAAAATGGGCTCTGTGTATCAATATCAGACCTGACTGACAGACATCGATAGGCATTTGTGCGGGCAGGGACAAGAATTGTTTATCCAACTGCTGAATGACCGTGATTTTGGAGAAGTAGAATTCATTTCTTCCCTTTTTCTCTAACCAGAACTAATCTCAGTGATTTGAAAGGCACCCTAGTAACAATGATAATTTCCACATAGGTTGTATTGGTATAGTAGGCCAATGCCTGAACTCTACTTTACAGACAACTCATTAGTGGCTTGCTCCCTCTCATCTCCACTGATGTCTAAAACTATTTACCTCCTAAAGTGGCAAAGATGCAGACGACCTGCCCTTATAATCTCAACCTTAAAATCTATCTGCCCGTCTTCCTCTGCGTCCCAGAGATTGACATAAACACTCTCTTGTAAACAGCGTGAGTCTCAGCCTGCTACAGACTCTCAGAAAGGCCACTACAGCCGAGGGTGTAAAGATATAAAGCTCTGATTCTACTTCTTACAAGTCACAAGTCATGGTCTCCCTCTGACAAAACAACAAGAGGAAAAACTGGGTGGAGACATTCATGGAGGGAGAGTCTGAAGGTCTAAATTAATCCCACATGTTCCCCTAGAGTTGACTCTCCAGGCAGCCTTGGCTTGTTCGGGCTGGTGGGAGGGTGGCGGAGCACGGCAAACTCCGAGAGCACCTCGCTGCATGTTCCCGCACTTTTTCGCCCACACACTGCTGTGCACTCAATCCACATGGATCCATTTAGCTCAACTATGGCATCAGAAGGCACAATTTACTTTTTTGGCAAGCGCGAGCTACAAAATTTGCTGCTTCACAGAAACCAAAAGGTTTAAAATAGACAAGAGTGGAGAAAAGGAGCACTGTCACACATGGCAGTGAGACACAGAAAGGCCGTAAATGTTCCTCCAGTTCTGCAAAGCTGCAGCACAAATGACACTTTTGAACAAAGACAATTACTCTGTATTCTTCAAAGGCTCAGTCCTTGGTAGAAAGAAAGTACAGATTTTAAACATATCGGTAAATTTCTCAATGCGTACTAGATATTTATGCAAGAAAATGATTTATTATTTAAGTAAATTGTGACGTGCAGGAGGTTTGTGCTTTATAGCATAGGTTACTTTCAGTACTTCACATTTTGAGTTTCTCATCACACACTTTACAAAGACTTTTACTCGATCACAGAGGGAAAAGTGATTACATGTCCAATACAATCATTAATATTACAACAGACCAAGTCGGGAAAACTTGCGTCAACTTGAAACTTAATCGTAATCGTAATTTGGCATCGGTCTGTGTGGAATGTAGTCGCCCAGCTGAAAGATGTATGGTCGAAGACAGAGGATCCAAGAAAGAGGATCCATCACCATTATCTTAACCCAGTTGTTTATTAGAGTGACGGGACTGTTGGGATGAAATGAGATTAGAGGACCTGCTCTTTATCTTTAGGTCTCTTTTGCAGTCATCATTACTAATAGAGGCAGACTATGGATTACTATAGTATACTAATAGACTACTTTTTAAAGTATGAAATCTCAAATCTTTGCATTTATACACCGGCCACCAACTATATAGATGATTCTGAAGTAATTATGTTAGTTAGAATGACAAAGGCACTTTATTTTTCGGCAATTTCTATAGGAATGACATGTTAAAGCACCAACGTTGGACTCCTGACTCCCAGCGAGAAACATTACTCCACAGCTTCATTCTGAGAAGGCACAACAGCTGGACATACCGTGCCTCGACAGACCAACATGATATACACTACAGCTGACAGGACTGGTTTGTGTTGGATGTATTAGTTAGCAATGGTTTACTCTGAGCTAAAAAGTTCCCGTTCATAAATCCCTTAAGAACCACACTCGTGATTAGATCGAGACATTAGTCAGGAACTCACATTTGATCCCATTACTGTCAAACAGCCAGCGGCTAGAATTATATGACGAATAGAGTCTAGATTCAGAAACTGAGTTCCCATCAGAAAAAAACACTGCAAGTTCACCTCCTTTTCATCACTGTTTCCTTATGCAAGTTCTACGCACAGACACCAACCCTCATTTTCAATACTGGACACATTTAGACCAGGGAAAAATGGGAAAACCAATACTTAGACAATTTATCTCAATGGGGACATCCCAGTCACACTGACTGTACTTTCAGCTACAATGAAAATACATTGATTCACCAAAGTCACCGGGATGATCTCGTTGATGTCGTTACTGTTTGTAAATTTCATGACAATCCACTCATGTTTATTCTGATCAATGAAAATGGAACCTAACCTTAAAAAAGGAAATTCCTGAGATTAAAGCTTTGTGATGGTATCTAGGGAATTCAAAGGCATTTTTGCCTCTGTATTGATGAAATCAGGACACTTGGAGATGCTACATTACACACAGGAAGGAACCAATTGTGGCTGTGATTGCTTCATAGTGAATAGAGAGTCTTAACCAACACTATGCACTGTCGCTGCTCTACCAGCTTAAACACTGTGAAACTGCAGGGGCAGATAGTTGGTCGGTCTGTAATTATATCACTGGCAGCAAAGGCAGAAGCCATTATAATCAAAACTAACTATAAACACCAACCTGGGTAAAAAATATATTAGTATCATCATCATCATCATCATCACCTGCCAGCTTAAACAGGTTTTGCACCAGAGGTGACACACACTCCTGCGCTATGCTTGTCAGCCCTGAGACCCTCAATCCAAGGTGCTGAAGGACAAAGACCCAGGGAGGAAATGAAATCCTTATCTATGCTGACAAAGCTGCAAACACCACACATCATACCCACTGCTGCTTTTTATCTTCAGTGAAAAAAATAAAGCTGATATCTCTACAAAACCAGCGTCACATGGATTTTGTAGTACGAACAGGCCAAGGGGATATTTTAGCCCTGGTGTGCTTGTTCATCCATCTGCTGCTTCTAACCTCTTCAAAATTCAAAAGTTTCTCCTCTGTGTGACAGGAGGAAAAGATAGGTCATTATCCACCTCATCAGAGAGGATGAAACCAGATGCTGTGACAGTGTGTGATATTGCAGCGAATATCTCTGATGGCAAAATCGACAGCTGAAGATAAACACTGGTGAGTCTATCTTAAGCTGAGGTCTGACAGATTTATGAGAATTATGGAATATTTAAAAAATATATATATTTGGGGGTAAAAGATGTGAAAGCATGTCAGAAATGTCCTGTTCATTCCTCAGTGTGCTGTACTCCAGTATCACATCATCTACATTGATAGATACTTGCATTACTGACACTTGCATTATTTCTGCCTGGAAAATGACAAGCAGCTGATCCATTATCAGAAAGGTTACTGTCATTAGTCACAAATTAGGTAAATGTCCATTACGTTCAAGTAGAATCAAGTAGAGATTATAACCTCAACAGAGGTGTGAATTATACCAATGTTGCTTAACTGTATCCTGCTACTTACTTATAAAGCCCTCAAAGTAAAGCTTCCACTGCAGCACAATAGCTTGAGTACAAGATGCAGTAACTACCTAATCTTTTGACATCTTTATCAGCAGCAATTTCATTGTATTCTGAATAGTGACAATGATGGCATCATAGCTCTCATGCGTTATTGACAGAAACTGTTTCAGACACTATGCAGTACACCAGTTAAATCAATAAACGTATTTCAAACTGTCATCAACTTAAATGATACACCTCTTTTGACACCTTAAAGTTGTATCATCTAATATGATTCTTATACAATGTATATTAATCGGTGTATAACTTCCTCGAACTGTGTTATTGTATTTTCTTTTAATTGTTCCTTGTTCTAAGATCTTGACATCTCGAATGAGATTATCTGACTAAATAATGATTTTCAAGCTTTATTTAGTCAGACAGATAACGCAAAAAGGTGGAAATTATTTTGTGGGAGAAAGTGCTGCATCTTCTAACAAGGTGGCCTTGAAAACACACTTGGAAATCAGATGTGAAGTGAACCTGTCCAGCGAGGTTAACACCAATACAGCTGACAATTGTATTCTGTGTCTGTAGTTATTAAATGTCACATAGAATGGTCTTTTTTCAACCAAAAATTGAGATTACTGATGTCTACTTAGATAAATTACTTGGATAAATTAAATAATATTTATGGTCAAAACCTCATAGTCTCTCGGAGCTAATGTCCGCCCCCCAGAAAACCGAGTCTCTTGTGATTGGCCAGCTACCAAATGCATTCCCACTCGCTTGTGATTGGCCAGCTATCAGCTGACTGACTGCTCCGCGGTGCTTCTTCTTCTTCTTCAGGTTGAATGTTCACGCCCATGACCGAAAGTAACTGTTAGGGGAGGGTTCGTTGCACGGCAAATGTGCTAGTTACGTAACTAAACTGGACTTTTCAAAACCGCTTGCTCGAGCTCAGGTAAACAGAGAAGCCCTTCTTTGTCAGAAGTGGCTGAAGTGTTTATTGTGACACTTTAGTGATGTTTAGATACGGGAAGGACACGGGGACACACCAAAAAACATCAGAAATTTGATTTGCCAGTGAATGTCCTCATATCAGTATTACTTGGTAATGTCCTTCTACTGAGAAACACTTTGTCCTTGAGACGCGTCAAACTTGGCATCACACATTTAAATAAACAAACTAAACCCAAATCAGCCCCAGTGTCATGAAAGCAATATTTAAAACACGTTGCCAAGGCAGCTTGGCCCTCACACTAAGAATAAACAGGTCAACTTAAAGGTCCAGTGTGAAAAAATGAGTGACATCTAATGGGGAGACTGCAGATTGTAGCAAACGGAGGACTCCTCTGCTCCTAAAGCTTCTGTATAAAAAATGAAAAACGCACACTTGGGCTGTTGTAGAAACATGGCAGTGCAAGATGGCAGCCTTCGTAAAGCAAGGCCCTTGCTTTATGACCCTAAAAGGCTTTTTGAAACACTCTGGAAAGCAGAATATTTTCATTTTAAAGCAATTATACGTTCATAATGACATATGTACGGGTAGTATATTACATCATCTAGTATATTACAACAAAGCCTCACAATTGTTACACACTGGACCTTTAAAACAACAATACTCAATATATATTTTATTGGGCAGGGTTGGTTGTGTTCATGTTCTAGAGTTTTTTGGGTTTTTTTTTGTTCTTTTATTACCGTTTCTATTTATTTTCAAAGCCACTAACTTCACATGGGAAGAAGGGGGAAAAAAAGCTGTCTAAGACAATACCACAGGAGCGAGGCATTAGAGATTACAAGCTTGTTAGCAGAAAGACGACAGCAGCCCAGCACACACTCACAAGCCCGACACGGATTAGGAGCCATGAACATACATTCACTTACATATTTAGACCTTTAATTAATAAGATACAGCAAACTGTGTTGTAACACACAGCAGAGTGAAGAGGGAGGTCAAGACTTTAAGAGGCCTGTAAACCAAGAGTGACTTTAATTATGCCACTTGATGTCTATTAGTGAGGAGAGCAGCTGATTGTTTCCATGGATATTTATTATTATATTTTTTCATGTTGTTGTTGTTAGTTTGGTCAAAATTCCTCAGCTCCACTCCACAATCACATACCCAGGTATATACAGTAGGACAATATTTCTGATTTTCTTCTCGTACCACTGGTAGGGTACACGTACCACAGTTCGAGAACCATGGCTCTAGACTGAACATGCCAACATATAAAGCAATAATGCATTATCCTCTTACGTAAGATAAGGCTAACAAAATGTTAAACCGAGTTGCGACCGTCCATGATGGTATAAATTTGTTTTTAAATGTCATGGTATTATGACCAGCACCTTCTTTGTAAACTAAAACCAGAAGTAACCGTATTCAGAAGAACAGATGTGAACCTGACTGAGAGCTTGTCCACCCGATGTCCGTCTACCTGGAACCACTTACCTATTGGACAATACTAGCTGTCAATCACATATCCCAATATGTGCTGTGCTTTATCAATTATCTGGCTCTTAATAGCAACAACACAAAATGTAAAATGTCAGCTAGTGATTGAGATTTTGAACTCTTCATGGAAAATGTTAACTGACAGTATAAATCAAGTGAGAAGTGGGGGTCATTTTCCCATAGACTTACATACAAAACAAACTTCTTTTAGTGACCAGTGGAGTCTCCCCCTGATGGCCATTATGCAGGTTAGAAATAAGTTTCTGGCACTTCCTTGTTGGCGTCAGCAGACAATGTCCCTCATGTTCCTGATGTTACTCAAAACTAGACATAACCTACTTATCTGATGCCATTGTTCCTATAAATATTGTGAACTCTGACATGGTGTCACAGCTGTGAGCCAGAGACTGAACAACTTAAACATTTTTGTATTATCCCTTACTGTATATACACAGTATATCTACTATATCTACCAAGCTTATTGAGGAATAAAAAAGCCAATGTCACTGCAGTGGTTCACAAACTGGCCACATAACTGCAGGAGAAGCCTGGGTGTCCTGGGGAAACTGAGTTGAATGAAGAGGACTTTGTACGTTTGACGGATGCTATCATGTGGACTTAAATTCAACTTGGATTCTTTTTTTATCAGGCGCTTCCCCTAACAATGTTAGCAATTACTTGAAAAGCTTGAGAAATACACTGTGCTATAGACTGTAAATTAATAGTTTTGCTAGACATTATTCTATATGGAGCCATATATGGTGTGTTCCAAGACGTGAAACCTAAAAAGATTAAACACAGTGTATACAAAGTGTCACAAATGACTGCCACCACCCTCTTTCCCCATCTTTTGACAACTCAGCTTACGACTACTCTCCTGGCCAAGACGCTGGAAACTCAGATTGGAGCGCAGATGCCAAACAATGGCTTCTTCACGATCTGAATAAACTCTGATTCAGGGGATCTAAAGTGAAAAGGAGGAAACAGATGTGGAAGCTGAAGATTAGATTTCTGCAGGGCCTGCTCTCATGCACGCTTCTGCTCCCAGCTTGGTTAAAAGCCAACACTGACTCTCATAATTCAACCCCATACAGCCAAAACTGCTGACCACAAGTCTTGTCCAGATGATCAGCAGATCGATCCATACTTCTAGCCATGTGTACTCTAAAGGATTGTTAGGCCTGGGGACAAAATGAGAATAACTGACCCAACTGTTCTGCCCCTAGAGCAGGTTATTCATTTGACATATGGTCAAGGGCAGTGATTGAGCAATTCTGAGCGCTGCCTTACTAACGGCTGAAATAACGCTTCTTCAGGGCAGCCATACAAGACTTGGACAAATTTAGACAGTGGTCTGTTACTGAATAATAGAATCTCGTTATAGATCCAGTTATGGCTGGACTGGAGCTTATTTTTGATCATTAAACCATGACTTAAAGCTTATCTTCAGTATTTTTATGGTTCATGGTCCTGTGCTGAATACATCAATCACTGTACTAATGCGCTCTAATTCAATCTCTGTGTGAAAATACAAAAGTCAGGCACCAGTATAAACCTATCTTTGTGAGGACATTTTGACTTCATGGGGACATTTTGTCTGAGTGAAGACCTGGTTTTAGGGTTAGTTTTAGGTTAGGGTAAGGGGCTAGGGAATGCATTATGTATATGATGTGTCCTCACTGAGACATAAAAAGGTTTTTGTGTGTGTGTGTGTGTATGAATGTGTGCCAGTGCTGACCCCAGGTCTCATCCTCTGTTACTGATATGACACCAAGTGGCCTGTTGACAACAGTGAGACCTTTAACACAGCGCAGCATATGAAGAAAATAGATTTGTGTCCTGAGAACTCTGCTGTACACGAGGGCACACGAGGGAGTGGTGAAATCAAGTGTGTAACATTTTGGATGGTCTATTGGCAGGAAGTGAATATAGTGGCCTTAAGTAAGCCTGTGTAATTTTATGAATGCTTTAAAATAAAGATTGTTTGCAATTCGTATCGTGTCTAAGGCCTTGCTTTACAGACGCCACCAAATGGCTAGATAAGAGATAAGATAAGAAATAAGATAGTCCTTAATTAGTTCCACAATGGGGAAATCTAATGATTTTACAGCAGCAGACAAGGTAAAGGTAATACATAATAAACATGCATATTCACATCCATGAAGGTACAACATAGAAAACATTAAGATCTACAAGCTACCTTTGGTCATACATCTTTGTAACACTGGATTTGACTTTGTCATTTCAGGCTGACTATAAGAAGGTTTAAACATTATGTTGCATGTTAAGAGTCTTTAGACAAAGGCATGACACCTTCTATAACTTGTTAACTGAATTAAATTTTTTAATTGAATTTCACATTAACATGTTACCTTTTGGACAGACAAGGTCCAGACTGTTTTCAAGATAATAGGTGTAAACGAGTGTGTGTTGGAGAATGAGGAGTCATGGTCTAGTGTGGACATGCACAGCTCCCCAGGGGAGGTTCCATTACACGTGGCGTAATCCTCTGGGCCTTTTATTGGCAAATGAAAGAGCGACAGAATAACATTTTAATCCTCCTCACCACTGAACCATGGGCTTGGGGCTGAATGTTAAATTGTTGATTAAACTGAACCCCAACAAAAGACAAACTAGTACTATATTAAACAATAAAAGGCAGCAAAAAAAATGCTACTTTCAAAAAAGCTGAATTTCTATCACAAATTATTGCATAATATGCAATAAATTGTGATCCCCCCCCACCCACTCCACTCCCACGGCATTCACTGACCATGTGATTCAGGTGATTTGTTTATGCAAAGCCTTAGACAGTCCAGTAAGGAGTGCTGGGATTTTTAAAGGGTACAACCTCCCCGTTTGCCCATACACACCACGTTTCTTTTAGTTTCGGTCTTTAACACAACACTGAGAATGCAAAATCAGTCAGGGTGCAGCAAAAGTATTTTTCCACGTCTTCATGCATTTGTTCAGATAGGCCAGATTTCGAACACAATGCATCTTGCACACGTTTTACAAATGAAAATCCAACACAGCCGAAGAAAAAATGCAATGTAATGACACATACACAACATTACCAGCCCTAAGAAATATTAAGAAAATACCTATTGTGCCAGTGCAGTGAATCACATACAGCGGTTCTATACTGTAACAAACTGTGTGACTGTGTGAGTCAGAGGATGGGACACAGGATAAATACTGGACAACCTATCCTTACAGGCATTGGTCTAAATCAGAGGTAGTTCATGTACAAGCTTCTTTGTAGATGTGAGATTAAGTGTGATGCAGATTTCATTGCTAATCCATTCATACCTGAGGGGGAGGTAGATGTATGTGGGAATGATAATTCAGACCAGGGACATCGCTGTCTCTCACTCTCTCTCTCTCTCTCTACTGTCCTTTCTTGCTTCTGCATCATGTCTGTGCATCAAGTCACAGCTGTAACTTCCTCATTTAAATGATCATATCAGCGGTTTGTGATGACAGCAGCTTACTTGCTGCTCTTCGGCATGTTGCATTTGACGCCTGCTGATAAGCTGAGTGACTGTGTAATCAGTAAGAATGAAGCTGCTGAGGACAGCCCCTTGTCATCAGCTTATCACAACAACTGAAGTGAATAAAAGTCTGATTTTGAGATAGAAGGACCTGTTGGTCTTGGTCGGAACTGTCAACTTGACCATGTCTACATGCCTTGATGCATCGAGTCACTGCCATGTGATTGGCAAGTTAGATATTTGCATGAATCATTTAGTTGGTTAGGTCTAAGAGAGAAGTGGCTGCCCCTTTGCCCTTTGGCTTTTTATACCGTTAAAAGTTGAACGCTTACTTATGTCCTATATGGTTGAGGTGATGTTATGAATGAGGAGGTCAGAAGAATCGTGTGGCATTTATAACGATACTGCAATTATTATCCGATCCCAATTTGTTATGGCTGATCATTCTGAACCGTACCTATCATTTTCACGAACAAATGAATCCAAATCACAATGATTTGACAAAACAAAACATATTTGGTCCCCACTGTAGAATTTCACCATGATCTGCTGACTTTGTTCGGCCTGTTTACGCCACTGTATTTTAACGCTGGTGATAATGAGAGCTCAGTATTTTTTCTCAGGCGGTACTTTGTATATTTTAAAAAATACGTGCGAGAACCACCGGTATGAATAAAGTTATCTGAATTAATCTGGACCATAGCAGGGTCTACTCTACACCCTATGAATGGAGCTCGGTGTGGTCGTAGATGCACTGAATCTATAGTTGTGGGACGCCTGCAGCTCCATGGACCCTCTTGCTCTGAATCAATCCGGTGTCTATTATAATGTGTGACTGTGACACTCTTTATAATAATAGGTGTGCATGAATTAAACACACATACAGCGTGCTGGCACAATGCGACCATTTTAATAGTAAGAACAACTGGCTGTGGCACCTACGGCTTCAACTGTGGTCTACTGCAAAACCACAGCCTTGTTTCAGTCGCAAGGCTCATTGGAAGTTAGACATGTAGGTGCCATGACTGACTGCTCTCTCTCTTTTTCCAAACCACAGCTGAAGATTAACACACACACACACACACATCTTTAAAGTCACTTATTTCCACCTGAGTGGCTGAAAACAAACTTGGAGCTGCGGTCCACTCTCGTCATTTGCAACAAAAATAATCCTAACAATCATAATCTGAAGGCACGGTGTTAGTGTGCGTGTGTGTGTGTGAGACATGCAGTAAATGAGAGGGGGGGGGGAAACTTACGTGAAAACGAAGAATAAAGTGGTCGAACCCACAAGGAGTGTGGCAGCAGTGGACACTGGGATGTATTTAGTGGGTTTAAATCTCTTTCCAGCGCTGTTGGGCATTCTGTAATTTCCACATTCCTCACTTAATTATTCCGGTTGGAGTCGCATGTAGGGTGAAAACAAATGGAGGTCCAGTGTCCGGTGTGAGCGGCCTTTGGTGAGGCTGTGGAAGGTACGAGTCAGTCCGAGTGTGAGCTGCGCGATGGAGCCGCGGAGATCCACACGCACGCGCACACCGAGAGGAGAAGGAGCCGGAGAAGAAGAAGAAGAGGCGGCGGCGGCGGCGGCGGCAGCAGCAGCCGGAGTGAAAAGCTGGAAATCCCTCCCTCACAATCCAGCCCACTGCTGAGGTCACTGAACCGCGTGAAAAGGTGGAGCCTCGGTGTGTGACTGCTGCTGCTGCTGCGAAGGATCACTCTCATCACTCTCACGTTTAAACCTTACACTAAAAGTGTAAACGCATTTGTGCCAGTGATAGAATCCTCCATGTGTGTGACAAATATTCTTAGAGTTTTTACATTTTTACAGTCATAGTCCATAGTGAAGCATGCAATATATAGGATTGTATCATCAAGGATTAATCACTGTTTCATATTTAGTTTGCCAAGTGGATGGATGAACAGTCACATGTAAACAGTGATGTGCACAGACATTTTAGAGGACAGGGGCTCACACTAGGACCCCACATGATAATTATGAATGAAAAAAGGTAATTGTGTCACCGAGGCAAATCTCGCACTACATGTTTATACGTTTATTTGAATAACCATACTCTCACGTAGATGTGTAAAATAGGCCTACTCAACAACCCTTTCCTTTTTTCATACCAGTAGTGACCATGCACAAAGCAGCTGCGGGAGCAGTGGGCAGCACTTCTCTGTTCAGGGCCGCCGCAGCCCTTGATCTGTCCCGCAATCTTAACCAGCGACCCTCCGGTCACAAGCCCAGTTCCCCTCCACTTATCCATGGACTGTCTGATCAGAGGGCAAAGGGGCAGCTGCTTAAACATTAGTCTGGTCTCACAAATCTGTGCACATCCATGTATGTACAGTACATGTGCCAGATAGTAGCCACAGGCTAATCCCCATTGGTTGTCCCCACACAGGCTGATGTAGCATAATTAACAGATAAATGCATGCAGCAATGCACACATAATGATGAAACAGTGATGCCTGTATTAAGTACAGTCATAAAACACAATAAAAAGAAGAGTATAAAGTGCCAACAATATACAGCACCACTGAGTTTTGTTCATTGCTCTCTATAGTTCAGCGTATACAGTATTATTGCACTTTTTTTTTTTTATTATTACACATTGTCTGTGTATATATCCCTGCACTTGGTGGGTAAATATGTTTACAGACCCGGTTAGTCATCTAGTTTTTCAGCTGTGTTTTAAATGTTGTTCAGATTAATAATAATAATTAAAAAAAAATCAAATAATCAAAAAAGGTGTAGGATGACAAAATGACATTTTATGTTCCCATCTGCTCCCTTTTCCCTATTTTAAAAATGTAATAGTCAAAATCAAAACCAGCCTTAGTCGTTTGTATGCACTTGACATAATGGCGATGTGGTGTTTAAATTATATTTAAATTATATTTAAATTATCAGTTAATTTGTGAGACCCAAGTTGTAAACTTGTGTTTTGAAGCTTTCTCTCTCACACGCACTATGTTGTCCTTCTGACATGTTACACGCAAATGCTTTGATGCCGCCAGGTTAACAGAGTGAAAGAAAAATGGGGTTTTACTTTGCAGCTATCAAGGCAGATTTTGGGGGTTAGAGCGCCCTCGCGTGGCGCAAGTTGGGTACTTATGTAGGGGGAAAAGCGATCATTTTGGCTCCCGCGGGCTACCGTACTGTTTATTAGCACTAGATTAGCTTGCTATCTGTTGTGCCGACTGTACTTTCAGTTTCTAGCGACGAGCCACTGGACAGCTGTGTCACGGAAAACGACGTTTTATGTTTCATTTTCTGAACCTTGAATTAAATACCAAACGCAAGTTAGTTATAACAAAGTTATACAGCTGGAGAGGAGATAGCTCTCGTTTGCACCTCGGTGAAGGTAAGCTGAGCTAATTAGCTAACGCAAGTTTTCTGCCTCTGGGGCTCCGAGAATGTCGTACAGGAAAACTTTGAAACTCATTTGTGGGATTGCGGGAGGCTCCGTGGCCCTGGTGTACGCTGCTGCCGCCGCCGCAGACTCCCGCGGATACTTCGGGGAGGAGCACGGAGAGGCGACCACACGGTGGTCAAGACTGTCCGTCCTTCGTGCTGCCCAGCCGGCGTGGACACCTGCCAACCCCACTCCACCTCCGTCAGGACATGCCTGGGACTTTAACTGGGACAAGTAAGGTCCTCATTAACACACTATGTCTCTACGCGGACTATTTTGCGTGTCCCTTTGTTAGCTACACCCGTTCTTCTGGTTAACAAGGCAGTTGACGCAGCAACTCAGTGCCTTAAGTCATGTAGACATGGACACGGTTTAGTTTCGTGGTCCTTATTCCTCAAACTGCACAGCTGCTAAATAAGTGCACAGCTGCACAGCTGCTAAATAAGTGCACAGCTATATACAGTTGATTTATTAAAACAGAGTTTGGCAGGGTGGTTTCTAAAATATGTGGGTCTATGGAAGCAGTCATAGAGTTTTGTACCGATCATGTTGACTCATGCATGGCTGTGTCTCAGTTAATCCAGCTTCTCATGCGTCAAGTTAACCATGTTCGACAAAGCCACAACTAATCTCAAGATCACGGTGTTTCACAAAGTTCAAGGTTATTTCCAACAGAAGGGAGTGAACCCTAAAAGCAGACGAGACTGAAGTTCAGGACAGATGCAACTAAATATTTCCATAAAAGCCTTGCTGATATTGAAACAGGAAAGCTTACAAAGAAAGTACATTTTCAAGTGAGCCCTTTTGTGGCACACAGCCAACAGGAGAGGTGACCATGGGATATTTAATGACTTGATCATTGTTTCTTTCAACTCTGCCATGGACCATGTTCAGAGCCGTCGTTGTGGAGCAGGAACACAGCAATGACAGTGTTACCAGCAGATGTAGTAATCTGTGTTAATATCTGTGTTCAGGAGAGACCCATCTGTTATGACCAATGGGAAGAAAAAGGAAAAAACATCTGAGGACCTCAGCTCCGAGCAGGACAACGGCAAACCCAAAGCTACGCGCAACATTCTCCTCATCAGACACTCCCAGTACAACCTGAGTGGGAACACTGACAAGGAGAGGATCCTTACTCCATTAGGTCTTGTTTGTCACTGGCTAGTTGTTTTTTTTCCCCCTTTGAATAACTTGAAAAGTATAGCTTCACACATATAGCCCCATTGTTGGATGTTTCTGTGTGGTAGAGAACAACCCCTCTCCTGGATGTCCCATCCAAATTTCACATTTGTCACGTTGGTGACAGATCTGACAGACCAGTCGTCTGTTAACGACCATTGTTACTCCATTTCCAGGTCGTGAACAGGCCGAGTTGACGGGCCAGAGGCTGGCAGCTCTGGGACTGAAGTATGATGTCCTGATTCACTCCAGCATGGCCAGGGCCACAGAGACGGCTCATATCATCAGCAAGCACCTTCCAGGTAGTGTACACTGCCCTTCACTGCTGCACTGTCGCACACACCCAGTCAGGAAAATGTAGCAAGTATGAACTAGAAAAAGTGTGGCTCCATATCCAGATCACTACCAAAAATCTAAATCATTTTTCCTTTATAACTTTAATCCACAGAATATTTCATCAAAACATGTCCTTTACTTTGTTGTGTTCTGCTGCTCACATGCAGATACACAAGGCCATAAACAAATGTCCCTGGCAGAGGTCATGATTGATTGTTTATAGCTGGAAGATTTTGTCTCCTTTCAGACTTAAAAATTACAAATATTTTAATGCAACATCTTTTTCCTGGTAAAATTGCGTTGTTGTTGATTAGAACATGACATTTGTCATCCATATTTTGATAAACACGTTTAGGGCATCAAGTAGCAACCATTTTTATTTTCTTATCTATCTGATTGACTGTTTGGTTTGGTTGATAAAATATTAGAAAATGGTGAAAATGCCAATGTTTCACAAACCTCAAATTGACGATATCCTCAAATGTTGTTTTTGTTCACAAACCAAAGATGTTGTTGTTCTGCTTTCTTTGCATCCATGTTGAAGAAGCTGAAAAACCGGAGAACTTGGTTTTTATTTGAAAGCAAAATACTCAACCTGATTTATTCAACTGTCAAAATGAGTTATGAAGTGATTGATGCAGCACTAACCCTGTTCATCTCTATAGTGACAGTTACAGCTGGAATGCTGAACATTACAAACGTATATTAACAGATTTTCCTTGTCCTCAACGTGGTACGGGTCCAGGAGTGGAGCTGGTGAGCTGTGATCTGCTGAGGGAGGGTGCACCGATCGAGCCAGTACCTCCGGTCTCCCACTGGAAGCCTGAAGCTGTGGTGAGAGAAACTAAACCCATTCTACCACCGGGACAGATCTTAATCTGAGTTCTGGGGACTCACTGACCCACATGTTTTAGATGTTGCCCTGCTCCAACACACCTGATTCAAATGATCAATCAGCAAGCTGTGCAGAAGCCTGATTAACCCCACTGATCGAATCAGGTATATTGGGGCAAGGGAAACTTCTAAAACATGCATGGCTGTGAAGATCGAGAAACTCTGGGATAAAACATTTTATTTTTGCATTTCTTTGTATAGATTTTTGCTTCTCATGTCTGTATGTGCAGGCTAAATGTCAACTGCTTGTTTAGGCTTCAAGCTGCAAAAATCCGCCAATATATTAGTGCACTGACACAGGAATGGACCAAAAGAAGAAGAGTTCACTTCCAAAATGCCAGTATTAAAAGTGGTGTGGGTTTAGAAAATCCTCCTTCACGGAACATTGTGGTTACATTCAAATTACCAGCCACATTGTTGAAATCTGTTTCAATCCAGACTATATGTTTCGTGAATGAATTTCAACTTCATTTTACGCATGTAGCAATTAAAACATATACTGTACATGTACTCTTACATTAATCTTAACAAATACAAATTTACTGCTATGAATGACCCATGTTCCTAGTGATAATGTCAGATTAATTGTTTGAACATAAGTGTAACTGGTTAGAATTCCTATATGAAGCCATAAAATGATTGAGTGGTGACTTTATAAGGAGCATGTGGTTGGCCTTAGTTTGGAATGAAGCTTTACACACATTCCTCACAGTGTTGATGAGCCTCATGTATTGACCTTGTAGTGACAGAGGGATTCAGACTGAACCTCTTTCATGTCACCTGGATAGCTTTCAACCTCTCTACCGTCCTCCAGCAGTACCACGAAGACGGCGCTCGCATTGAGGCAGCCTTCCGCCGCTACATCCACCGGGCTGACCCCAAGCAGAAGGAAGACAGCTATGAGATCATCGTGTGTCATGCCAATGTCATCCGTTATTTTGTGTGCAGGTTTGTGTCGCAGGCAGATATGTTGGTCACGGCTCGGCTAAGACCAGACCATGGCCTCTTGCTTTGCTGTCCATTGTTCATATGCCGCAGTTATGTCTCAGAAGAGTTTCTGAAGATTTTGTGCTTCAGTAACTGTGTTACTCTGCCTAGTGGAATCATTGAATGGGATTCCTGTCAGTAAATATTGATAATATTGTGCCATTCTCGGTGGCTTTTCGTCCCATTTCTGGTTTGCAGGGATATTTCTTTAATTTTTAAATAGAGACACTTTCAAACTAGTCATAATCAGTGTTTACAGAGTGTCTTTTGGTATTATGGGCCAAAGAATGAGGTCAATCTGGTTTTCTCTTTTTCCTCACTATCATTTTTTCTTTCTTATTTTTCACACACATCAACAATGTGTACGAAAGGCAGCGTTTATAATCCGCTCTCTTTGTTTTCAATTCTTTTTCTTAGTTGATTGTGTTTATTAAAGCAAGGCTGCATAAAGTCGTCTGCCAGGTTCTGTTTGCTTATTAATGACAGAAACAACAGGAGAGTAATTCTTGAGTCAACAGTGATAACAAAATAAATCTTGTACATCTTTTGTACATTTTAAGTACACTACATGTGAACAGCCTCCAAGTTTGATATCCTTACTCACTCAGTGGACAGTGTTCCAATTCACTTAATTAAGTGCTTTGTAAATATAAAGTAGCTTCAGTACGGCTCACTTGTTCATTCTTGTTCTTCCATCTCCAGGGCCCTGCAGTTTCCTCCTGAAGGATGGCTACGCATTGGCTTGAACAACGGCAGCATCACGTGGCTCACAATCCGACCCAGCGGCAGAGTCGCCCTCAGAACTCTGGGAGACGCAGGATTCATGCCGCCTGACAAACTAACACGGACCTGATGATCACACACACACACACACAGAGAGAAGTTCTGTGAACCATTTGAATCTGTTTTCTCCTTAAGTGTCTTGAAATTTGATTTTGATGTTCATATTTTGTAACTGAACTGTTGTCTAATGATCAGGGACTGTAGTGGTGTTGCTGGTGTTTTAATTTCTTCTGTGCCATAGGATGTTAACAGCCTGCATACATGCTGCATACAACATGTCCTGAATGCAACTGAGAATTTTTACACAAGAGACTGATTTTTAAACCAAAACTGACACTGTATTTGTAAAGATGTTTTAAATGCCAGTTGTGCTGTCCGCTTTACATGTTATTACAGTCTGCTGAAGAGAGAATTGTGTTGTACAGTGCATGAGCCAAAGTGAATAAAGTACGATTTTGGATGCCACTGTTTCTTTGGTTCTTTCATTTTGCCGATGTCACTGTTGCAGAAATGAGTGAAGAACAGCACTTAGACACACGAGGCCGTAAAGTAAGTGTGATGATTTATTAATTAGTTGAAAGCAAATGAGATTGAGACATACAGAAAGAGAATCACCATTAAATTTCTTTTTTTTATAAAGCACAGAATGCTAAAAGCACACAAAGCTCATTTTAAGTTGTTTAGGTGCGTTCCACATTCATGAACATTCAAAGACCAGAATTAGATCAGTCGTCACCTGAGAGCACGACAATGACGACAGTACAATCTTCTCAGTGAAGTAGTTTGTACTCCCGGGTAAAGGTTTAGTCCACAAAACAATGTACATTCAGAACACTTGATTCTCTTATCCTAAGTTGCAGTATGAATAAAAAGGATCAGGTCTCTTGTTTGTAATGTTGCTGATGAGCTCCCACACAGCAACTCAGCCCCTGCTTAAAAATACTGCCATTTGGATACAGCAGGTTTTCACACACAACTGCATGAATGTGCCAAAGTCATTTAGTGATGGTCAAATTGAGGTGGATGACAAATAACTGGTTATTAAAGCTCTAATAAGCAACATTTTTTATAGTAATTGTACTGCTGAGCCTACCGGGAATCTATTTAGCTCAGTTTTACCTTGTGATGTCAATGGCCACAATAAGCCACAGTCAGCCATGTTTATTTCAAACGAAGGGAACAAATTAAATATTTAAGCTGAAAATCTTTACCAATACAAATCTATGATCAACTGTGTTGATTAAGTGTTCCCTTTAATTTTCTGAACAGTGCAAGTTTTTCAGATCCTACTGTTTTTGAGTCTTTCTGTGACTCTTTGAAAAATTCACTTAATACGGCTTTAAGGAGGCATCAGATTGAGCCATTTTTAAGTTTAGCCCAGTCAATACCAATGTAAAAAATATAATTTAGTGATGCGTGTTTGTGATGGAAAGATGTTTCAGATTAAAAGAAGACTTCCATTGAAATAAAAATTGTGCAGTCTGAGGCTGCAGTTAATGGCTAAAAGTCAAGACATGTCCAGGAACCACCGAGAAAAGATAGAACATGTAGGCATTTATTGAAGAGCAAAATAAAAACATGGAAGATCTCAGTCTCATCATTTTCCCTCATGGTTTGCCATAATCACAAACTGACAGAGAACTGCTGTCACTTCAGCAAAGTAAGGCAATTCCTGAACTGAGGGGAGAACACAGGAAATGGCAGTTGGTTTTAATACCATTAATAATAAAAACATTTAAATTTTGTGCTACTGACCAACATACAAAAAAATTAAATTTAAAATATTGACATTTAACCTTTTTTTTTCCTTTTAAAAGAACAGCGTCAGTGACAGAATCCTGTTGAGGATTCCACACTACGGTGTTTGTGACCAACTCAACTTTTGGGGCAGGCGTGTGGCTTCAATTCATAATATTCCAAAAGGTTGACTAAAGGTGCTTCACATTTGCCACAAATGACATTACCGTCAATTCAAAATGGTCCACACCCATACAGTACGTAAATGAGCAAAGATTCTTCTGTTTTTTTTCTGTTTTAAAGTCTTGAGTGCACATCACAACCCAACGTGATGAGATTTCCTGTATTACATAGTAGTAGTACCATATATTATTAATACAAATCTTCCAGACACTTGTGCATATTTGTGTTAGGTATGTGGTTTTCTGAGCGCTGGAGGAGATGCCTCGCTGCAGCTGGGGGTTTGACTGGCTGGAGAGGGAAGGGCATGGCCAAAAGGGAGGAGGCAGGAGGCAGAGATCGAGAGAGCAGTTAAATCGAAGGTTCGGTTAAGTGCTTGAGGCGAATGCGCTGGATGTAGCTAGCATTGGCAGGGCTGTAACGGCTGGGGCTGAAGTCCGGTGAGGCAGCGTGTCGGGCAGGACTGAAGCGACTGCTGGGAGACATCAGGTCACTGACTGGGGAGCCGGGGGCCTGATGATGCATCCTGAGTCGTGGTTTTACCACCGCGGGGCTTGGCCAGCTGGACAGCAAACATCAACACCAGTCAGTGCTCAATTAATGCTTTAACTGTTAACAACACTGAAAAGTAAAGTAGTACAGATTTATGACTCTACATCAAAATCAAGGGAGCTAGACATCTTCTATGCTAGCCTGATTTGTAGCGATGCGTGACATTGGAGTTTTTGCCAATAATCAATACATTGGGAGTGCTTGGACTGATAACCGATACATTTTCTTCATTATGCAAAATAATAAAAAACATATAAAAATAACAGTTGGAGGGCATCAGCATAGAATTTAAGAAAGTTGAGGCCTATTTAGCCCACTGTGGTAGTCATTAGTCATATTGACAGATCTTGGTGTGTTTGCCAATATCCAATAATACATTTTAAAGCCCAATACCAATACTGTGCCAATACTATTGTGCATCCCCACTGATTTCCATTAAAATATATCAAGAATTTTAAACAAATATTTAGATATTCTGTAAAAAGGATCAGTGTTAAGTGAAGGGTCTAATGGGTTTGTTCACCAATGTTTTCAAAAAGTCATGTGAGGCAGAACAGGTCACTACAGGTGGAGATAAGAATGATTAACAATGACTAACAGATTACTTTAGTGTCAGTCATTTTGATTTTGAAGTGTTTATCAGTTTGAGTGTTTTTTTAATGATTAAAACAATTCCTCTATTTGTTTTCCAACTTCTTAAATGTGAATATCTTCTGGTTTCTTTGCTCAAAAAAACAGTTTTAACTTCACATTGTCTGACATTATATTGACAAATCTAAATGATTAATTGAAAAAAAAATAATCCAATTTATATTAATTGATAATTGATTATCAAAATAAGCATTGATTATCAAAATATATATAATTTACAGGATACAATATTGATATTCAATATGACACAGGTTCAATACATCCATATCATGTTAATGCAGAATACAAACACACTCTGAAACACCATATATATTGTTTAAATGTTAAATTGTTTCACTTACTTCTTCAACTCACTCCGGAGAAAAACTTAATCTTTAATTATCCTAATTTATTGTGATAATTCTGCCTATTCTGCAAGTTGAAAATATCCCACAGCCTAAAAAAGTGACATTTATAGCATCATTAGAGACACTCTTGAAGACAAATTAAAAGGTCTGTAGTGTTGCATTTAAGGAAAAGAAATTCAACACCATCTCATTAGTGCAGATATATTATATATGAATCCAGACTCAGAGGTCCTGCATTTCTCTAGCTAAACATGTTTTACTAACCCCTGCATGTCTGATGTGGAGTACGACGTCATTGTGCTCTTCCACTTATGAATGCTGGGATACTTCTGAGGATCGATGTCTATGCCGTCCACTGCCGACAAGACTTCTCTGTCCAATTTGGTTGGTGAATCCCTGTGAAAACATGGAAACTGTATCACATGTGCAGATATTTGCCCTTCTGTAATGTAACTTCTACTTTGGGGATCATTAGACATCTTTCATAACATGGAGCCAGAGTCAGAGTCCACTTGAGGACAAGCATTGATATCAAAACCACACATTGATATCAAAACCACTTGTTAAGCAACAGTTTCACCATTTTGTTTGCAGTTTGAGGACAGACTGTACACAAACACAGAGCTGGTTCAGCTACAGTGCTGCTCTGTCTCCCTCTATCTCTATAAGAGGTACATACAGCCTGACAGCAGGAGTCTACAAGGCTCCTTTTTTTTTTTTTAAAACTTCCTCATCTTTAGGAATTTTAAATAAAGTGGCAGAGATTTTCTGTGTTTTTTTCAAGAGTTAACCGCTGATTTTATCACAAATCATATAGCAATTTCAGTCAAAATAATCACAATTTTATTCAAATTGATATTTATTCAAAATTGTTCAGCCCTAATGCAATTATAACTTTCTCTATCCCATCGTGCCTTCTGCAGGAACCAGTCTGACTCACCCATCGATGAAAAGTCCTCTTCTAATGTGCGGTGGTGTCCTGGGTAGGAATTCATTAGAGTTATCCAGAGACTTATAGGAAGACCCAGAGGATCCTGAGCTGCTCAGGTCTCTACCACCATGGTCCCATGACTTGGACCTAGCACAAGAGTTGCGTCCCCCTGTTACTGAATCCCTAGTCCTTCCCAGCATCTCCAGGCTTTCCTCTGCTTCAAAGTACTCCTCTGAGCTGCCACTGCTTCTTCTTTCTTCCACTTCCTCTCCCTCCGTTCTCCAGTTCGGACCTTCCATGGCCTTGTCGTCCTGACTGCTGTGACCAAGACACACACGATTCAGCCCTGCACTCAGGTCTGCGGTTGAGGGGGAGGTGTATGAGTCCCGGACGTCCCTGTGCCGACTCCCCTCACTGCTCCTCCTCTCCCTGCTGCTGGTGGGGCTGTCCAGCGGTTCTTGCAGTGACATGCGCTCAAACTCCACCATGAGGTTGGAGATGGGCGACAGCAGGCAGGAAGAGGACGGAGAGGTGCGAGGGGACACCTTGTCTCCATTGTGAGTCCTGTCTCTGGAGGAGGAGCATGTCCCATTTTTGCAGACGACTCCGGGCGACAGGAGGCCGTTACTGCAGCAACACAGCAGGTCCTGCTCAGCCGCCGTCTCTATTAGGTCAGCTCCGCGGTGGTGCAGCGGAATAGGCAGGATGTGGAAGTCGCGGCCGCCCACTGCTCCCTTCAGGCTATCCTTAGATGCAGAGGATGTGATGCTGGTGAGCGCTGCATTCTGGCGGTTCTTCATCTCCTCTAGGCTGATGTCATCACCCTCATCTAGGAAGGCACCAACAGAGATGGAGTTGCAGAACTTTTTGGGCTTGCCTATAACCAGTATGATCAGTCACCAAAACAGACAAAAATAAAAATCAATTATTGTCAGAATGTAATTGGAATGATTCCCTATCTGTCTTTTATCTAATCAAAGTCAGAAGATTAGATATTGGGGAAAACATTTTCTGAAACAATAGATAAACCTTAACTAAGCACATGCCACACTGATGGAGCATTATGTTTTTGAAATGGCTAATCACAACTACGCAGTTAATGCATCAGTCCAAATGAGTTTTCAAACAGCTAAAAAAAGAAATAACAAATGAATTTTCAGAAATGTGATCCTCACATTCATATCACATGGCTGCCAATGTGATAAGAATGCAACAAAGGCAAATATTAACCATATATGCTGTTTGTATTGCTTGTAATTGTGATGAACTAAACATTTGTTGAGTATTTTAACATAAAATAGTTTGATCGTTTTGATTGAATTAAAAACACAAAAATACAGTGAGTAAAAAAAAAAAAAAAAAGGTTTATAGTAAAGAACAAACATCAGAAGTTGATGGTGATAAGATGCACAGTCTAACATAATATCAGGTAGCAATTCAAATAAGTGCAGTGTTAAATTGCAGTTTAAAAGAGAGAGAGCCACAGAAGCAGCTTTGAGCCCAGGAACCTCCAGAGAGGCAAGGTTGGATTGATTCATGTTAAATAGCATTGTTAGTTAGTTGAGAGGGAAGGGGACGCCCATTTATGTCACGCTCATGCAAGGGAAAAAAAGACATGGTGATTTTAAAAAGTAAGTTAAGAATGCATCTGTCTGTGTCACAGGAGGTGTAGGTTGACTTTCACGCTTTTAGGGTTCTATTTTCATGTTCTATAGAGCTTATCTTAATCATGGCCCTAAATTAAAACAAAAAACAATAATCAGCACACACCTTCCTATGCTCATGTGAAATAATGCGACTCATAATTACTGCCACTTCTGCTGTTAATTCATGTATTTTTGATTGTCTATTGGCCCTACATTAAAGCTCCGGTATGTAACTTCTGCTAGGGTTGCGTCCAAACCAGACTTCCGCCACACCTCAGGTGAGCTTGCAGAGCTTTCTGAGAGGACAACTCTAGGTCCATGTTCCAACTGTTCTCTTTATTAAATTCTTCAGATGATTTTGATATTGGCATGATCTGTTTCATATCCAACAAGGCTGAGGCGATATTTCAACAATTCCAAGTAAAACCTTCAATCAGTGAGGATAAACTTCAGCATTCAGTAACCATTTCCTCCTTCAGCAGTTTATACTTCTGGACCTGTGTGATGCACAGAGCAGGTGAGCGTACCTGGAGAGGGGCTTTTGAACCTGTTGCTGGTCTCATTCTCTCCAGCCTCCTCATGAACTCGTGGGCTGAAATCCTTCTTGCTCAGATACTCTTCAAGCTTTCGGAGGCCCTCGGTCGATGACAGATCCACAAAACTGTCCAGGAAGTCCCAGTACTCAGCCCATGGGTGACCCATCTCATGAGCCAAGTCTCTGGAAATAGAACACAACTTCTCACTTAGATCATATCACAAATGCAAACACCATGTGATTATGACTGAGGTGTTACCATTGCCATTTTACCATTTTATTTTATGGACTGAAACATGTCTGAACAGCAAGCATTCATTAGATTTTTATTTAAAAGCAAACATATATGTTTAAGCACCACTTAATATTTAAATATATCCATACAGCATACTGTTTTCAAGAAAACTTGCATTTATTCTCTTACAAATCCTCAGATGTGTTCAGTTAAGACTGGACGACATTATGAGAAACTATGTGAAACAAAGATGAACCAGATTTGAACTCGCAAACGGCCTGATTAGCTCAAAATCCCAACAGAGGTTTTTGACACGGTGGTGCAAATAGTTTCCACCATCTTCATGTATCACAAATCTCATAAAAAAGGTTTATTAGTTGAACTTACCTGCCCACTCTCTCAACCCCACGGTCTGGATCAGACTTGAGGATGTGGTGAAAAAATTCGGCTCGTTCTCTGGGTGGTGTTTTCCAGGACCGGCGAAAGTCATCCGCCTGCAGGAGGATGTTACTTTCATTTATTTATTTTTAGCAAAGATAATACATGCTACAAATGATGCAAGCGATATATCATTTATATGATCAGCAGGAAGAAACAGAGGGACAAGTGTGTTTAATTAATGAACTTGCTTTAGAAGGGCTGAGAGGGCCTGCAAAGGCTGTGACGGTCATCAGTGGATCCATGGGGCTTCTGGTGTGTCGCTTGATCATTGAATGACTTTCTGATGACTCGGGTGACCATAGCTCTCCAATGATGGGCTGAGAGGTGTTGTCGGTTGCCCTCAACAAAGGAATATAGCAGCGGTCTGTAGCAAAACAGTTGAAATGACACAGTTTGCCAAATATGACTTCTATTCACTGAACCGGGAATCAATTCTCAAGCAGGCAGTCTAATTGAAAACAAAATCTAATTTGGTGCATGGTCTCATTCATGTCTGTTGTTTAGGATGCTGTCAGTCTGTGCACAGGACAATAAATCAAGATATACAGTATAGAGATCCTGGTGCCAAATGCCATACTACCAAAACTGTACAGTAACTAAATTAAATTGTAACTCAACTTCTTTCTTTTTTTACACCCCACACCGACTCTCTCGAGAGACAGAAATCACACAACTATAGCTGACAAGTGATTTGTAATACCAACTTTTCAATAGCTGATTCAATAGTATGGAAGTACAAAATTCAAACAATCGTCTTTCATCTCCTACCTTTAGGTGTTACCATTGCAGAGTAATTAAAATGACCAAATGCTAATTAAAATGACTAAACAGTGTCTGTTACCTATGCTTACCAACAGTTTCAAGTTAGACATTGTTTTCACTGATCCACATGATATTTAAGTTACACTAAACAGCTGTAAGATAACACAAGATCACAAGGCAAAACATATAGATTTCCTGGAACACAATGGTCTTATCTTATGATAATTTAAATAGCTTAATACTTGTGTCCAAGTAAAACTTTGTTCCTTCATTGTTCTCCATTAGCACGACTTTCTTTAGGCATGCAGAAGCGGCTTGTTTAGCGATATTCAGTTGTTTTTTTTCCAGCTACCTATTGCATTTCTTATTCAAACAACATCAAAATTGGCACTACACTTACTAGTGCCCTTAGTAAGTCACCTGTTAAGTGAACTATTAGATAGTTTTTGAATAAGAGACAGACACATGTTCCTTGAATTAAAAGAGGCAATCCAACACCCCAGTTTGACTGTGTCATCCTTCTGTTCGTTATTTTTTTTTTTATGTATTAATGAATGTCCTTACCCTCCAAATAATCATTTATCTTCTGCTTCACTTCTTGGGTTTTGTTTTTTCTGCTACAAATAAGCTGTAATAGGAAAAACAAACAGTCAGTGATACATGCATAGGTATATAATACAGAGCTGAATCACATAAGGAAAGAATTTGCTGATCTTACAAAGCGCACTTACTGTCTTGCCAAAAGATTCGAGAAGAAAGCTAAAAGGTCACAGCTTTAAACCATGAGTGAGAAAAACTGAATCTCCCTCGGCAACTACTGCCACGATTACATTGTTCTACAGTAGAGTGCTATTATATGTACAAGAACACATATTCTGTGGAATAATCTCACCCAAAATGAGCCCAGGTTAAGCTGAATCTTTTGTTAAGTGCACATTACTTTTAAAAAAATGAAAGCTCCTTACATCACAAGGCTTCTGTTCATCCTTGTTTTTACAGTTCTTATCAATGTCAGGATGCGAGCACAGAACATTGACCACATCCGGGCACCCAAATTTACAGGCAAAGTGAAGTGGTGTTTCAAAACCCTGGAACATACAAAGAGACAGAGCAAAATACAGTGTAAACACAAGCCGACTCAATTTTTAGAATCTAATCTAATCTGCTTCAGACGGTGTGTTACATCAATTTACAGCTTTATCTGGAGTGTTGAGGTAAAGGTCTACAATGTAGCGGATACGTTTCTGCAGCATGTCCTCCTGGTCGTCTGGGTACATGAGGCGCATGAACTCTGGGTTCTCCAAGGTGTCCAGCAGCAGCTGAACAATGCCAGCCTGGTTCTCCTTAGCCGCCACATGCATGACATTGTACCGACAGCCCTCCTAACCAAAACAAAACAATGGAAGAAACATATGGATCAGGATATAATCCTATTTAAAATCCTGTCAGCTGAGGACAAAAAAAGCAGATCCTGACCTTGAATTAATCTGCTGAACCATTTAAAAGAGTAATTTAATACAATTTTATTTTCAGTTAAAACTGTAGTGTGTAACTTTTAAATATAAACAAATGTCCATTATTTTCAGACCACTGTCAAATGAGTTCACACAATGCTGATCAAACCAGCTCCACACGACTCTCTGTATTTCTCAGTACAACAGTGTTTAGATCTTTTGTCACCATTGATTACTTTTATGTCAGGACAGATAGAAGCAACAATAACATTGTGCTAGTAAAGTGCGATGATTAGAAACAGGTTGCAGTGTGACAAAAGGGATAAATCCAGAATGCCCACAAGAAGTATCAGAAGTAAAGCCTACAGCTCAAAAATATGGCCGTCCAGCAGTTTGACAGGACGAACACTTCTTGTCTCCACCTACCCCTGCAATGTGGGTGTATACACAAACATTACTATCGGGTGAGAGTATTGCTTCACAGATTGATTTTCAGATGAGGGATGCAGCATACAAATAATGTTACATTGTTTCTGTTGTTTCTATGGCAAGAAAATAACATCCACCTTCATCAGCCTTCTTTACGCTGCTACTGCACATTCAATGCTTTATTAAATTACCATTATCACTATTTACTGTAGTTACAGGTTTCAAAAGTTATTTTTGTTTCTTAGCACAAGGAGACAATACAAACAGAAGATTTACAATTCAACTTAAACATCACACACTGGTCATAGCTCTATCTCCATCTTAACCGACTGCAAGCTTGACAGAAAGGTTGGCACTGACATGGAAAAAACATCTAAGTATCCAACAGAGGTTTTATGTTTTCTGGCAATGGTATACAGAGAGGAATTTACTTAATGTCCTCACCTGCACAACAGTAGGATTATCTCCTGAGCCAATGAGATAACGTGGGTTGCTCCACACCAGCTCACTGAAGGCAGCCTCATCGCCTTTCTCCACAGCTTTCCGCAGTTTGGCAGTCAGATCCTGTGTGCGCGGGCTCTTGAAACTGTTGGCACGCTCCCGGTTGATGGTATCAACCTCCATGTTGTCTAGCAAAGACAGGGAGAATACATAAAGGAAGGACACTCCTAGAAAAACTCCAAATACTGTTCACATTGAGGCAGGAAAAAGAAATAAAACTCCATCTTTATATCACAAGATATTGCAGCTTCTAACTTAACAAAACCTAGAGAAATTACCACACACCTCATCCCCCTACTGGCCTCTTTATGAATAAAATTAGGCAGTCCAAATGACAATTTCTGAATTTCTAATATAACATAGGTTGTTGTTGATTATAGACATTCATACACATAAATGTACTTACCTTTGCCAACAATCAGGCCTGGTTTGACAGGAGACACAGTAGGTGTGGATTTACTGGGGGAAGGGAAATAGTCGCAGACGCCCTTGGCAAACTTCTCGGCATCTTCACGATTGGGAAAGGCTTTGAAGCGAGCCCCCTTCATCATTTTTACAGCTTGAAGAGCATCTTTCTTATCTGTGTACACATGTGCTCTCTCTGAAAAGATAGAAAAAAAACGCAGTTAACCATTTTATTCAATCAAATTGATTCTAAGTAATGAATAACATTGTTTTTCTAGTTCCATCTATTGTATGTTGTTAACGTGGTTCTCCAAAATGATTATAGGATTTTTTTTGGTTGCCATTCTTTCCGTCTCTGTTCAATCATCCAGTAAAGCCCCATTTCGACAAGGCTCCACAAAGTGCAGTATAAAAGCCTGCCCTGAAATATTAACATTAACAAAATTGATTTTTGTAGTAGCTTAAGATTAACTTAGATCAATATTCTATTTCAGAGAGGTTAGACAGCCTGACTGCTCTGCTGATCCCAAACCTGAGAACAGCAACAAATGCTTTTGCTCTCTTAAAAGACAAATATGGTCATCAAACTACAAAAACAGCAGCAGGTACTTCTGAACAAAAACTGGAACTAGGCCACACAGGATATATATAATAGATAAACTGTTTGTTTCAAATTTGCTAAAATACTGAAGTGGAGCTTTTTGCATTTGTAATATAATGACGCATTTCAAAACTGAGCACCATCAATAAGTAGTGGAAAGCAGAAAAAGGTAAATAATTTGAACAAACATTTGAAACTGCACTTTAAAGGATCAAGAACAAACATAAATATGTTACCAGTTACATCTCCAAACTGAAGGCATTATTTCCTTCATCTAACTAAAATACTGATAAAATATATTTGTCGACCAATGAATTATCAAGAAAAAAAATCCATAACATTTGGTGATTTGACGATTATCAATTACAATCATATTTGTATGACAAAAAAAACTCTCAAACCAAGAATCTCTTACCATTTCTTGACAAAACATCCTCCCACAGTGGACATACTCCATAATAAAAGGTTGGGGACACTTGTGTAAGCTTTGAGGGGGTTTCTGTTTTGGACTGAAAAATGCTTTCTGTAGCAGAGCTGTTGGTGGCTGTTTTCACTGAGATGTCCTCTTCCTCTGGAGGGTTGAGACCCACTCCATAGCCAAAGTCCAACTCTTTGCTGAGATCCTCAGATGGGCTGCTGGTTGTTGCAGCAGTGGTGGATGCAACTGCTGGGGTGACACTCGGCACAGGGTTTACATGATCAGCCACAGAGGCCGTGCTGCTTGAAACAACTGCAGAAGAGCTATTGTCCGATTCAGTGACACCGCTCTCTGGCCCAGCCAGGACACGGGCTAACTTCCTCTCAAAGGTGGCTCGGGTGGTAGCTGTGATGGGGCCACACTTGACATTTGCACGGGCAAATTCTTCTCGCAGTTCATCAGCACTTAGCCCCCTCAGCCTGCTCAGAACTGCCTCCATGCTTCAGCTCCCTGCAACACACACAAACCGTCCCTCAGCAAACCATCGGATTTTAAACCGAAAAACAATCAAGTAGAAGCTTTATTTGTTGCGGTTATCAAGTGTTATATCACACAGTACAATTAAGTTCACACTAACATTACACTTAAGTTACAGATATCAAAGTAAGATTACTTCCACAAATTTATCAAAGGCCAATTCAAGCTAAGTATTGAGTAAAGCATAAAGACAAAAGGGTTACTCAGTTAAACAGATATTAAGTTGAAAAACTTGAGAACACTCATCACTCAGCTCTAATACACTTCAGTATCCAGATAACCACTGTAATTAAATGAATTTATTCCTTGGGCCATAAATGTTGATGACCAACAAATTCTGCAGCATAATTTTAGCAACAAGGTAAATGCAGCCGAGAACATAACATCCTTGACAGAGGTAATCAGAAGTTGTCCAGTTTTGATTTGTTTGCCCATTCATACAACTCCATCATCATTAGTACAAAATAAAACATGAACACATTCTTTATACTATCCGGCTTTGACAAACCTTGACAACTTTTAGACGATTATTTGACTTCTTTATAATCCCAATAAAGCTAAAAACCTGCAGTTACTCTGTGTGCACATCAAGTGTATCCAGAACGCTTTTAAGGATGAAAAACCCAACACAGGCAGAACCCAACAAATGCACTTCAGTTTTACCAAATAAGCGACACAGATACCCAATACGTTTACGTTCGTTCAACAACTACAATGTCAAATCAACAAATCAAGAGCTACTCAAACTATATGCTTACATTGATACATTTACATAACATACATTTCATTTCTTATCAGAGTCAAGCGCACCAACGTGGGGTTAGCATCGGCGAGCTAACCTGCTAACCAGCAAGTCTGCTATAGCAGGCGGGGAATGTGGCTGGCAAGGATAGCGTGAGGGAAACCGCTCCTGTGAAAAAGCACACCGAGTTCGGTTGCACTATAGACATGTTAGAGTCGATTTAAAAAAAAAACAGAAGCAGCAAATATTGGAAGGTGGATACATTCCGATATTCGTCGGGTTAATTCGCACGCTGTCACGCCCAAGTATGTCATTCGAGGTGGGTTGTTTGGACTGTAGCGTTTGGTATGCCTTCGTGGTTACGATGCCGATGACAAAAAGTATACATGATGACAACAGACGTGTCCCTATACTTACCAGGGAACATTTTTATACAATACACGCAGAGCTATGGAAACCCAATGTTAATTTTACACAGGTACAGACGAATACACACAAAGCTTGAGACGGTCTGGAATAGACTCATTGTTTACAACATATTCGGCGCATGCGCGGTTTCAAGGGAGGGCGCACGTTGCATTCTAGACCTGTGGGAAAACTCGCTGCTGAACGACAGGAATGTGGCACGTACGGACATTAAAGCCAAGTTATCACATTAAACTCCAGGCATTGACAAAAGTTACATCGCCTGCAAGATGCAACATGTGAAACTATACTAGTGAACTCATTGTACGCTACACACTTCCATGTTTCTATTATTCATTTTCTTTTAAATCTACATTTTTACATAGATGGATGGATGTTATCTAGTCATGACTTGTTATCTAGTCAGGTGTGTCTCTTACGTTTTTTTAATCTCACACGAAGCTGCTCAAATACAATTTCGACTGCCTCTTTAATTTTACCTACTTTTCAAATTTGTGAATGTATCATGCTCGGTCCCCAGAGCAGACGTGATTAATCCAACGAATCTATAACCGGATACCCTCATGTCTAAGCTTTTGTAGTAATCAACGTGTCATATAATTAATGTCATATTTCCATGACTATTTGTGTCATGGAAATGTGTCCGTATAAACACCGTGCTCAAAATCAACTTGGCCAAACATTGAGATAAGGAAAAACGAGACAACATCTCCCCATGTACTTTACACAAGAAATGATGATACTTTAAAGCGCTCTTTAAAGTTGGATACAAGGAAATCAAAATGACGTAGCGACAAACACCGAATTGGGCTTAGCAAACATGCTAACTGTCATTAGCTACTTAGCAAGGCAGAAGCTATTTGCTCAAGCTGTCGGTTAGCCTAAGCATGCGTTCATTAAAACATACGACAAGAACTGAGCTCCTGTATTCTCACTGTCAACATGAACTACTGATAAACCGTAGTGACTGAAAACATTATCGATTTAGTCGATCCATGCCCACCTCCTCCAATCTGCCCGGCTACTGTTGCTAGGTGTCTTCTCACCGCTACGGTTTCAAAATGCAGAAGGAGACGGACCCCGTTGTACCTAACATAGCGCCTGAACAAAAACAAAACGTGGGGGAGACATCAGACAGAACCAACAGACCACAGGCTGTGACGACAGATGAATAATAGTGCAATTTTATGATAAATACAATCACAGCTCCCAGCACAAATGTTAAAACAGGTATGAATCGACTCCAACATTTGGAAAACAAAAACAACATACACGTTTTATGCATACAGTGTTAATGCACCAGCAAATGTTATTACTGCTTTATGTTACAATGAAATAAAGTTTGAACGATACAATTCAAATGATTTTTTTTAAAGAACACAATATAGCAATAGTTGAATAATAATAATTGTTATTAACTCCAGCAAGCATTCTCAAAATATGTACTTTCCCTTGGATCCAGAAACATTTCTCTTTAGTGTGGGATAATGCACTGACAGCGGCTGCACACAGTTGCATGCAGAAAGCCATGTATCATCTATCCAGTAGGACTCCCTCTATGGTGAAATGTTAGTGCAGCTGTATCAAAATTACTATCAGCTTTGATTTATGTTTTGCGTTTGATGCTTGCATTTAATCTTGTTTACACTGTCAAACAATTATGATAAAGTTACAATCATAAAAAAAGAAAGTATATTTATATATTAACCTCTGGAAACAATTAACTTATCCCCTTGCCCATGAAACAACATAACAAGTACAATATCTGATTGGGTTTTTTTTTTGTAAATACAGTATGTACCAAATGTAACAACAGTAAATAAACACATCTGCTTCATACTAGAACTCCCTCAGTCAGTTCAATTTTGATCATTAAGTGTGCAATGTCAGCTGATGTGACCCATTTATCTTACAATAAACCATTTTTTCAGATAGATTTGCACATAAACAATATAACATACAACATTTGCACACACCCTCAGCAGAAATACGTTAATCCAAACTGACAGTCCTTTACAGCATTTTAAAGGTTCCTTAAGGCTTTATTGCGTGCAAATTACTGAAGTCCATGCTATTCAATACACTGTACTGTGACTCCATACATAACTGAGATATTTTTTTTCCCCTCGGTAAGAAACAAAGGGGATATTGAAAGAACCAACCTAAGAAACACACCATTTTAACAAGAAGCCATACAAAAAAAAAAGATCACAACCGTATGACTTTTACCCTCCTGAAAATTAGTTATAATGTGTCATCACGAGATTCATATAATCAGTGTGTAAGAGTAAGCATGTCAGTTAAATCATAGATTTCCACTCACTCACAGGCACAACAAAATGGAAGAACAATTCATTGCCAGTTAGATGGCAACAGTATTTTGTCTCATCAAAACACTTATTAAATTACTGTCAGGTATCATTCACTATCACCAAAGCCACTGGTTTATTTTTAAAAGGTGGATGATACTAAATACTTTTTTAGTGAATAAAATTGTTGATTCATGGGGGAGAACTGTCCCAACAGATCAGTTGCAATTCTTTAAATAAACGTGACAATAGCAAAACAAAAAATGTGAACCATCAAAAAAGAGGAAAGAATAAAGCTATAGTATTATAGAATATTATTCTGCAAAAGCACCTCTGTGCCAATGGGAGAATGCCAAATGTTGGCAGCAATTGTTAAAGAGAAAGAGATTATGGGACTGAAAAGTGCCTTTGTGGATAAAACTCCACTCTCCCTCTATTGGCCTGAGAAAAGTTCTTCTGTTATAACTGCTGCTGTTCTGATTCATTGTTATTTTCTACCACCATGTTGGTTAGAGCTGTAGATGATTTAGAGATGTTTTCAAGTCCCAGTTCTGTGTTTGTCCATGAGCTCACTGACTCATGTACGGTTACTGTGTGTTCCTCCATCTGCCTTTGGAGGCTGTCCATCTCCTCCCTGACGACAAAAAAACACATTACAAGTATTCTATCATAGTTCAACACAACAAATAGCTTTCTGAGCGTATGTTTTTAATATTAAACGAATCATTCAGTCACAACAGTAGGCTTACTTGAGCTGCCGGAGACAGTTGTGCAGGTTGTTGAGAGGCTCCTTGTTGACAGAAGTTGATGGTTTCAATAGCTCGTCCAGCAGAGAGGCAGGCACTGGGCAGTCTGGAATCTTTACTGGTGTCACTGGGTTGGATGGGCTCCCCTCACTTTTAAACTCCATGCGCTGCTGCCCCAATAACATCATTACTTTGAGCTTTGTACTTTCACACCTGCCTTTACATCTCTCTACAGAGAGAGTGGTGGCTTTGTCAGCATTAATCATACTGTGATTTTAGGTGTACACATAATAGCAAGTAGTTATTACTGTCTGTGTAAGAATGTTAAAAATACTATCAGAACTTTACTTCGGTTATGTTCTTTACCTGTTTTTAATATAAAAAGTATTTAAAAACCATCATGTTAATATTTAAGAGCCACTTAACCCTTACGATTTTAGATAAGTTACAAGTCACATCAAATGTTTTGCATTTTGTCCAGAAATCAAATGATGCAATGGCTACATTCAAAGAAAAATACCCAAAAATATTCTCAGTGAAGAAAGTACATGTTACCTTCCTCAGGCGACTTTGTTTGAGCTCCACTTTGAGTTGCTGGTTCTGCAGCAGGACTGTCTTCATGCTGTTCCTCAGCTCACCTACTTTGGCCTGCAGCATAAACTTGTCCTTCCTGGTGCTGCTCAGCTCCTCCTGCACTGACTCCAGCTCCACCTTGATGTTCTGAGCCCAAAAGAAAAGTATGTTTCTTATAAACCATTTGGGAAAAAGACAAGGGTATGTAATCATATAAATATTTATTACTATATTGTAATATATTTCTCTACCTGTTTCCTGAGCTGTGATGCATATGCTTCTATTTAATTTCTTTAGTACTTGACGGCCTTGTATCAATATTTTGAAATCAAGTGAATACTTGCCTGCAGAGCTGTCTGGAGGTTGTCCAACTCTCTGTGATGGCACTGCTCCATCATCTCCACCTGGTGCTTCTGAGCTTCAATCTCTCTCTGCTTCTGCTCCACCTCCCACTTCAGGTCCTCAACCTGCATTCAATTTTAGTCATCTAAACGCACTAAGGCAAAATATTTCAGTGTGACTCTGGTTCAGAATCCCTACCTCTTGGTGAGTGAGGGGCTGCTTGGCCAGCTCCTCATTCAACTGTTTCTGGAGGACCTGGAGCTGTGAGTGAGCCTCAGCCAGCTCCTCCTGGAATCTAGAAACCTCCTGTGCATGCTGCTCATCCTGAGCCCTGTGGAAAGTTACATTTTTGCTGATAAATGGCTTGTTAGATACAGTTACTACAGATTTTACAACATAACAAGAAAAGTATTTTCAAATAGTCACAGTATTTTCCCATAAAGAAACACATACTGTAGCTTGTGAGCTTCACTTTGTAGAGTTTTCACCAGCTCCTCTTTGGCCTGCAGGTCCTTCTTGATTTCTGACAGCTCCAGCATGGCTGCCCTGTAGTGCCTTCTATTGTGGGCTGCTTCAGCCTTTGCTGCTGCCACCTGAAGGATACATCAAAGTATTACAACCCCAAAGAACCAAGGAGAGCAAAATGGTCCAGATTTATAAGAGCTACCAAAAAAGACACAAGCTATCAACTTTGTATGGATGTCAACACTCTAATATCTATATATGGTTTCAGAGGTTTCTTCTTGTGCCTCTTGCAAAACAAATGATCTCAAACTAAATATTTACCTGTTTGTAAACAGTATTCTCATTTGAAAGGCAAAATAATGTTCACCTGGCATTTCAGCACAGAGAAAAGAGGAAATACAATATCCAAATAGACACCCTACCTGTTCCTTCAGGTCCTTGACTTTGGATTTCTCTTTTTCCAAGGCAAGCTGGAGAGTTTGTACCACCTGCTTCATTTGCTGATCCTCTTCTTCTTTACGTTTCAGAACAGCCTGAACCTAAAAAAGGTGTATATAAAAACAATGTTTTTCATAAACTATTAACACTATTTGTCTGCCTAATTAAAGAAGCCTAACAATACTGAGAGCTACAAACCTGTAGGTTGAACTCACCTGTAAGTTGAGTTGAACAAGGTCTGCCTCTCTCTTAGCTAAAGCTGATTCTAAAATGTTGGAATGCTCCCGCAGTGCATTGTGGGACTGTGCCAATCCTGCCAGTTTCCCTTTTTCATGCTCCAGCTCAAGAGCTAGCTTCTTGTTGGCATCTTCTAACTTTCTGATCCGCTTCTTGAAGCATCGCGACTCTTGAAGCTGTAAAACCAATTTATATCATTTAAATGAATGCCATAAATTAATAAATCATACATCTTAATGTAGGGTGGGTGTGATCTATTATCAAAGTTCACCTCATCCTCGAGCTCCAAGACTTTCTCCTGATACTCCTCCAGTTCTGTGGAGGTGAGCGTGATCACTTCTTGTAGTTCCTTCTCCAGCATAGTCTTGCTTTTGGTCACAGCCTGCAACTCCTCCTGCAGAACCTTAACCTTTTCCTGAATGACAAGTCAAATCAGACTTTTTTAATGTGTTTCAAATACATGGGTGCAATTATCCAAGATTATTCACCAGGAAATTACATCTATTTTTATGAAAACAATGAATGAGTCAACTATACAGATAGGCTGTTCATCAATGTTTAAAGCAGTATTCTAGTATCTGTTAAAAATACTAGGAAAACTTACATCAACAATTTTATGCCAGTTTTTACAGTACCTGTAAGGCCTGGCTGTTTCCCCCATCTGACACTTGGGCCTTGAGTTTGAGCAGCTCTGCCTCTGCTGTTTCCTTGTCAGTCAGAGCCTCCTGCAACCTCCTGCTCAGGATGCCCACAGCATTCTCGTAGGCTTTGTGTTTGGCCTTCATCTCCTTCTGAGCACTTGTCAAATCTGTCCCCAGCCTCTTCATGCGCACCTTTTGCTCTGAGATGGCCCTATTTAATGTATTTTAAAAATTGTGCATGGAGAAGTGAAGTGCATGTGTGGTAACTGTACATCCTATGAACCATATTTTGTTTCGATTGGGAATCCTATAATCAATATCCCATATCCCATATGGAGTCACTGAAACTCCGCAAATCTGAATGAGCATATGACTCACTTTTTGGCTTCAGCCTCCATTTGCTCCACCTGTTTCCTGAGGCCTTCATTTTCTTGTGTCACTGCTGCCAATTGGCTCTGATCAAACTGTAGAGACTAAGATGGGAGAAAATCAGAAAACCTAACATTACAGATAAAAAAAAAATCGCTGAATGCTTTCCTTTTTCTTTAACTTTTTAAAATAATCAATGGGAAATATGGAATTCCACTACCTGGATGTGGGTTTCTAGCTGATCGCGTTCTCTCTGAATAGATTGCAGATGAGCTTCCATGCTACTCATCTGCTCCTGGACTCTCGCAACCTCTTTCTCTAGCCGAACACGTTCTACCTCTGCCTTTTGCTTTTCTTCCTGGACACCCAGCATGTCCTGCCTCAGGTCCTTCACCTCTTCCAGCAAGCGCTTTTTGGTGGACTTGAGCTCGCTGATCAACTGGTCCTTGGAGCTGGCATCGCGCCGATATGCTTCCACCATGACCTGTGAGGTTAATGACATTGTAAAACATTTTATCTTGTAAAAGGTTCATTTAAACAAGAATCATCTTTTCCGTTCAAGGATAGTGCCTGGGCCTGCTCATGTTTCAGTGTCTCAACTGAGGCAGCAGGCAATTTCACAGCATACTGGAGGAGAGCATGTTGTCAAGAAACTCTCAAGAAAAGGTGTTGGAATTACCCATATTTAAAGATATACTATGTGCCATTTCTGCATTAAAATATAAATTTTTTATCTAATTTTAGTCCTGTTGTATTATATTAAAACAAGACCAATGCTGTGTACTGTTTGAACAGTATTTTGTATTAGCCAAACAACATTTAAATCCCTTGAAATCTATGAAGGTAGCTTCTCAGTTTTGTCTATACTGAATACATGATTCAAACATCAAGAGTGGGGAATGAAAAAAGTAGTTAGCTTGCTACTCATTAGAAACATCTGCTGATGAGAGCTATGTCTCAAACACTGTCTGCAGGAAGCACTATAGAACTGGGACTAAACTCCCAAGAAGTTGGCACTTAGGTTAAGATAACTCTAAATAATAATTTAGCAGCCGCAGACGTACAGTTGTTAGTTTTACATGGATTTTTGACAGCATTCTGAATAAATTCAACAATGTATGTTAATGGATGAATTTGGGAAACAAATTAAACTTGAAACTTTGACAGACATTCACATCAGTTTACTTCATGACAGCCTGTCACTGCAAAATAAGCAGCCTCCTTCATTGCACAATCCATTGAAGCATGTCAACCAGCACTTTGTATTGTTGAACCAAATGGCTGTCATTTCAGAACAATACCCACAATCCCACAATAGAGTCAGCCTTTGGCAGATGGGAGGGTTCTGTCAAGTGTTTTATAAATGTGTGTCAGCGAACACAGTCTACACTTGGTTCGCTAGTTATACTGGTTCACTTGTAATGTTACACAGAAACAGAAATGTACACAGTCACATTGGAGCAATAGGGAAGTCTTACCTTCTGTTGTTGGTACTGCTCCTTAAATTTCTGTGCCTGTTTCTTCAGGGTACTGTTTTCTTGTTGGAGAGCTTTGATCTGTGACACAGCAGAAGCCTGATATTACCTATTACTGGACATGGTGACATTATTGTTAAAGGGAAAGAAATCTGACACAAAATACTACTTACATAAGAATGAACAAATATGTGAATTTAAGTTTAAGGTGTTAAGTTTAAGGTAAAACGTTATGATCTCTAAACAAAAATCACCAGCACCTCAGCATTTTCTACAAGATATTTTGCATAAAACAATTGCTGCTCATCTTGGCTCACCATATCTTCCTCAAGGTGTCCATGGAAGTAGACACAAATGCAATTATACCAAAGCCCACGCGGTTATGTCAATATTTGCTATATGGATAATGATAAGGTCATGTGTGCGTATGATCATTTTACCATGCATGAATATTTAGTCCTGCGTCATTTTTGTCCTTCTCCCAGTATCATACCTGACTGGCTTTGACCTGGACTTCTTGTCTGAGCTGATCCAAGACATCTGAGGCCACCAGAACATCCTCTCCCAGCCGCTCAGCACTCTCATCAAGTTGACTCTTGTCAGCTCGTGCTGCTTGCAGCGCTACCTCCAGGACAATTTTCTCATTTTGTAGATATTGGATGTTATCATCCTTGGTGTTGCTTTCTGTCTGTAGCTCTGCCAGCTGGGTCTCTAGTTCCATGTAGCGAGCCTCTAGCTGGTTGAGGGACTGCTCTTTGGTGTGCAGGTTCTCCTGAGTGGTTGTCAGCTGGCGCATTAGATCCAGGTGTTCTTTCTGGAGTGACTGCAGCTGCATGTCCTTCTGGGAAAGGCTAAACTTTTTCTATGGAAGACAGAGTGTGTTAGCAAGTTTAGAGCGAACCTCAGTAGAAATTTGACCACCCAAGCAAGATGAAAAACATGTTGTCATTACAAGTGGTATAACTACCTGCTCTAGTTCCCTTTCCAGGGTACTAGCTGTGTTGGCTAATTTTATTAAGTGCTCTCTCTCCTCCTCAAACTCTTCCAGTCTGTGCTGCAGGTCATCTTCCACCATAGACTTTGCATCCTGGATCTGCTTATAAGCTGCTTCTTGGGTCAGCATGTCAGCCTACATCATAGACCATAACAGGTTTTACATAGTAAACAAAGCTATGTGCACGGTGCTACAAACCACTCCTGTCAATTCAAAATAGACAGATTATTTTAAAAAAGTATAAAAGTATAATAGCCTTCATGTGGGAGTTGCTTCCTCAATGGCTATAGAAACTTTACAAGCATAAAATGGTGTAAGGTCAGAAAAGGATGTTGAAGACTATACCTCAATACTCTGCAGCTGAACTGCAATACGCTCTTTTTCTTTAATCGAGCGATGTTGTGTCTCAGTGAGTTGGTGAGACAATGTCACATTTTCCAGCTTCAGATGCTCCAAAACACCAATCTGAGTCATCTGTCCAGCCTGGGAAAAACAACACCCAAGATGAAATATGTTGCACAGGATGTGTAATCTCTGACATGACAGCTTTTAGGTTTGTACGGCATGATGCCAAAACCACAGGCAGTGATCAACCTTTACCTGCATGTTGGCCATTTCACTTTGCAGTCGGACTCTTGCCTCCTGGGCCAGTGCCAGCTGCTGCTGGTACCACTGTCTGACCTGCTGGAGTGAGTCAATTTCAGCCTGAGAAGTCTTCAGTCGGCTCTGCAGGGTGCTGCGTTCAAGATGGACCTGTTGAAGCTGGTTCTGAAGACCACCCATCTGCTGACGCAACTCCTGAACTACAAAAGTTAAAAACCACTTTAATAAAAGGAGTGAGACCATCAACATTGAGTTACACTCAGCTACTTAGGTCGCCATCGATCTCTCACCTGTATTATCTCTTATTGTCACAGTGTTTTGCATCTCCTCCACCTTCACCATCAGTCTGTTGTATTGATCTTCAGCCACCTTCAGGTCATTGCTTAGAGAAGCAAGACTGGCATTTTTGCTTTCCAGACTTCCCTGAAGCTCCACCATGGCCTTCTCTAGCTGGCTGCAGGTCTGTCGCAGTGTGCCAACTTCTGTGGTGAGGGTGCTCTGTTTCTCCTGGCTCACCTGAGCCTCCTCCTTCTTAGCCTGCAACTGAGCATTCACTGTTGCCAGTTGGGCCTGAAGCTCTGTCTTCTCTTTGAGAGCCTTGAATATAGGAGGAATTGGTCAGTACTGAAACAAACCTTTTTGATCTTGTTCCAGTTGTTCGGCAGCCTGCCCAAATAAGTTAACAGCCAACAAGCTTAATGTAAACTCTATGGATGCTGTGATATTCATTAGCAGTATAGTCAATTATAATGATATTAAATTAATGTAGTTTATTTAGTTCAAGTTATATTTATGCAAGTATAGACAGACCTACTAGCATACTAATGTGTATGGAAATACAGTTAAGACACAAAGGAGTAATGTTCTGAGAGGCTAAGCCACAGCAGCAACTAATAGCCTCCAATATGCTAAACCAAATTAAATTGTATTGCATTGTATTGTTGTTAATACTAACATCTTTAAAATATGTCAAGAGGTTATAATATTTTGTTCAGAAAATGTAAATAAATGGGTGCTTTGTCCAGAAGAAGTTGAAAATAAAAAAAATATATATAGAATTTAAAATGCTATAATACCTGATTAGCCTCTGATGACAAGGATTCTAGTTGACCTTCAAGTCTCATTTTCTCTTTTAGCACTTGGAGCATTTCGTCATGGCCCATCACTGAACTTTCCAAAGACACACTGGAACAGATGTAACATGCACACAAATGTCAATGCTGAAAATGAATTAAAAGGTGTTAAGATTTTGGTGAAATTTTTTTTTCATTTGGCAGAAATTCTTTAGACTAGATAGGTTCTTCATCACACAGAAATAGAAAGAGTGAGGTGAGGAGTATTCAGCTGCAACATGCAACTTCTCTAATACATATTACACATCGCAGCCATTTTTCCCCATCATCAACGAAGCAATGCTGAGAATTTGAAACATTAATTCTATGACCAAATAAATACCTGCTGGAGAAGCTGTCCCTGCGACTCCGAGGCTCTGCTGTCCCTTCTCTCTGCTGGTCCAGCTCCAGCAGGTGCTGCTCTTCGCTGGCTGCTTGCAACACCTCCTGCAAGGAAGGGAACTGACCCACTGCCTCAGCTGCAATCTCCCTCCCCTCCACTGTGTAGGGCCCTTGCTGCCTTTCAACTACTGCAGAGAGCAAACCGTATGTCCCCCTGGTGGACACACTGCTGTAAGATGAACTGTCGCTGTCGTTGCCATCGTTCCCCGGCCTTGTTCCTGAGTCACTGCCGTCAATTTCTGAGACATTGTCCCCAACTTGAAAAGGAGCACCAGGCTGTGCATCCGTCTCACAGGTGCTACCCTCTGACATCACACTGACCTCAGACAAAGTGGACACTGAGCTAATAGTGGACTGGAGGGAATTCATTGTGTTGTCTGCTGTCCTTACTCCACCCCCTCCTCCTCCACCACCACCATCATTCTCCGGAGACTTGTAGTCTGCCAAAGAGTGGATCTTCCTGGGACGGGGTGACCTGGACTTCTCCTTAGAAGGTGGAATTCCCAAACTACCAAGTTTAGGACCACGTGGGACACTGGTCCTCAGGAAAGAATACTCTTTCGTCATGGCAACAGTGTTGGCACGTGGCAGAGCCTCAGGATGCAGCATGAGTTCTGGATCCAGAGTGCTGAATGGCCTGCTTTTCGTGGTGGTGCGGTGAGACTACAAAACAGAGCACAAAGAATCAAAGGTATTGTCACAAATTGGAGCTAAACCTACACCCATGTAGAATATTTATCGAAACAGAAGAGCAATAGTTACCTCCTACCATCAAATGTCATTTATTTGGTTCACATTTTCCAAGAAAATGGCAAATTAGCAAAATAATTTCATAAAAAAGCATAGAAGCATAGACAAGCATAAACTAGACCATACTGGATCTACCAAATTACATTCATTTTTTTCCACACACCCACACATATATATATTTATATTTATTTATTTATACAAAGTGTGGCTACAGTTTTGATACAAACTTGGTGCCATCTTTAACCTGAGAGCAACTCATGTCACTCACCCGTTCCTTGTGTCTTTGCACTCTATACTGTTTGAGCTGCTCCTCCAGGCGCCGGCGAGCCTCCAGCCGAATCTTCTCCTCATTCTCCATCTCCAGTGTTGGTTTCTGGTTGGCTGAAGATTAAGTGTGTTAGGCCATAAAATTAATGTTCATCACATCATTGCATAAATTCTAAGCAGAGCACAGCACAAGACATGGTGAGCTAAGAGCTTGAAACCATTCAAAATACACCCATCACTATCGCTCCTAACAGTATGTGTGTTAAATAAAGTACATGTTTCACTCACATAATTAAAGGGTACCCTAGTCTGTACCACTGTGTGTTTTTATGGTTAGTTTAGACATAGAGAACATTACTCTTTTTCCAGAAATCCATTAAATGCATGTACAGTGGATTAGTTATGTTCATCTGCCATCACAAATTATACTAGATTTTTCACCACCTCTAAAATTACATTGTGAACATAGCATAGATGACTTTAAATTACCACCAAAAACACAACAGAAGGATTAGTTTGACAACACAGCAGTATTTCAACCAATATTTCAACTACATAAAACACTCACACCAAAGTCTAATCAAAAAATTAAATGCATTTGAGGGTTGCAAAACATTCCAACAACTAAACAAATGTCCCATTTAAACAATCTGTTCACATAATATACAGACAATGGAGTTTTAAAAAAATAATGTTTACATGCAGCACAAAGTGAAACATCCTACAGAAAAGTGAAGTTTAAGTACACGGGGGAGAAAAGGGGGAATTCACTCCATATTGCTTTGTGCTTACACAATTCAGTCTCCTGCATAGGCATACTGAGTTTGAGCGACTGCAATGCATCACCCTTGTGAAACGTGATCTCAGCACTAGCCCCCTCAGACATCTCTAGCATCATCTGTGGATAAGCAGCCACACCTGGGGATGGCTCTTGGGTCAGGGAGCTCAGAGGGGAGCTGCTGCTTTGTGGAGGGGCTGTCAGAGGCAGGGACCCATTCATACAGGTGTCACCTGCAGCACCAAAGCCCTCTGTCGGTCTGTCTCCATTTGGCAGAACAACTGAACTGATGGGACCTGAAAAAAGGGAACATGACAATAAGACATGGTAAGTTCTTGAGAACCAAAATGAGTGGATGTGACTCTTGTGGCAAACTGGCTTGACAACTCTGTCATGCTACAACTGCATTATTGAAAAGCTGCACCTTGTATCAATAAACAGAGTTAGCAGGATCATCTTGTAAAGAGCAACCTTTAAAAGGTCCTGGAAATTTGTGTATAGCATGTTTAGTCATGAATATTTAAAGATTTGAAATACTTAAATTACATTTATTTAAAGCTAAGCCTTAAAACAAAAGCAAACATTGCTTTTCCCTCACATAAATACTTCAAAATGAAATAAATACTTCAGAAGATGGTTTTAGAATATTTGAGTTCACTTCAGCTATTCAAAACATTTGTTTAAAGAGTTGTGTAATATGAAGAATTAGAAAGCCCCAGGCCTCAACTCAAGTCACTAATGCCACAAGAACAAGTTATGCTTGGTTATGCTTGGTGTTAGATAAAAAAAAAGGTTCTCAGAGTGGAGAGTAAAATTGAAAATGAGTATAGCACAGCAAGAAGGTATGGTCACTAATTTCTATATATATTAATGTTATATGTACAAAAGTACACACACCTATGTGTTGGTCAGAGCAGTCAACTTCCCAGATTGTCCAACACAAAATGGTCAAATGAGCCTTGTGATAGTTGGATATTGGACAGAGAACTAGTGATTGGCCAATTTTAATATTAGGTACACCTCTTAAACACAATCAGCCAATTATGTAAGAGCAACTCAATGTAGACATGATCTTCAAAGGGAGCATCAAAATAGGGCTGAAATGTGACTTAAGTGACTTTGAACCTGGTTGCTGGTGTCAGACGGGCTTCTCTGAATATTTCAGAAACTGCTGATCTACTGAGATTTCCATGCACAACTATTTACAGGGTTTGCAAAGAATGTTCCAAAAATCAGAAAACATCCAGTGACCAACAGTTTTTTAAAGTGAAATTCCCCTGTTGCTATCTGAGATCAGGAAAGAATGGCAATAGTGGTTTAAAATGATAGGAATACAACAATAAGTCCAAACACCACTAGTTACAACCTAGGTAACCGGAAAGCCATCATACACAACACATCAAACTACTACAGCAGGAGAAGATCACAATGGTTGCCACTTCTGCCACTTCATTATGTGTCCTGTGTACCTAATGAAGTGGCCAGTGAGTTTAAATGAAAGTGACAGCAGTATCCAAGTCTAACACTATCAGTCATATCCAAAGGGCAATCAGAAAAGGCAGAACTGGACCACACCAGCAGGCAGATTGAGTTTAGTTCCCTGAGGTGTAGAAAAGCAGGTAAATCAAAAAGGTACTGTGATAACACGGACCATCAGGTTTTGCACAAAAATTAAATGCATTTACAGTGGATTAGTTACGTCCATGTGCCATCACAAAATATACTAAATTCTTCATATATTCCTGTACATCAACTATGATTTCTTTTGTGAAGCCAAAAAAAAATCACCACCTCTAAAATTACTACATTTCACATTGTGACCATAGCATAGATGCCTTTAAATTGGCACCAAAAAACACAACAAAGGGATTAGTTTAACAACACAGCAGTTGGTCCAACCAAAATTTAAACTGAAACACTCACACCAAAGACTAATCAAGACATTAAATGCATTTGAGAGCTGCAAAAAAGGGAGGTATTCTCCAGCAACTAAAAGAAATTACCATTTAAACCATCTGTTCACATAATATAGTAAGATAAAAATGTAATATTTTAATGCAGCACAAAGCAAAACATCCCACAGAAAAGTGAAGTTTAAGTAGATGAGGTAAAAGCAGGCAGAATGTCTTCAGTTCCCTGAGGTATTTCAGCTCAAGTATGTGGACCCAATGAAACAAAATGAGTAAATTAAAGTAAACCCTTAAATAATTCAAGTTGTCACTGAAATTGATTAGCCAAGTGTAACTTGTAATAAAAAGCACACTATTACATTTGAAACCAATACATTGATTGCAGGCACACACAGAGCTTAATTAGGTCCCACTAAGACAGTATCAGCACTCACCATTACAAATATTCCCTTTTGCATTATGCAAGTTATCCTGTCCTTGGTGATCAAATGGTGTTTCCCCCTCTACAGCATGGGTTTCAGCCTCTTTGGATTTTATGACTTGGTCTTCTTTATAAACACTGGCCTCCATTTGAGCTGCTTCTGACTGAGTGGTTTCCATTTCCATCAAGAAGCCGAACAGTCACTGTATTGCTGATGCGCCTCCTGAGAGAATGTCTCACAAAACCATGTTAGGGGCAGGGCAGCAGGGACACTGGCAGCACTACAGAGAGGAATCATTTAGTTCAATAAATGACAGCTCTTGAATATGACAAACAATAAAGATCAACAAATGTTACAGGGGAATATGTGGCTGCACACAAGTGGGTTAATATCTTATGCAACAACTCAAGTGCCTTCATTGCCTTAACAGATTGACTTGAAACAACCAATTTCTTTTTCAAAAAAAATTATACACAGACATTATTAATATATTTATAATACAAAAGAGCACTGACCGGCTACGGCTCAATGTGGAAATAATTAAATCGTCGTAGAATCTGTAGAATCTGCTGAAAAGACACGCGCGCACACAAACGCCTTAGCAAATAACAATCGGCTAACCGGCATTTAAATATCAGCCATTTACCTGTCTCAAAATGCAGTTACGATTGTGGGCAATATCAGCTTGAGAGGAGACGATGACATATTTGCGGAACGGAGACATTTGACAGCTCTGACACGAGCCATACTGCAAATCTGTGCATATCTGTCGAAAGGAAGGGCTGTTTTTTAGAATGGTATAGGGCGGGGGCTTTGTAAATGCACTTTCAAGTCACATAATTTATAACTTTAGGTTTTTAAAGATAAAATTTGACATTTGACATGGCTGTGTTGCTAATACGTTTAAATTTGCTATTTTGACAGGAGCCTCTGATCAGCACGTCGTTTAAGTAGACTTACTAGTTCAGAAGAGATGAAATTCGAGATAGTCGTTGAAAAACCTTAAATTTAAAGGCGGCTATATTGCCCTTGTGTACTGACTGGGTGTAGATAAAATCCCCAACTATGCGAATTTCAAACTAAATGACTGCTGCTTTACGATGCTAGCGAGGCAGCTAGCTCGGTTTGTATACGACGGGACCTGTCAGGCTAATTCTGCTAACTCGCTAGCTGGAAACACAAGCGTAGGTGCGGGAGCGATTTCTAGGTTTTTTTGAAGTGTTCAACGAATTACCTTCTGTCTCGAAGGCTCGTTATAAACGCCACGTGTTAATTATAAAGTGACAAGTTCGGTAAATGTCACAACAGATAATAAATGTTTACCTTTGGAGAGCTTCGCCTTTTACTACGTGGCTGTTTGGGTTCCGTCCCTTTAATTGTCCGACCAGAAACAAAGGGCACGGATACAACAATCTGAATGACCAAACAGGAAGGCGGAGTATCTACTCAAAACGTGTTAATTTTGCCTTATACTTGCATTAAAGATTTAGGATAAAATTGATTGATTACACGGACCACAATACAGAACGGACATTTCAAAATTTCTTGTGCTGTAACAGGCAGTCGGATTTATGTGTTAAGAGGATGCAAATGACTTATTGTTTGTTACAAATTCTTGTTTTTCTTGTTTTACTGTACACCTTTTTTTTTTTATCTTTTTCATGAGTGACGTTTTCACCCTTGAAGCAGACAGTTTTGTGTTAACACTGTGTTAAATTGCATGAGTATTTCGAAATAAATATTTTAAAGATAGAAAGGAAAACGAATCAGTCCAAAGAACCGTTTCCATCTGCCCGTGCCGCTTCAAGCGGCATTGACAGGTGTACATAATTTTAACATGCCACAACCTCATGTGGCCTTCTTTTCAATTTTAAACTGTTGTACTTTGGCGCCACTTAGTGGTAATATTAAAAATTACAGTGTGATTGAAAGAGACAAAATAATGGGCAGCAAATAGTCTCATTTTATCCACTTCCATGTATCTTCTTGTTGTACATTAAAATCTATTTAACAGTAACCTTAATATGATAATCATCTGTAAATTGCTTTGAATAAACATATTTGTCAAACGACTGAATGTTATTTATTGTCTGCCCAAAAGTTGCTTTATTTTATTTAGCTGTTTAATCAACCATAAACACCATCACCTTTTTGAGCATCATCTTTGTGAAATAAATGAAGATCACACAATATTTCAGTCACTTGAAATAGTTCAGACTTTCAATAAGTACAGAACATAAACTCATTTTTATTACCTCATTATTTTGCATTGTGTGCTGGTAATTGGATTTTACCGACAAATAACGTATACACTAATTTTACTCTTGGTTATTAAAAACAACAAATGATAAATGTGCACCAAACTTGACTTCTTGCCTAAAATTCTGGGAGAAACCTGATGGAAAGACTGAACAACACATTCACAAGCTGTGCTATTGATTGATTTACATTGAACCACTGGTATTTAGATGTATAGGGTTAGAGAGAATAAACTGGAAACATAGAGATGTCATAGCAAAATCTAATGAAATACATTAAATTAATTAGCCTAGTGGGATTCCTCTAGAGCCATGGTTCTCTGTGGTTCGTGTACCACCAGTGGTATGCGAGCTTCCTTTGGTGTTACTTGGAGGAAAACTAGAAATACTGTTCTGCTGTATATACCATGGTGATCAGAGGGGAGCTGAGGAATTTTGACAGGACTGCATAGAAAAGGAAACAAATCATAAATTATACAATAATAATTAGAGTCACTTTATCTCTTGCTCCATCTTAATTAAATTTCACTATACCAGTGTCTGAAGTATATGTGAGGAAGAGGAGGATGATGAGAGAGCAGATGATCTTACTGGGAATAAATCTGCCTCTTGTGGAAAAGTATTTTCTCAGGTGGCACAGTACCTAGTATAAAAAGTTTGAGAACCACTGCTGTAAAGGATTTTATAAAATACATTTGGTCTTAATAGAACAGTTCTACAGCCTTATTATGTAAGCTGGACAGTAGACCTTAATAGTTAAAGACCCCCGCACAAACATTGTGTGTACGTGGTATTCCTTATGTTCCTGTTTACACAGTCACATCATGGGGACTTGTCTTACTTATGGGGACAAACATAAAATCCAGCATTACTTAAATTACTACATTTTGAGGCGAAGGCATGTTTTAAAGTTAGTCTGAGGTTAGGGTTGGGGTCAGGGTTAGAGTTAGGGCACAGGTTATTATGGTTAAGTCTCCAGGAAATGAATGCAAGTCAATGCAATGTCTTCTGAAGCCATGGAAACCAGTGTGTGTGTGTGTGTGTGTTGTCGTCTGATCAGAGATACTTTCTGAGATAGTTAAATATAAATAAATAAATGGCATAAATATTTTTATTAGGGATCAGCGTGAGGAGAGGAGTTGTCGGTTGGGGGTCCGGTCCTGTGTTCGAGTTCGCCTATGAACGATGGACGCGCGCTCTCGTCACTTCAGGTGAATGAGAGGGAAGCAGAGGAGCTGGACACGGTTCACTGTTCGTCGTAGTGGGAAAAAAAAAATCAATCAGTGGAAAATGAGTTGTGTCACGTCGCTTGGGCCGCACGTTTTTGTGACAACATATCTACTCTTCGTGATGGGATGCGTTGCTCAGAAAGTAAGTTGCTATTTGGTCACAGGGAAAAAAAAAAACAATAACTGACCAACTTTTACCTCAAGCCCTGTTGAGCACTGTGCTCACTTTCATGTAGAGTCAGTCGTCGAACTCCGTTCACAAATTCTGTTATTCAACAGTTGTTTGCTTCTCGGCAAATATAATTATCACAAGCAGCTTTCAGCACGTTACTTTAAGAGAAGCTGGGTGTCAGTGTTAACTTCGGCATGTATCCGATAGACAAACGAATGCTTTTATCAGGTGCTTTTGAAATCCAAATTCAGTTTGTCTGTTCTAGCACAGTTGTGTACTATCAAAATAGTGTACCGTAGTAGGCTGTAGCTAGAAGCGACACGAAGTCTAAGCCAGCCTATTTAGGTTTAGTTTTAAATACTGTGAATGCTTTTTTTTGGGTAATACGCACGCCGAATATGATAGAGATTTGCTATTCTTCGAACAACGTAAATATTCATGTATTTCAGTTTCGACAAGTGCGGTACAATGCGTTGCTATTTGAAAATGTAGAACTTTTGCATGGGGTTTCGCGCACGTTGTGTTTGGAAACACAACCGAAATACTATGTGAAGCGCAGGGTTCTGCTGCTTCTGAAACTGCGGCTGCTGTGTAGTTAAGTACATTAATTGGTTGTCAGAATGGTCATGGAGTAGTTATGTGTCTGAAATATTATAGTTATCCAACATCTCCGCATCATATAGCGCTCACTACTGGTGATTAAATTAAACGGCAGTGATTCCGTATCATTGTTCATTTTATTAAATATATACACAGTACTTATTTCTCAGCCAAAAAAGGGTCGAATGTAGAAAAACTAAACTTTAGCATGAGCCATAGCCAGACTTCCCTGCACTCTTGCCATTGAAAACACAATTATGAAAGTTTAAAGCTATAATTCTAAGTTGGGGGACTGGAGCAGTATATCCTCTGGGCTCTTCAAATGGATGTTTTGATGGCACCGGCATGTTTTGATGTTATGCACTTCACAGAGATTGAGAACGGCATGCAGAGTCCAAACTGCTGAAATGAGAACCACATTGAGAGCATATTAACCTCATGCTGCACTTCTCACACTCACTGAGGCTAATTCCTGAGCTTTCACTCTTAGCATGCAAGGTGTTCAAGTTTGCTCAGACTAACACCAACACGGTGAGGGATTTCTACTCTATGGTGTTTCACCTTCATTGAGGATGTCATTCATGCTGGACATGTTTTGACATATCCTGTGGTAGAGGCAGAAGCTCAGGCCAGGTTCATTGCTGGCCTTGGTTGCTTCTGATTGTGTAGTGTCTTGTTTTGATGTCATAACCTAAGGTTTCATTTTATAATTTGGTTTATGAGAATACCTGCGCCAGTAAAACAACTACACATGGCTAAGGACGAGAGGACTTGTTGATACACAGACTGGAACATGTTTACACAGACAGAGACAGGGTGGACCTTTTGAAGAAAGGAACTGTCACTGCTCAGGAAACACTGCAGTGTATATTATTCATGTGCTGGAAATGAGTTCCCGTAGCAGTGCTGTCAAAATGACAATGATGAACACTTATATGCTTTCCTTCATCATAGAGTCATTGCGTCCAAATACATAAACGGTAAATTGCATCAATTCTTCTTTTTTGATTTATGGGATGCAACATTAAGTAGTTTTCCCTGTGTGAGACACTGACTGGTGTCATAACATAAAATGATTACCCTTAGGTTTGGCTATGGTCTCCTGCAGGTCATCCAGACAACACTGAGTTCGAGGAGAAGCCCTGTGGCTTCCACCTGTCAAGAGCCGTCCTCTTCCGCTGATCTACAGTGACAGTTCAGCAGCACAATTCTTAGAACTAAACAACAAAAGGCCTTGGTATATTGAATTATCGGCCTCCACAGCTTTAGTTCCTGTGTGCATAGGGTGCTCACTATCTTTGCAATTATCTGCCTGAGGGGGCACGGTAAATGATGGCTTTGTCCTCCGCTCCCCGTTTGTATTAAGTTGATTTTTGGAACAGCATAAACAAGCTTGGAATTTATTCTATCCCCCCTCAGAAAAAATGGGAGGCATCCAAGTCTGTTGGTCCACAATTCAGCACTGTGGACAAGTGAATTTGAGCCTTGTTTTGTTGCTCCGCTCAGTCTTTCGCAATAGTTTATTTGGGCTGGAAAGAGGGGACATTCATCTCTAATTGAAGAGTTGTAGGATCCCACTGAACTGTGAATTCACTTGAGTTATCTAACAACAGATATACACTGCCTGTCAACAGATAAACATATCACCATGTGTCAGTGAACTGCAGTGGGAAGAGGTAGGTTGGTAGGGCTAGAGATGGAGTGGGAGAAATCCACTTAGCAAACAAATACTGTTGGTTGTTCAGTATAAAATAACTTCTGAAGCAATACCTTTTTAAATACTGGTATGAATTACATTTGTTTCTGCATGTATTGTTCAGTAGTTGGAACGTATGATATATGTTGCACTTTCTCTTTTCAATAATAAATTCCGTGTAGATGAGAACTGCAATGTTTTTCTGTCAAGATCATAACCGCTGTGAGTTGGTAATTTGCATATTCCCACTACATTTGAGTCACACTGCTCAGCATCAGATTTTTTCCAAGAATAAATACGCACACATCATTGAAAAACCAAGAGGTTTTTCTTAACAGCTTTTTTTTCACAGTTAACAACTATTTCTCAGAATCCTCCCCTTTCAGCCTTTTTCTGCAAGTTGCAACAGTTTTCTAACCCAAACAAACATGGCAGTCAAAAATGACCTGCAGTGAGTGCATGCTTGGAATGCAACACAAACAAAAATCAAATGATTTGACAATCATTTGTACTTGTTTATATTGAAGTCATCTTGTGTTGTGAATAAAATAGAAAGGGAATGTTTAATGTCCAGCTTCTTTGTCTGGAAACTGACAGACTGATCCAAGTCTGTTTGATTGCTTAGTCAAGAGAATACCAAGCCTTTTGTGGATGGAAAAACCCATCAGAACAGCAGTAAGACTAGTAGTATTTGCTGAGTTTACATTTTTCTTAAGGGTTATCAGGATTGCTTGGGATTCAATTTATAAAAATTAGCTTAACTTTGGATTTTGCTCCAGTGGTTGCATATGTTTGGAGCATTTAGATGAATTGCAGATTTACTGTCAGTACAGTGCATCCAAGTCTACATGATGGGGCTTGTCACTGAGGTGCTGCCCAAAGACTAATTATCATGGATGCGTTTACTGGACCACATTCCGAAATCTGGAAATTATTTCACCAGTGGTTGAAACCACCCTGAAGATAAGGTCATTCCACATGCCTGCTTAAACAGCTACCACAGCAACAGCAGCACTTTTTTAGAGGAAATATGTTAATAGGTCTTACACCGCAAACACGGAAGAGAGAGTCTGCATCTGCTCATTTTTGTGCCCACCCAGTAACATGTCTGCATGAGTTTTAGGACAAAAGGGATCATACTTTCCCGTGTTTTCATGCAGGCATCACTGCTCTTCTCATGATGACGCTGTAAATAAAATGTTGCTCAACCAGACTTGGGCTTTTAGATTAAGTCACTCATGATGCACAGAGCGGTGAAAATGTGATAAGCCAGCGCCACAGTGGCCCTAGAAGTGTCTAGGCTTAATCAGGCTGCCACAACAGTTGCTAGTAAACTCCTCCTGGCGTGAACGAGCAGCCAGTGACATGAGCCCACCAGGAGAGGGATTGATATCAGTGCAGAGATAAGGCCTGGAATCGAGTATCAGTGCCTTTTCACAGCTGTGGAGAATGACGTCAAGGAGTTTCTTGTCTAGCTGTGCCATTGGTGAGAGCTGTCTAAAATACAAAAACACAAATGGGTCATCATGCAAAGATTGAGTTGCAGGTGCCTTTGGTCAATCGACACAGGTCTACTCCACTTCCTTTGAACTCCAAATCCCTCATATAAATGACATAACATGGGAAGTCAATGTATTTCTAAACTCGGTTTAACTTTGAAATAGGTCAGTGGTTCCTATTAGTATTTTGGTGTCTAACCTTTTGTATTATGTAAGGTCGTTTGCAACTGTTTACTGCATTACTCTGTATCACATGAAATTCCATGCATATTTGTTGTACTTGAGGACTATATATATATTTGTACTAATTGAGACATTCCTGATCACACTCAAACAGCTCCAGCATATCAGCTCATGGGATGAATGTGCAGCTGCATCATTTTCCTCTTTTAAT